>CAWUFW010008076.1:600000-932956 GCA_963921515.1 Calotriton arnoldi | reverse complement strand
TCAGTTATTGTATAAAAGCGTAAGAATGTGCTAGTATTTGTATGAGTAAGTGAGCTGGTGTGTGTATAACTGTATAGGTGAGTAAATGGGTGTGTGATTAATTTTTGCATGACTGACTAGGTGTGTGAGTACCTCTATGGATGAGTGGCGGTGTGTGAGTGTTTATATAGGTGTATGAGTGCATATGATAGTCCTGTACTGAGTGACTGTAAGTATGAGTGACTGTACAGGTGAGTGAGTGGATGTGTGTGTAGACCTAAGAATCAGTGAGTGGGTATGTAGTTTTTGGTGTTGGAGTGTCTATGGTTTTGAGAATGGCAGTCTGTAATTTAGAGTGGGTGTATCAAAAGTTATATTAGGGTGTGAGAAGATGCATGAAATTATCACACGGATGATGTCATCAGTGATGTCATTTGAGATGTCATCAGTGATGTCATCAGTGATGTCACTGACCATGTCATGAGTGATGTAATATGTGACGTCATCAGCAGTGCATTATGGGCGCGAGTTATAGTTAGCTGAACTAACTATAACAGGGGAATTTCACGGGTTTTGTACGAGTGCAATGTCCAACTAACTATAACTGTCCCTAAAACCTATGGTTTTTTCAGTGAATTTCAAAGGTTTTTTAAATGCTAATTTCTAACTATAACGTGTCTGAAACCTATGGTTTTTTCAGTGAATTTCAAAGGTTTTTTGAATGCTAATTTCTAACTATAACGTGCCTGAAACCTATGGTTTTTTCAGTGAATTTCAAAGGTTTTTTAAATGCTAATTTCTAACTATAACGTGCCTGAAACCTATGGTTTTTTCAGTGAATTTCAAAGGTTTTTTAAATGCTAATTTCTAACTATAACGTGCCTGAAACCTATGATTTTTAAGTGAATTTCAAAGGTTTTTTAAATGCTAGTTTCTAACTAGCCAACAGAGGTAGGACATGTGAAGAAAGAAGAAAAAACGCACAGAAAGAAGCAAAAGATGTGCAGAAAGAACCAACAGAGGAGCAGAAAGAGGCCTTGTTGCAAAATCATCCTGTGCCCACAACTTTTTCAGACGGGTACTGGTGGTAACTGACTCTGACTAACCAGAGCCAGTGCGTGCTTGCACAGTGGTGAAGGGAGGGGGCCTGAGGTGACATGTGTAAACGCGCCCCATGGCGCGTTTTAAGTTGCGGGATTAAGTCCCCTTGAATCCTGAGGGTCCCTAAGCTCAACTAGCCCCCAGGTACCTACAGTTAGGACCACAGAGCTGAGTTGCAGAGAGGCGTTCCGAGGCCACGCACCTTTTTCACCTCTCTGCAACGCAACTCTGTTGTGCTTACTGAAGGTACCTGGTGGGCTAGTTGGCCCCCAGGATTCAAAGGGAATTAACTCCCCAACTTAAAACGCACCACAGGGCGTGTTTGCGCACATGTCACCTGAGGCCCCGCCCCTCCCTTCACCACTGTGCAAACGCGCCCCGTGGCGCGTTTTAAGTTGGGGGATTAGGTCACCTTGAATCCTGAGAGTCCCTGGGGCCCAACCAGCCCACCAGGTACTTCCAGTAAGCACCACAGGCCTGCGTTGCAACGCCTGTAACAAATTGTGCAGTTGTGTTTAGGTAGTGAAGAGGGTCGTGCTGGGGGTAGTGTTTTAGGGTTTAGGGTAGTGCAGTGGTGTTTGTGTAGTGTAGGGGGTCATGCTGGGGTTAGATTTAGGGTTTAGGGTAGTGCAGTGGTGTTTGTGTAGTGTAGGGGGTCATGCTGGGGGTAGATTTAGGGTTTAGGGTAGTGCAGTGGTGTTTGTGTAGTGTAGGGAGTCGTCCTGGGGGGAGTGTTTTAGGGTTTAGGGTAGTACAGTGGTGTTTGGGTAGTGTAGGGGGTCGTGCTGGGGTTAGTGTTTTAGGGTTTAGGGTAGTGCAGTGGTGTTTGGGTAGTGTAGGGGGTCGTGCTGGGGGAGTGTTTTAGGGTTTAGGGCAGTGCAGTGGTGTTCGGGTAGTGTAGGGGTCGTGCTGGGGGAGTGTTTTAGGTTTAGGGCAGTGCAGTCGTGTTCGGGTAGTGTAGGGGTCGTGCTGCGGGGAGTATTTTAGGGTTTAGGGTAGTGCAGTGGTGTTCGGGTAGTGTAGGGGGTCATGCTGGGGGTAGTGTTCTAGGGTTTAGGGCAGTGCAGTGGTGTTCGGGCAGTGTAGGGGGTCGTGCTGGGGGTGGTGTTTTAGGGTTTAGGGTAGTGCAGTGGTGTTCGGGCAGTGTAGGGGGTCGTGCTGGGGTTGGTGTTTCAGGGTTTAGGGCAGTGCAGTGGTGTTCAGGCAGTGTAGGGGGTCGTGCAGGGGGTGGTGTTTCAGGGTTTAGGGCAGTGCAGTGGTGTTCGGGCAGTGTAGGGGTCGTGCAGGGGTGGTGTTTTAGGGTTTAGGGCAGTGGTGTTCGGGCAGTGTAGGGGGTCATGCTGGGGGTGGTGTTTCAGGGTTTGGGGCAGTGCAGTGGTGTTCGAGCAGTAAAGGGGGTCATGCTGGGGGTGGTGTTTCAGGGTTTAGGGCAGTGCAGTGGTGTTCGGGCAGTGTAGGGGGTGGTGCAGGGGGTGGTGTTTCAGGGTTTAGGGCAGTGCAGTGGTGTTCGGGCAGTGTAGGGGGTCGTGCAGGGGGTGGTGTTTCAGGGTTTAGGGCAGTGCAGTGGTGTTCGGGCAGTGTCGGGGGCGGTGCAGGGGGCGGTGTTTCAGGGTTTAGGGCAGTACAGTGGTGTTCGGGCATTGTAGGGGGTGGTGCTGGGGCTGGTGTTTCAGGGTTTAGGGCAGTGCAGTGGTGTTCGGGCAGTGTAGGGGTGGTGCTGGGGCTGGTGTTTCAGGGTTTAGGGCAGTGCAGTGGTGTTCGGGCAGTGTAGGGGGTCGTGCTGGGGCTGGTGTTTCAGGGTTTAGGGCAGTGCAGTGGTGTTCGGGCAGTGTAGGGGGTCTTGCTGGGGCTGGTGTTTCAGAGTCTAGGGCAATGCAGTGGTGTTCGGGCAGTGTAGGGGTCTTGCTGGGGCTGGTGTTTCAGGGTTTAGGGCAGTGCAGTGGTGTTCGGGCAGTGTAGGGGTCGTGCTGGGGCTGGTGTTTCAAGGTTTAGGGCAGTGCAGTGGTGTTCGGGCAGTGTAGGGGGTCGTGCTGGGGCTGGTGTTTCAGGGTTTAGGGCAGAGCAATGGTGCTCAGGCAGTGTAGGGGGTTGTGCTGGGGGTGATGTTTCAGGGTTTAGGGCAGTGCAGTGGTGTTCGGGCAGTGTAGGGGGTCGTGAAGGGGGTGGTGTTTCAGGGTTTAGGGCAGTGCAGTGGTGTTCGGGCAGTGTAGGGGGTCGTGCTGGGGGTAGTGTTTTAGGGTTTAGGGTAGTGCAGTGGTGCTTGTGTAGTGTAGGGGGTCGTGCTGGGGGTAGTGTTTTAGGGTTTAGGGTAGTGCAGTGGTGTTTGTGTAGTGTAGGGGGTCATGTTTTAGGGTAGTGCAGTGGTGTTTGGGTAGTGTAGGGGGTCATGCTGGGGGTAGTGTTTTAGGATTTAGGTTAGTGCAGTGGTGTTTGGGTAGTGTAGAGGGTCGTGCTGGGGGTAGTGTTTTAGGGTTTAGGGTAGTGCAGTGGTGTTTGTGTAGTGTAGGGGGTCGTGCTGGGGGTAGTGTTTTAGGGTTTAGGGTAGTGCAGTGGTGCTTATGTAGTGTAGGGGTCGTGCTGGGGGTAGTGTTTTAGGGTTTAGGGTAGTGCAGTGGTGTTTGTGTAGTGTAGGGGGTCATGTTTTAGGGTAGTGCAGTGGTGTTTGGGTAGTGTAGGGGGTCATGCTGGGGGTAGTGTTTTAGGATTTAGGTTAGTGCAGTGGTGTTTGGGTAGTGTAGGGGGTCGTGCTGGGGGTAGTGTTTTAGGGTTTAGGGTAGTGCAGTGGTGTTTGTGTAGTGTAGGGGTCGTGCTGGGGGTAGTGTTTTAGGGTTTAGGGTATTGCAGTGGTGCTTGTGTAGTGTAGGGGGTCGTGCTGGGGGTAGTGTTTTAGGGTTTAGGGTAGTGCAGTGGTGTTTGTGTAGTGTAGGGGGTCATGTTTTAGGGTAGTGCAGTGGTGTTTGGGTAGTGTAGGGGGTTGTGCTGGTGGTAGTGATTTAGGTTAGTGCAGTGGTGTTTGGGTAGTGTAGGGGGTCGTGCTGGGGGTAGTGTTTTAGGGTTTAGGATAGTGCAGTGGTGCTTGTGTAGTGTAGGGGGTCGTGCTGGGGGTAGTGTTTTAGGGTTTAAGGTAGTGCAGTGGTGTTTTTGTAGTGTAGGGGGTCATGTTTTAAGATGCAATGCTCCAATACCTGACCAGTCTGCACTACATAAAACTGCAAAAAAACTAAAAATAAAAAGTGTTTTGCACACTTTTGTCATTGGGCTATATGTGGGCTACATCTGGGTAATATTTGTGCTACATTTGGGCTCTTTTTTCACTGGTGGCCATCTTGGAAGACTTCTTTGTTATGAAGTTTCCTAATTTCTTCATTTACTGCAGTCTCCTCAGTAGGAAATGCTTTCAGTTTTTTACTTTGATTCCATCAAGAAGGCATTCAAATGTGTCTCACATCTGCCATAAATTCAGAATGTTAGCACTCTAGTTGCTCATTAGATCACTGGAGTAAAGCTACTGCTCACCAGGGAGTTAACTGGTAGTCTGCTGCTGGTATTGAAAGTGATTGTTTCAGTCTGCATGTCAGAATTTTCTAATGAAATAGAAGAGGATTTGAGATCTTACTTAAAACATGCCCTAATTTTTCTTTCTGCAGCACTAACCATAATTTCTATTTAAAAAAGAACCCTCATTTTGTTCCTTTTTAAATTAAATGTTTTAAGTGTTACCGGTTTATTCCAATCAAGATGGCTTCAGGTGTGCCATACTTTTGTCATAAGTAAGGCTGTTAGCGCTCTAGTTGTTCTTTAGAACACTCTGGGAAGCTGCAGTAGAACACAAAGGCATCAACTGGCAGGCTGCTCCTGTTGAAATATAACAGGAAGATATTTGAGATCACACTTGAAATATGTCCTAATTTTTCTTTCTACAGCACTAACCATAATTTCTATGACAAAATGAACCCCATCATTTTGTTCCTTTTTAAATTAAATGTTTTAAGTGTTACCAGTTTATTCCAATCAAGATGGCTTCAGGTGTGCCATACTTTTGTCATAAGTAAGGCTGTTAGCACTCTAGTTGTTCTTTAGAACACTCTGGGAAGCTGCAGTAGAACACAAAGGCATCAACTGGCAGGCTGCTCCTGTTGAAATATAACAGGAAGATATTTGAGATCACACTTGAAACATGTCCTAATTTTTCTTTCTACAGCACTAACCATAATTTCTATGACAAAATGAACCCCATCATTTTGTTCCTTTTTAAATTAAATGTTTTAAGTGTTACCAGTTTATTCCAATCAAGATGGCTTCAGGTGTGCCATACTTTTGTCATAAGTAAGGCTGTTAGCACTCTAGTTGTTCTTTAGAACACTCTGGGAAGCTGCAGTAGAACACAAAGGAATCAACTGACAGTCTCTGCCCTTGTTGGATGTACATGTTTTACTGAGAATGTCAGACTTCATTCTCACATGAGTGAGAAAGATAATGTGAATTTACAGAAAATATGCTCTCATTTTAGCTTCTGGAGCACCTTCCAAACCTCCATGGGACAAGCATGAGAAAATAGTGTTCTCTCAAACATGATTCATGATATCCCAGCAGAAGGTTTTTCACATGGTAAAATCACCTTGGAATACACCACAATTCCTAAAATTAGTATGGTACCGTCAACAAATAAATTCTAATGTAACTAAAGCCTGTTATCACCCTTTATAGTTCTCCTTTGGTGACCCTCAAAATCTTCTATTCACTACAATGCATTTCAATGAGGTACTATCATTTATATTGGTCCCAAGATGGCTGCCAGAAATTCCAGGATGAAGTGCTGACAGCCAATCAGATCTCACGATGACATGTGTGGTTAGGCTCCGCCCAGATATATATGTGACTTTACTTTTGATTTTCTCAGGAACTACTGAACGGATTTACACCATTTAAGCAAAAGGCACGACACTGAACCAAGGGCTACCTCTTTGCCAAATTTGGTGTAATTCCGTTCAGCAGTTCGGGCTGTAGCTGCGACTAAAGGTTCCTATGGAAAAATGAATGGGGAAAACACGTTTTGGGACCCCCCTTTTTCTCGGCCCCCGCTTGACGTATCACCCCGAGACTTTCAGGATAGGAGCGGACCGGAGCGCCCCAACAAGTTGGAAACTTTCGCGAAGATTCGTTAACCGGCGCCAACGTTATTTCAAATAGAATGTCGCGGATTTCCTATGGATAATAGGTTTTAACTATAACTATCTACTGGCGACCGCCAGTAGATAATAGATATATATATATATATATTTTTTTTAAATAATATTATAATGACAACAATAATAATAATAATAATAATATAATAATAATAACAACAACAAAACAACAACAACAATAATAATAATATATTTATGTATTTTTAATTGTATATAATTATATTAATAATACTACCAATAATAATAATGATAATGGTAATATAATAATAATAATAATAATAATAATGGGGGCGTGGTTTCGGCGCCGCACAAGATGGCTGCCTGAGCTGGGAGCTCCGCCGCGCCGGAACGAATAATGAGCCGCGGGTGCGTTATTTCGCATCCCTCATGAGCGGACTCCAACGTTTTGTGAACCGGAAGATGCGGTGAGCCTGGTGAGGGGTTTCTGAATACGGAGCGCATCGCGCTTCTCGTCACTTTCGCCATCATTACGATCCCCTCAGCGAGCCCGCCTTCTGGATTGCTGTGATATCACCCTCTAGCGGTGCACACCCTCGCTATACAGCCTTTCATGGAAATGACGGCGGAACACCTCCAGAACATGGTGAGCCGTTTTTCGTTTTGATGCGTGGCATTTTTCATCAACTTTTTCGCCGAAATTCAGGGTGCCTCAGAACAGCCGCCATTTTGTTTCCATTTTTGCTCCCTGAGGCCTTCTACTTTCTCCTCATAGCAGATACTGAGCATGCATTCCTCAACTGGCGGTTGAGCTTCATTGTTCCTTTTGATACTGAAGATGTTTCTCAGGTCTTACCTTTTCACAATATTAACATTATGCTAACAATTTTTCTTATGCTGACATATTTCCTATGGTGATTTCTTCATGCAACCTACGTGTCAACTCTAATATCTAAGCCACTCCTCTCCTTATCTCAGACCTTTGGACTATTTTTACGGAGGTTTTGCTTCTTGACATCAGTCATTCGTCCGCTTAAAACTGCAGAATTCTCTTTGTGGTCTTGAGGATATTTTTCTCATCTCATCATCTTTTGAAGGAACATTACTCCCACAGCTACCACTCAACATTGTTTTACTGGATTAATATTTGTGTATGGGTAGAATACGCAAACCTCAATTTATCTTTGTCTCTAAAACTTCTTCCATTGCGACATCTACGCCTCCTGTGTCATCTAGTTCTTCTTCACTCGCTACAGACATGGCTGGAGTGACTTCTGCTCGTAATCAGTCATCACAATCAATCCCACATAAATTTTCTCCGCCTACGACTACACCTAAAAGATTGAAGCAAGACTCTCCACCTCCAGAAAAGACATCATCTCCTCCCATCTCCTTGGAGTTGTTATTAGAGGAAATACGTGCCTTACGTCCGTTTGTGGAGGAGACAAATAATAAAATGCAATTTTTGGAAGAAAAATGGTCTTCAATGGAGGGTAGGGTCTCTACAATGGAGCAACAACTTTCGACTGTTCAAGCTGATTCTCAAAGACTTTCCTCCCTGGAGAAAGAGGTTCGCAAACTCCAGCAGCATACAGAAGATTTGGAAAATCGCAATAGGAGGAACAACTTACGAATTTATGGTCTTCCTGAAGCTTTGGAAGGTGATGATCCTGTCGCTTTTTCACTTCCTTCTTGCCAAGATTACTGGACATGCCTACTTCCTCCACTCTTAGTATTCAAAGAGCCCACAGACTTGGTCCTCGTCCTTCATTGTCTTCAACTTCGGTTAGGCCCCGAGGAGTCATTATCCTCTTCCTGAAATTTACTGATTTGCTATCAGTCCTTTCTGCAGCCAGAGCAAAGCGGCAACTTTCTTGGCTTGGCCAGAGAGTTTTTCTGTCTCAAGATGTCTCCAATGCTACAGCAAGCAGACGCAAAGAATTCCTTAGTCTTCGACCTCCACTCCGCTCATTGGGAGCTCGCTATGGCCTCTTCCATCCTTGCATTTTTAAGGTGACTTTCCAAAATCATACCCAGTCTTTTGAGGATCCTGCGGAACTCAGGAAGTTCATACACTCTCACTCTTCAACTGGCATGGATATTGCTGGTCCTTCTAATGGTTGACATGTTATATTCATTTATGTATTTTGCCTAGAGTTTCCATGCTATTAATGTACGATTTGAATATGTTTAAGAAAAGTTTTGCCTATGCTTTCTCTCAGCCGCGATATAGTTCTCGTTAACATCTTTTACGGTTAATTCCTCTTTATTCCCCTTTTTCTGTCTTCGATTATATGCTGTCCCTGTAATCCGTATCTGTTTGTGTCCTCCTATTTTGTCAAAGATATATCTTCTAATATTTCCTATTTTTCTTCTTTATTCGGTCCGCCTGCGTACTTTTGTTTGTTCTGGTGTGGTCCGGAGTTCCTGGTTTGGATGGTTCGTCTTCCACGCGTCACCACTCCCCCAGTCTTATTTTGTTCTTGTCCCCCTCAGGTACGTTTCCTCAGTCGTCCTTTTGGATATGTACTGTCTCTTCTTGTATTCTTCCTTCTCCTCGTCCTTTTTCCCCTTCCTTTCTTACCTCTTTTTTCTTCTTGCCCATTGGTACCTCTTTTTTATGTTTCTATCATTGCATATTTTGCTTGTTTAAATATTTAATGTTTTTACATTCAGAGTTATCTCCTGGAACGTAAAAGGTTTTATCAACCCTATTAAAAGACAGAGAATCCTTTCCCACCTTGCCTCTTATAACCCTGATCTGTTTTTTTACAAGAGACCCATCTTACAGAAATTGAGGCATTAAAATTAAAAAGGAGCTGGGTGGGTACGGTTTTATTCTCCCCATCTGTTAATAAAAAAATGGTGTCATAATTTTGTGTCATAAGAAATTGAACTGTAAAGTCCTATCACAAGAAATGGACACAGATGGTAGATGGATACTAGCTAAATTGTTAATTAATACTGTTCCTTTAACTGTTTTTAATGTTTATGGGCCTACACAATCTGACTGTTCTTTTTGGCCTCTGATTACGCAAAAGTGTATCCAATTTCGAGATGATTTTTTTATACTGGGAGGCGATTGCAATCAAGTTGTAGATCCATTTCTCGACCGCCAATCCAAGGTTCGCTTTGTCCCACACAAAACCCATAGACACTTTCTTGATACTATCTCTCAGACACATCTCATTGACTCTTGGAGACTTTCTCACCCTGATACTTTGGACTTCTCCTTTTTCTCTCCTCCTCATGCTTCTCTCTCTCGCCTAGATTATATCTTTCTTTCTCAATCCTTATCTCAAAATGTACTGTCTTCCTCTATTGAACCTATAGTCATTTCGGATCATGCCCCTATTGTAACAGATCTTGATTTACTCCCTCCGCATCCCAGGTCCTCTCGATGGCGTTTTAATAACTCTCTTCTTTTAGACCCTCTCTTCTCTTCCTCCTTTCGTTCCTTTGCTAACGAATTCTTTGATCTTAACTGTGATCCCAATCTCTCCCCCATATCATTTGGGACTCTTTTAAGGCCACTGCAAGAGGTTTTATCATAGACTTCGTCTCAAAAAGAAGAAGCGTTTTTTGCAACAACGAAAAGCTACTTTGGCACATATTAAGCTTCTAGAACATGAATTTTACACTTCTTCGAAAGATTCCATCTCACCAGAATTGATACAAGCCAAACTCGCTTTTAACAAATCCACCACTGACAATGCGTCCTCTGTACTTCTTCGTAGTAGTGCCCGTTTCTATGGAGGCCGTAATAAAACAGGGAAACTTTTAGCAAATTACCTCAAAACACGCAAAGAACGTACCCTCATAGACTCTATTTATTCCTCTAATAATTCCCTTTTGCATAAAGATCAAGAAATACTTAATGAATTTAAACTTTTTTATCAAAATCTTTATATTCCAGAGTCCCCTCCCTCCTCCTCTCTTATTAAGGCCTACCTTGATAAAATTCCTGCCCCTTCTAACCCCCATCTTAATCTTTTTGATCTTGAAACTGACCTATCCCTTAATGAACTTTCTACTGCTTTAAATGCTCTCACTAAAGGGAAAACTCCTGGCCCAGATGGATTTTCTGTTGAATTTTATTTACATTTTTCCGAGTTATTACTTCCAAAACTCTTAACACTTTTTCATTCTTTTTATTTAACTGGTAAGACAGAAGGTTCCTTTCAGGAAGCTACAATCTGCCTCATTCCTAAAGAAGGTCGAGATCCAAAATTTTGTAAGAATTATCGTCCGATCTCCCTGGTTAATGTTGACTACAAGTTAATTGCCAAATCGCTCGCTTTACGTTTAGATCCCCTCATGCCTCACCTTATAGGTAAGGAGCAGTGCGGTTTTGTCAAGGGGAGACTTACCTTGGATAATTCCCGTCTTTTCCTCAATGTTTTAAATAAAGTTCCCTCCCTCTCCACTTCCCTGGCGGCTATCTCTGTTGACGCAGAGAAGGCCTTTGATAGAGTAGATTGGTCCTTTTTATTTGCCTCATTGCAATGGCACGGTTTTGGTCCTAAACTGATTTCACTTATCTCTTTACTTTACTCTGCTCCCAAAGCTTCGGTATTAGTCAATGGTCGAATCTCATCTTATTTTCCTCTTCAACGTGGCGTTCGTCAAGGTTGCCCTTTATCCCCTCTTCTTTTTGTCCTCGCTCTTGAACCCTTTTTATCTTCTATTCGTAATAATGATTCTATCTCCGGTTTTTCTTATGGTGACCATCAATTGAAACTTTCTGCTTATGCAGACGATATTCTTTTATTCATTTCTGCTCCAGAGACCTCTATTCCCCCTTTATTACTTGAATTTGATTCTTTTTCCCAGGTCTCTGGCTATAAAATTAATTCAGATAAGACCGAGATTCTCCCCCTTACAAAATTCTGTCTTCCCCATTCCTTTTCTTCCACGGGATTTGCCTGGAATAGTTCAAAAATTAAATATCTAGGCATATTGTTTTCTAATTCCATTATTTCTTCAATTAAATTAAACATGTCTGCAGTTTTATCCCGAGTTGAGAACTTACTCTCTTCCTGGAACCCTCTATTTCTCTCTTGGTGGGGTCGATTAGATTCTATTAAAATGATGATTACTCCAATTTTAACTTATACTCTCTCCATGCTCCCCATTCATATCCCCGCTCTTTATTTTAAACGGATCGAATCATGCCTCTCTAAATTTCTCTGAAAAATAAAAGCCAGAATCGCTTTGTCTTCTCTTCGTAAGACCAGATCCAATGGTGGGGTGAATTTTCCGGATTTTCGTCTCTATCACAAATCCTTTTCCCTTCGTCAGGCTTCGAGATGGATCACATCTGATTCTTCCCCCTTCACCCCACTTTGGCTCTCTATTGAACACATTTTACTATTACCCTTTTCTTTCAAGGAAATTATAACTTTTTCTGCCAAAAACTCCCTTACCTCCCTTCCCTTATTTAAACACACCTGTTCCCTTTTGAAACCCCTGGTCCAACCCACTCCTATCTCTCGCGAATCCTTCTTAGAATCCTCTATTTGGTACAACTCTCTTATTATCTTTAACAACAGACCCGTTTTTTGGAAACCGTGGAGACTCAAAGGAATTATCTGGGTTAAGCATCTTTTCAATGGACTTTCACCATGTTCTTTCCCTCAATTTCAGGCTTTATTCCATTGTCCCCTGTTCCTTTTACAGAAGTTTACCACTCTTATGGCAATCATTCTTGACGTTTACTACTCCTTCCCTCTTTAACCTCAACTAGCGTCCAAAATCCTCTTCTTAAAATACTCTCTCTCTACCCAAAGCCTCCCTTGTATACAAATTTTTCTTAGCCCCCAATCCATACAGAACAAAATCTAAGTTGGAACTTTCTTGGGAATCTGATCTGGGTTGTGAATGGAATATCGCCTTCTGGGATAAACTTTGGACCAGATCTCTCAAAATCTCTCGTTCTGCCTCTCTTACCCAATCTATGTTCTTTCTTTATCACAAACTTTATCTTACCCCTGCCTCTATAGCCCGTTTCTCCTCTTCTACTGATTCTAACTGTTGGACTTGTGGTTCCTCTAATGCTAATCTCATTCATCTTCTCTTTCTCTGTCCTTCGGTTTGTGACTTTTGGGGGAAGGTTTGGTCATATATCTCCCGACTATTTAAGATCTTCATTCCTCACTCTATACCCCTCCTCTTTGTTGGCAGTCTCTCTGATTCCCTAGATCTCCCCTCATATAGTCACGGTCTTTTGATCTCATGCTTGCTCTAGCCTTCCAACATATCTTTTTAATTGGAAAACCCTCACAAAATTATCCATACAACACTGGTGGAATAGCCTTTGTTCCTTTCATAGACTTGATGTTGCCTTCGCCTCCTCATGTAAACCAATGGTCAATAGAGAATTCTTCTGGTTACCCCTTACCACCTACTTAGATCAGATTGTTTTAAAAAGAACTCGCCTTTAGCCTCTGAAAACTTTAAACCTCCTTGAATGATATTATCTCTGTTCTCTACTTCTTATCCTTCTTGACTTGATAAATGATTCTAATTAATTAATAACTCATTATTTCTATTCTATATATAATATGCATTGTGATATATGATTTCCTTTTATTCCAGAGTGTTGGCAGTTCCTTCTTCCCCCCCTTCTCCTCCTCCTCCCTTCCTTCCTTTCCCTACCTTATATAAAAATTCCCAAAATGGCTTCTATTCTTCACTTTAATGTACTAGCCAAAGCTTTTTGTAATATTTCTCCTTTTATATGCTATCTTTGTAATGCTGGTATGTTATATTTTTTCTTCTGTTTTTATTGGATGTTAAATAAAGCTTTTCAAACTTAAAAAAATAATAATAATAAAAGTAATGTTTGAAAATACATCAATTGTATTTTGTGGAAAAACAAAACAGGAGAGTAATGCTTTTTATTTAGTAATGTAGTTAGTGGTGTAAAATTATGCAATAATGTTAAGGTAGTCTGCAGCTCCCAACAGTGAATAATGTTTGATTTTAGATTTGGAAATGTGAGGATACCAACTGCTTATTAATGATTGTGCCTGTCTCATTTACTGAAAGGTTTGTTCCTTCTTCAAAATGTCAAGTTAATGACACAGGTTGGGGGTAAGTTTCCCTATGAAACTGGTAAAAATGTTATGCCAACCCTCAATGGCATTGTTTTTCTTTGCACCTCCCTCTAAGCAGATTGTGTAGCAGTTCAACCACTCAATTGGAAAATGTGGTTTCCTCCGCCTCTTTAGATGGTCGATCCACGTTTCTTTAAAATAATTAAAAAGTTGTGTTAATTTTTCTTCATTTTGTGTAAAAAAATCTGATTGAACAATTGATGTGAAGAAGTCATCCATACATTCGGA
The DNA here is from genome assembly GCA_963921515.1 of Calotriton arnoldi. Classification (NCBI taxonomy): domain Eukaryota; kingdom Metazoa; phylum Chordata; class Amphibia; order Caudata; family Salamandridae; genus Calotriton; species Calotriton arnoldi. Next base: position 919,386 of record CAWUFW010008076.1, on the reverse strand, counting down.
AGGTACACCACGCAAAGCTGTTAGTTTCCTTATTCAAATTGTAGTCCTCAGCTAAGGATGTTTTTTGTAGTTTTTTTCCAATATGCCTGGGAAAAGTGGAAATAACATCCTTGAATTTTGGAGTTTGGATATATTGCAATAACAGTGTGTATCATTTGTAATCCATAGTCAATTTATATTTTGCTAGGAATTTCATTTATAGTTTTAGACTGATAAAAATTCAGTATATGATTAGGAATGTCAGCCTTGACCGTCCCCCCAGGGGTAGTAAGTAGCTCGAACCTCCCTGGACTTTGCAGCAACTCTTTGATGTATTAGGTTTCGATGTCACTTATGTGGAGGTCAGGTGGTGTCCTGTCAGGACCTGGAGCTTCATTTTTAGTCAAACCCTGTATGTCCTTCCTCACCTTATCTGTTATAAACAGAATGTTTGAGGCCCCCACCAGGAGAAGTGTATCATCTGGGTATGCCACAGTAATTACCCCGTTATAGATTCCTTCAAAATGGGAGACCCATCTGACAGCAATGATATATTGTGAACAACAAATCCAACAGTTCTGACCGACCGCTGCGTCACTGACCAGCTACGGTTTTGGGGAGACCCTTAAAACGGTACCTTTGGAGATGCAGGGCATTGGACCTTGCGGTGAGCTCTGGAGGAGCGTGTCGGCAGGCGTCAGTTCCAGAAGCAGGTGTCATCGGGCCCTTGAAGTCACACGTGTTGCAGGTCAAACTCTTTGAGTTTGAAGTCAGGAGCATCGGCAGGCGTCGAGGCTGCAGTGTGAAGCGGGATGCTGCTGTGTGCGGTGCCCACAGGTCACAGTGCAGGCAGCAGTTCGGTGACGGTCGTCCAGCGGCATCAGTGAGACTGGGGCTGTGATGCGAAGCAAGGAGGTGCTCGTTGCGGTGCTGACAGGTCACAGTGCAAGCAGCGGTGTCGCCATTGCTGAAGAGCTGTCGTCGGTAGACCCAAAGCTGCGGTAAGCGAGATGGGGCAATGCAATGTGTGGGACCCACAGGTTGCAGTGCAGGCAGAGGTGCCGGTTGACAATTTGGAGTCGATGGCGCTGGCATCGGTGGCCAAGGCTAAAGTGTGGACTGGGCGTTGCGTCATGTAACTTAAGAGTGGTGCCCCCAAACCACAGTGCAAGCAAAGGCATCGAGGTCAGCTAGGAGTGGCATTGTCAGTGAGGCCAGGGCTGTGGTGCGAAGTGGAACAGTGCTCCGTGTTCCCCACAACAGTGTCCATGGGTCACGGTGCAGGCAGCAGCATCAGTGATGGCATCATCGGGGATACCAAGGCGGTTGTGTGAAGCGAGGCGGTACGGAGTGCGGTGCCCACAGGTCACGGTGCAAGCAGCGGCTCGGTGGCGGAGTCGGACGCCGTCATCAGTGAGATCAAAGTTGCGGTGCGAAGTGCAGTGGTGCCATCTGCGGTGCCTTCAGGTCATGGAGCCAGCAGCAACATCGTAGACGGCATTGGACCACCTTTCTCCTCTGTGGCAGCTGAAACACACAGTTACAGAAGCCGGTACCCAGAAGATGTTGAAGTCTTTGATTTCCCTGAGACTTCCAACAGGAAGCAAGCTCTACTTCAAGCCTTTGGAGATACTTAGAATGCAGTAAGAACATTCCAGTCCTTACCCTGCCCAAGACAGAAGTAGCAAATCCAGGCCAACCCAGAAAAGCACACAGCAAAGTAGTAGTCTTCCTCACAGCTCTTCCAGCTTCTTCTTCCTGGCAGGTTCCTTAGTCCAGCAATAATCTAAAGTTCTGGGGTCAGGGATTTAATATTTATACCACATTTCCCTTTGAAGTTGGCGCAAACAAAGTTCCACTGGCATACATAATCCAGTTCTGCCTGGCTCAGTCCAGGCTCACTCCGGGGGGTGAAGACAGAATTGTGGAAGACAGACACAGTCCATTCAGGTGCATGCAACAACTCCTCCCACTACTCTAAATGCAGCCAGGTTTATTCAGCCTGGAAATGAGTCACCAAGGAAAGGCAGGACACACCTCAACCCCCCGTGTCTGTTTAGTGTGACTGCACAAACCAGCCCCTGTCAGTCTAAAACCTAGACCACGAATACACAACAGGCAGAGGTACATAGATGGTTAGACAAGAAAATACCCACTTTCTAAAAGTGGTATTTTCAAACACACAATATCAAAATCATCTTTACTAAAGGATGTATTTTTAAATCCTGAGTTCAGGAAGCCTAAACTCCATTACTCTATCTTGTCCCAATGGAAATTTACGCTTGTAAGATGTTACAAAGCAACTCCCATGTTAGTCTATGGGACAGATAGCCATGCAATTGTTAAAAATTAATTACACAGTCTTTCACTATTGGGACATGTAAAACACACCAGTCCATGTCCTACCTCTCACATACATTGCACCCTGCCCATAGGGGTACCTTGGGACTACCTGAGGGGTGCCTTCCCTGTAAGAAAAGGAAAGGTTTGGACCTGGCAAGTGGGTGTACCATGTGCATCAAGTGGGTGTACTTGCCAGGTCGACATGGCAGTAAAAACTGTGCACAGACACTGCAGTGGCAGGTCTGAGACACCTTTGAAAGGCTGCCTGTGTGGGTTGCACAATCATTGCTGCAGGACCACTAGCCGCATTTGATTTACAGGCCATGGGCACACATCGTGCACTGTACTAGGGACTTAGTAGTAAATCAAATTAGCCAATCATGGAAACACCAATCCAAAAACACAATTTACATGGAGAGCATATGCACTTTAGCACTGAATAGCAGTGGTAAAGTGCCCAGAATCCTAACACCATCAAAAAATGGTCAAAAACAGGAGGACAAAAAGCAAAATGTCTGGGGGTGAACCTGCTAAAAAAGCCAGGTCTAACACAATCCCCTCCCAACTTAAAGCCAGGGTAGACTAGTCAATCCCTTGATGAACTTCCCTGCTTGGGGCGATAGAACATAGACCTGGCCCACAACAGCGGGGGCAGGTTCTGGTTCTATGCCTTCCTGAACCCATTTGGATCCCTCTGTCTATACTCTCATGGCCCCCTAAGCTGACCCATGGGGAACCCTTCTCCTCACCTGCGGACCCCATCAGTGCAGCGCCTAAACTTACCCTGCTCACAGATGTGTCCCAGCAAGCAGACAGTACCCACATGGCCAACACAGTGGTGTGACCCAGCCCACCCTCAGGGTGTGACTCCTGTCCCCCTACCAGGGACAACTCTGTCCACCAGGACAGCAAGCCACAGCGGCCACTGACAACTGTCAGTGATGAGAGCCAGGCCTCATGCCTCCCAGGGTTCTCTAACCCCTGTGGTGTCTGAGTGGGGGGCGATAGCCCGAGGTGCCTGGCACCCTTTGTCCACTCTCCCCCCTGCCAGGTCCAGGGTTGCATTCTGACACTGGCCCACCAGCCCAAGGTCTATACCCTGTGGCTGGCCAGGAGACAGGGGTGGGCTATCCCATATCCTGTCCTCCTGGCTGGGGTCCTGTACCCTCCACTGTGGAGAGATACCCCCAGACTCCAGAACTGTCAGGGCACCTGTGGCAAGTGTCCTGCACAGGTCCCCCACCAGATCAGGGGTGCTATCCTGCAACTGGGTACTCAGCACAGGGTCTGTACCCTTAGGCTGGACAGGAGTCAGGGGCAAGAATTCCCTCCCCCTGATCCTCTCCCTGGGGTTCTGCACCCTCCCACCCAGAGCGGTACCCCCAGAGGGCAAAATGGTAGGGACACTGCCAGCAGCCGCCCCTTCCTCTAGGTCATGGGGGGCACCCTGAACCTGGCCCTCTAACCCAGGGCCTGTACCCTTAGGCTGGACCTGTGCCTGGCAAGCCAGGACTTCTAAGGGAGCACATCCACCCTCTCTAAGGGAAGCAAACTCCTCATGAGTGGTGCGAGAGTCTGCCTGGCACAGGTCTCCAGCCTCCCGTCCACCTGACAGTGCATGAAGACCCCTCAAGGCCAGAAGTGGCCCCACCAGGGTCAGTCCTGGGGTGCTCTGACTTCAGAGCTGGCAACCCCTGACACACTGGTCCTTCCACTGGTGACTGTCTCCCCCTCTCACCTCTTTCTCTGGGCTCATGCACCCTCTCCACTGAAGTGGTGCTGCCAGACACCAGAACTGGTGGGATGCTCGTTACAGCAGCCCCGCCCAGCTCACCTGACACTTTGGGATCCCCCTCAGAGGATGGCCTCTCAGTACAGACTAGGCCCCCCTCCTGGAGTTCCCTCATGGAACCAACCAGGCCCTGGGACTGGGTCTCAGGCACATTGGGACTCAGCCCACCCCCACTCCCTCTACTCAGAGACAGGACATGAGACCCCTCACCCATCCCACTACACTGGGACCTGTCTGGGTTACTCCAAACCTCCCCTACCTCACCTGGTTGGGGAAGCCCTGAGCCACTTCCCTCAGGATCACTCCCAAAAGCCTCTTCAGACCCTCTGGAATCCACTAAAAGGTCTGCCTCCAGTGCAAGTTCCCTAGGGTCAGAGAACTCACACTCCACAGGGTGTTGGCATAGATCTGGAAAACACAAATATTCATGAACAATAACTTTCAGAAAGTTGGCCTTTACCTGCCTGAAGTTGCAGTTGCTAATTAGCATTAGCTTACAAGCGGCTGTCCCTATCAGTGCTTTCTGAGGGGGTGATGTGAAGTCGGAGGCCATTCCATGCTCTAGGAGTGATGTAAGAGAAGGAACATACTTTGGAATTGGCCTTTAAATGGGTGTGATGTGTGAAAGAACACAAGCTTTCCTGCAGAGTAGAGGGGTCTGAGTCATTGGTGGAAGGAGATATGAATTTTCAGGTAGATGGGGTCTAGATTGTTTAGTGCCCTGAATGTATGAGGAGTTTGAACCAGCTGTGTTTGTGAATTGGGAGCCAGTGAAGGTCCCTGAGGTGTGCTGTGATGTGAGTTCTACATGGGAGGTTGAGTATCAGCTGGCTGCCTTGTTCTGGATGGTCTGCAGTCTTCTGGTGAGTTGCTAGGAGAAACTGCCATAGAGGGTGTTTCTGTAGTTCAACTTGCTGGTGACTATGGCATGAGTGACGGTTTTTCTCGTGTTTCTTGGGAACCATTTAAAGATTGTTCTCAGCATTTTTAGGGTGTGGAAGAATGCAGTACCAGCGTTGATTTGTGCAGACATGTCCAGTTTACTGTCAATGATGATTCCAATGTTCCTGGCAAGAGGGCTGAGCATGGGTGTGGGTCCAGGTTCAGATGACCAAACGTTGGAGTACCATGGCAAAGTGTTTTGCTGAAGATCACTACTTTTGTCTTCTCTGTGTTGAGTTTTAGACAGTTTGTTTTCATCCAGTTTGCAACTTCGGTCATGCAGCCATCAGCTTGCTCCTTGTGTTGTGTCTGAGGAGGAGGGTATGAGTTGTGTGTCATCATCGTAGGAAAGGATGTTGATGTCATGTGTGTGGATGACGTTGACCAGAGGGATCAAGTAAGCGTCGAAGAGGTTAAGGCTGAGGGATGACCCTTGAGGTACTCCGCAGATAAGTTTGCGGACTTTTGAGGAGTAATGTGCTAAGCTGTCCATTACCAAAAACAGATTGAGCGTAGAGTGGGCTGTTGGATGGCAAACTAGTGCAGGTGTCTGATGAGGATCGGTTGAGAGACTGTGTCAAAAGCTGCAGAGATGTCCTGGAGAATGAGGGGTGCCAATTCTCCTTTGTCAAGGATCATACTTCTGTAGTTTGTGGTGGTGATAAGTGCTGTTTCGATACTACAGTTGGGCCTGAAGCTAGACTGTGTGGTGTTGAGGAGTTGGTGGTTGTTAAGGTGGTCTACGATGCATCGGTTGATCAGCTTCTCTAATGCTTTGGGCAGGAAAGGGTTGGAGGGAGAGCGGGTCATAGTTGGCAAGCGTGGTTGGGTCGGCCGATAGTTTCATGACCAGGGGAATGACAGTGGCATGTTTCCAGGTGTCCAGGAATGTGGCTGAGTCGATGGAGGCATTGAGATTGGGTGGTAGTGCTTTGCTGATCAGAAGAAGTCCTTTGTGAAGGTGTGGCAGGGAGAGGGACCAGATTGGGCCCCGAGTGGATGCACTTCATGGTAGAGGCAATTTCATCAGTGGTGATGTTGAACCACAATTTCAGGGTTCGTTTCTTGGTTGTGATGGAAAGTTTATGTGAGGGTGATGGGGTCCAGTTGAGGCCCAAATTTGCCATATGTGGAGTTGGTTTTGTTACAGAAGAATTCTACGAGCTTGTTGCAGAGGTCTTGTGAGGCAGTGATGTTGCTGGAGGTGGCTGAAGGCCTTGTGGACTCTTTGGCAATGTTGAAGATTTGCTTGCTGCTGTTAATGCAGCATCAATGTGGTCAGTGAGTGCTAAACCCTTGGTGTTCCTGTTCTTCTGGAGGGAGTGTCTTTGTCTGTAGTATCTTTGCTTGTTCTCCACTTGTGCTCCAGTTGCTTGCTATGATGTTTTGACATCCTGAGTCCCTGCTGGCATGTGGTTCTGCTATTGCTGTTGGGTTGCGCTTTGGGGGGAGGGTGTCAGCACATGCCGTGATCCAGCTGTTGAAATTGTTGATGGCTTTCGGCAGGCTGCCGATATGCTCAGGTTGGTGCGAGACTAGGATAGAGGTGCAGTCCTTTTCAGTGATGTTTTTCCAGCTGCTGCAGGTGGGTCTACTGTTGCTAAATCTGTAGTGGTGCGGGATTGGGATGCTGCAACTGATTAGGGCCATGGTCTGTCCAGATCCTTGATGATAGCTTGTTGACAGTGATATTGCTGAGGGAGGTGAAATGGGGTCCAATAGCAGTCCAGCCTCATGGGTTGGTGCAGTAATTTGCTAAATGAGGCAGAGGTTTCCGAGGTTTTCTAGCAAGGGCAGTGGAATTTGGGTCAATGTGGTCTTCCAGGTGAAAGTTCATGTCTCTATGGAAGATGACGGTATGGAGTCAATGATGAGGGGGCGACAAAGTTCGTGATTTTGCTGGTGAAGTTGGTGGTGGGTCCTAGTGGGCTAGAAGATGAGGGTTCAGTTCAGTGAGAAGTTGGCTATGATGCGTAGCTTGAATGTGAGGCGTTCCATGTAGCTGGTGGAGGCGTCTGTAGAGGTCGTGCAGCTGATGATGTCTATGAATATGATGGCAACTCCACGCAAGATGAGGGGACCCCCTCTGAGCAAATTATTTTAAGGTCAGGGAGAAGAGGGGAAAACAACAACACAATCTGAATAAGCTCCCTCGTGACCTATATTTCTTTTGTCAAACGGAAAATGAATTCAACATGGGCTGAAATTAGACTAAACAACAACAAAGTCCAAAAACATAACCATATTTATAAATATTCACATTATTTATTTTCTTTGTTTTATCAAAAATATTTTTGTACTTTCTTTTACATATTTTTACATATAAAATCAATATGTTAAACATTTACAATCAATGTTGCATAGTAATAACATGACATGTTCATGTGCAAACATCTTTGCATCATTGACCCCCGAGTAAAGAAACAAGAAAAAGACATTCATACACACTACCTCACATACATTCCATCTCAAATACACTCATACCACATTCATCAATGCATATATCTGGAGGGTGGGAGACAAAAAATTGTTTTTAAACTCCGCGACCAATTAAGGCAACTGCATATAGCAGGATCTGAACAGCATTGGTCGACGCTCATTTCGGTGGCTTAAAGAATGGTAACACCACCTTCCTCAGGACCTTAGCCAGATATCAGACCAATATTGATACACCCAGGGGATACTAATACTGATACTCTGCAAGAGACAGGCCACTGGCAGATATTGTTTTTTGTGACTATATTTCTAAGTTATTATGCCACACTCTAGGTGTCTCAAATGCGCTGTGCATTAAACGAAACGTATATGCATATATATTGTCAGCAAAGTGAGAAATCCTTATGGAATCAGTTCGTTAGAATCTGTGAATCATACTTAGTTACACTGCGCCAGTCCACTTCGACGACATCTCAGTGCTAATATTTGTTTGATTGTACGGGTCTAAGCCCAGCGATACTTAATTTTGCAGCACAAGATCATATGAGGCTCGACGAGGGGAAGGCCGGACGAGAAATCAAGCAAGTGATGGCAACTCCACCTCTGGGCTTGTGCTGATGGTCCTGTCTGCCAATCTTGTAGCTGGCAGGGATGACTGTAGCAATGTCTGGTGCAAAGGGTAGGCTCAGCCATGTTTCTGTAAGGAAAAGTATTCTGAGGTGTGGTCATGCAGCAGGTCACATATTGCTGTGGTGTGCTTGGTGAGCGAGCAGGGGTTGAGCATGCAAGTGAGTGTGGCGTGCTGCATGGGGGGTGAGAGAGTGGGATGCTGTGGGTGCAGAATTGGTGGGTGTAGGGTGTGGGAAAATGCATCAGAATTTTCAGGAGATGAAGGTGAAATCTCCCTTCGTGTTGTGTGGTGTGGTGCGGCAGCAGTGTGATAAGCAAAAGAGGTACAAACACCCAAAACAAGAGAAAAGGTTACAACTAAGAGGCATACAATAGAGTAAAAGCTCCTCATGCACACCTACAAAGCCCTCCACAACACTGGACCTGCATACCTCAACCACCGCCTCTCCTTCTACACACCCACCAGACATCTTCGCCCTGCCCAACAGGCCCTGACCACTATCCCATGGATCCGCAAGACTGCGGCCAGAGGAAGACCCTTCTCCTACCTCGCTGCGAAGACCTGGAACTCTCTACCTCTATATCTCAGGCAATCACCTTCACTGCCTCAATTCAGGAAGGACCTCAAGACCTGGCTCTTCGACTAAACTGCAGAACCCGCCTCCTAGCACCTTGAGACCCTAACAGATGATTAGCTGCGCTCTATCAGAACCCTGATTGGTTAATTGATTGATAGAGAAAACAATGACCAAAAACACACAAACGATCAACAATTAGGGATGTAGAAGTGACCCAAAAGGTCAGGAAACAATGGACAAGAACAGTGATATACCTCCAAGGGGCGGAACTGTCCTTCCATGTTGGATTTAACCCAGAATAGTGCACTTTGAGATAGTTTGCAGTAAGTCAAACAAGATGTACTGCAAAAGTGGGAAGGGTTGCCTATGGCAACATTTTTCTCATTGTTTTCGAAGTGTCCATGTGCACTCCCACTCACTGGCTAGTGAATCCTACAAAATGTAGACCTCACCCGAGCTCATCATAAAACGTTCTGGATCTGTGGAAAAACAGAAGAGGACTGGGGCAACAGAGTAGAGACCTGAGGGGCTGGACCTGTTCCCACTTGTAGCCGGACTAAGAAGTAGACCCCAAGATCCAGTTGGCTCAGAATGTGGTTATCTCTGCTAGATAAACAATGGAAGTCACAAAGAGAGAATATGAACGTGATATACAGAATTGTGGATTGTCTTCCCTTTAGCATGGGGGCATAGGCAATGAAAAAACAACATAGATGAATGCATTGTGACATATCTCTGTACACGTCTCAGCCTCTATGAAAAACATCAGCCTTGATTGGTCTATCCAATCACAATGGTATGCTGCAATTTATCCTATCTGCGACCCCAAAGGGCATTATTTACCTAGGGACCTCTGTATGGTACGAATCAATGAACAGGAAGGATAGGAGACAATGGACAGCAGACACTTTAAAATACACCGACATTCTGCAGTCACACTTCCAGAGATAACCAATCCCACAAGAGAACAAATTGCCTGATTTCTCCTTCTTCCCTTCCCATCTCTATCCTGCCTCTCTCCAAAAAAGAGAAAAAATAATCTGGCTTAATTTGCGCTCAAATGTTCCACTTACGCCCTTCTTATTCCTTCTTCACTTGATGATAGTTAAATACAATATACCTTCAGGAGCTCTCTATTATCACTTCCTCTCACAAAATCTGACAACCTAAATGTTGAGCTTCTCTTCTCCGCTTTCAAGGCCGCATAGTTGCGAGTCATGCTTGGCCGTGGCTCTGTTGGCGCCCCAAGCGAGAGAGCTTTTTGAAGGGTTTGTGCCGCTTTACTAGGGTGGTTGCCTTGGAGACATTTATGGGAGGTACATGATGTTCCTGACAATGCAGCCAATGAGAGTGTCAAATTAATAATCTGTTCATATTGGGTCTCACTGCAGGATGTATTTCCTTGTTGAACCTGTGACCTTTGGTGGAAGCCCTCTGCTTTCAAATTTCAAAGAGTTCTCCTCTCATGGGGTTTGAGTAATAGAAGTAAATATGAATATGGATAAGGAGATCTCTGCCATCCCTGCAAACAACCCCCCCCCAACCCAATTAACTTGGCGTGCTCGGCTTGCAGCTATTAAAATGTAAAATTACATAAAATTGCATGTGCTGTTGTTGTAAATTAAGAGAGTCGAAGACAAGGCAGCATCACACTATTGCTGCATTTCACCAGTTTAAAATAATAACCAATGGCTCAGTTGGTGCTAGCACCTCACTGTGTAATAAGTAAGACTCTGAGGGAAATGCCCCAGACATGGGTTTCAGAACATGCGCGCGGAACGAATAAATCATGCTCCAGATGTTGATAAACAGGGATATATAATATCATATAATCATGAAACACGTGTAAAGGCGTGCTTGTCAGCTGGTGTCACTCTATCGACACCTCCCTCAGCGTTCCTCCACCTCGCGCAACTGTTGACCTGACCTGCGTGATTACGGAACGCGTCGAACGTTCTTTTCTCCATCCCTGTGTGCTGCAGTCTGCAGAGCGCATCGGTTCTTTTCCGTGCCAAGCAGTAATTATAGTGACCCTTTTCAGCAGGTTTATCAAATCCATGGGGTTTGGGAAGATCGAAAGACTGTCACCGATGAGATAACTGTAATTCATCACGTTGTCCAGGTCTCCTTTCTCACCTTGTTCTCATTAGCTCCCTCCTTCATACTCAGGCTACTAACAGCCCATGTCCTGGTAACTTTAGTAAAACTGTCAGTTCGATTAAAACGTAAGGAGCCCTATTTACTTCAGAGTTAAATAGAGTGAATAGCGAAATATAAAAACTGATAAAATTCAGATTTGGAATTGGAAACGTAAAACTAGGCATATAGAGGATTGTAGTTAACCTTGAATGCATATTTTGGCAGGGAAATGAAAAGTTAAAATCATCCTACTAATACACTGTTACTTTGTTATGAGATGGAAAGTTTTTCTATTTAAAACCCTCGAGTTTGCAGGCGCCTAAGCGTTACAGAAATACAGCCACATTAATAGCAAACACTAAACAGTGTTCGTGAAATATATGTGTTCGAATGTTGTGTTTAATGAACCCAAGGAAGCAAGCCTGCATCCTGTGCTTATGGTTAGTAGTGCTAATTCCTCAAAATGGGAATATCTTAAAATCCTGATGACCCAAAGGTTCCAGGTCAGCTGTTGCATGATGATAGGGAGCAGACCACAAACTATCCCGCAGAAAAAGGTCCCATCCAACAGCCAAATATGGCTTCTCAGAGGCCTTGCTGGTACCTCTAAACCTGTAAGCCACACAAGTGCTGAGTCAGCTCAACAACTGTAGGGTCAAATGAAGAACAGAGAATAACAAAAAGTGGAACAGTGAGGGAGTGTGCTCATGTCAGTGCTTTTTTTTTGTTTTACATCAAAGGGTTGATTGATGGACTAGGGCTGCGTGTTGGGACTCTTTAAGGTGAGAGCCCTAAACACAAATTACACTAAAACGCAGAGAAACCCACATAGAATAATGAGCACAAGAAAATCCACACTGGATAATCCACAAGGAACATGGTTCATGATAAAAATCATGAAAGTTTATTTAAAATTTAAGGATCATCACAAAAGGAACAAGCATTGGCTATGGCATAGCCAATAGGTCTCGCTTTTGCGACCTTATAAGTATTTAGTTATGCAGCACAATATCCTTGGTGAAATTACATCAACTGTTGCATGGCTAAACACTTATAAGGTCCCAAAGGCGAGACCTATTGGTTATGCCAATGTCATCATACATGCAGGACCTGTAACTTAAATTATTAGATTGAACTAAAGTTATTGCCCAAGACCTGTAAAGCTGATGGAGATGTATTTATTGTTTTTATTTAATTATTCATTCATTTATTTGCCAATAAAGTAGCCTGATGGTGTTCAAACTGCAACTGACTGAATGAAATGTCTCTGTACTTTTCAAATAACCCATTTGAGGGTTGAAAACCTCAATTCAACTTAATTTTGTGAATGACAACTGACAGCTCCAGTCCAACAAGCACTCTCAGAGCCCTGCATTGAAGTGTAGGGGCTGTAAAAATCCAAGTGTTATGCAAAGTGTAGCAAATGAGCCACGCCCTTCGGCATAAGAATGGTGTACAAGTAGTGTGTGTCCAGTGGTGCACTGTGCAGTTGATTGTCAACTTGTATGAAAAAGTGCGACAATTCTCCTGCTGAACGGTTATTAGAGAGTCCCAAATGCAGTGGGAATGCTTTAAAAATGTTCGCTCACACGCTATGCAGCTGCCAACTTGGCTGCACCAGCTGGCTGTCAGGTGTTGGATTGGTTCCAGCATTTGGTTATTAGCAGATGGCCAGCTGGGGGGCAGAGGTGAGCAACGAGGCGGAAGCATGAAGGCTCCCGCTCTGTAGTTACTGCTGGGGACATACAAAAGCCTGTTTACTCTTGGTGTGGTCTTACATGTATGTTGCCCTGTTACATTTGCATTTCATTGTGTCCATGTGTTCCCTTCCCCTTTAATGCTATTACATCCTCACCCTGTACATTCCAGTTCTACTCAGAACTTTGGGGGTTGCTGCTAAGCACCGGGTCAGTTGCACTGTCCTGCTTGCTGGGCAGTGGTTATCTGTTGCTGTGCTGCACTCCTAACATTAAACCAGTCAAACTACCAGATCGCCTGTTTGATTTCTTACAAAGTGGCGACGAGAAGAGGAGAGGAACACCCCTACCAACATTGAATGCAGCACAGGCGTGGAGTGTTCCTGAAACCCGACAGCACCGTTTTACTTAAATCTGGAATCGCCGATGAGCAGACGACGCTGCCTGAATGTGAAGAAGGCTGCTGCCGGAATTCCGATTTTAAGGAAGTGTTCCAGCCCTCCGAAACCTAATTACAGCGTTTTTACGGACTTCGGCGCGAATCTAAGCAGAAAGTATAGCGGAAAACGCTCGCGCTCACCGTATTCGAAAAACAACAGGCACCATGCTGGAGGAGCGAGCCAGGTGAGCTGCGATTGATCTGACGCGGGATTCCAGATCACCATCGCAACGCTCAGAATCTACAATCAGGCGCAGGCACGTCGTCATATGCGTGTTTACGTAACACGCAACGTGACGGCCATTTTGTTGATGCTCGTTTCCATAGCAACGCATTTACGGAAGAGAGAAGCGTCGTGTCAAGATTTCAATACTTGGAAAGTATTTTGTAGTAAGTGTTTGTTTAACGGACGCATTTTGATGCAGTCTTGCCACCAAGTTCTGTAAAGAAACTTTAAGAAACAGCTTGGAGCGCTAAGAAGTGTTGAGGTACAACCTTCATGTTATATCTCATTTTTACAAGTTATTGCCAGTTCTTTCTCCCCATGTGCATTCCTCAAGTGGCAATCATACATGTAATTTCACCATTCGCTGATGATTTATAACCCTGGCATTGTGGGGATATTGATAAAAATTGCCAAACATTATTATTATTTATTTTTCTTCTCTATTTTTTTGTAAAAAAAAAAGAGACTTACTTTTTTTTTTCTTAAATATATGGATTCAAGGCAACGGTTAGCACCCACATAGCCTCTCTAAAACAACTGGTTACTTGGAATACCACCCTGTGTACGCTTCTTCCTCACAGCAGAACCATGCAGTTTGATCCCCTGACAAATTTCTGCAAAACAAAGGAGACCCCCATTCCGTGGACACGATGGAAGGAAGAATTCATTAATTACATGAGGGCAATTGATGGGGAACGCATGGGAGCTGAAAGAAAAAAAGCATTTTCTTGCATTGTTTGGGATCGGAAGGCCAAGTGGTTTTTAGAGCTTTACCCCAAGTTCCACCCACTGAAGGCGAAGGTGAAGGTGCCAACGTATATAAGGAAGCATTACTTAGAATGGAAAAAAGATTTAAACCTGTCACAAATATAGCTCTTAACAGATATAAATTTTATACAAGGATACAAAACGATGCGGAATCTTTTGATGAGTTTCTAACTGCGTTGAGATCCTTATCCTTGCACTGTAACTTTGGGGATATGTGCGATGAAATGCTGAGGGATCAAATAATTGTGCATGTCAAAAATAAGAAGACTCAGGAACGTCTATGGGAATTAGGAGATCCCAAGTTATCTGAGGCTATTTCCATTGCCAAAGCGTTGGAGCAATCCGAGAAATGGATGCTCACCGTCAAGAACACCAATGGAACCAAATCCGATTCTAGTGATGAAGTTTGTGCAATCAAACGAATGGAAACACAGAAAAATGACAACTCATCTGCTGGGTTGAGTTCCACTCGGCCTAGCAATTATGGGAATTTCAGGAAGTTCGACAGAAATGATAGATCTTTCATGTGTTACAAATGTGGTAGCAGAACACACATGGCCTCGTATGGAGGATGTCCTGCTATTAACAAAGAGTGTAGAAAGTGTGGCAGATTGGGGCATTTTTCTTCTGTTTGTAGAGATGTTAGGAGATTTTCTTCCACTACACGTGGTAAAGTGTCTTGTATTTCGGAGAGAAATTCCACTGGGTGTAAGTGTGAATGTGGTGGATGCACTGACGACAACAAAGGTTTTATAGTTTACCTTTCTGAAGGAATTTCTAATGTGAATGATCCTGAATCTAATCGGTGCAAAAAGCGTCCTATGTGTGAAGTTGAGGTGGCTGGTGTAAATCTTGAACTAATGGCTGATTCAGGTTCTCCCTGGACCATTATTTCAAAGGATTATTTTGTCAGTAGATTGAATCAAGTTCTGGATCTCACCAAAATGTTACCATCCGACATCATTGCTGAGAGTTTTGATGGATCCAGAATTGATGTTATGGGTTATTTGGAGGTAGACCTGCGTTTTAAAACTAGGTGTTCCATTGTCAAATTGTATATTGCAGTCAAGGGAGTAAATGTGTTAGGTTGGAAAGATCAATGGAAATTAGGGATCATGCTTAATCCCCGTGCGAAGGAACCAGTGATGTTGGATGAGAGCTTATCTTTAGATAGTATTGCTGTTGTTACTTTTGAGGAGAAGGAGAGAATGATTAAAGAAGAATTTAAAGATGTATTTTCCGATGTCTTAGGTAAGATAAAAATTATTCTCATAAAATTAAACTTAAAACTGGGGCAATTCCTGTGAAACAAAAATTGAGGGGTGTTCCCATTAACGTCAGAGAAGAACTTAAAAAAATGTTGGATGATTTGGTATCCGAAGCTATCATTGAGCCTATTGACTCAGCTGAATGGGTTTCTCCCATTGTTTTGGTGAGGAAACCTGACAAGAATTTAAGAGTATGTGTTGACCTCAGAGCACTCAATGCGTGCATCATCGTAGACTGTCATCCTCTTCCCAACATTAATGAGGTTGTTTCAATGTTGGAAGGTGCCAAAGTTTTCTCCACACTGGATCTTAGGTCGGCATACCACCAAATTCCCTTACTGATGAATCTAAAAGTCTCACAGCTTTTATCACCCCGCAGGGTTTATACCAATACACCAGGATGCCGTTTGGCTTGGCCTCTGCGGCATCGGTGTTTCAAAGAGTTATGTTCAACATATTCAGGGATGTTGATAAATATGTCAAATGTTTTCAGGACGATATTTTAATTTTTTCCAGTACAGTAGAGGAACATGTGAAACATTTAAAAGATGTTTGTGAGAGGTTGAGGAGGAGTGGTTTGACCCTTAAATCCAGCAAATGTAAAATGTTCAAAACCTCTGTGGAATATCTGGGTCACACCCTTTCTGGAGATGGTGTTGTGCCAAAGAAATCTAATGTCCTAGGTATCACTAATGCACCTTCTCCCACGAACAAAGAACAATTACTTTCATTTGCAGGCATGTGCGAATACTACAGTAAATTTGTTAATAATTTTGCATCCAAAATGGAGCCCCTTAGGAAACTCCTAAGACATAATAACAGTTTTGAATGGAAACAAGAGCAACAGCAAGCGTTTGAGTCTATCAAAACTGACATCCTTAAAGCTCCCACACTTAAACCCTTTTGTATGAACAAGGAGTGTATTATTACTGTGGATGCCAGTTTATACGGCATTGGTGGTGTTTTGTCACAGAAGTGTGGTAAAGAAGAGTGGAATGTGTGCTTTGCTTCCCGTACTCTTAATGAGACAGAGCGTAGGTACGCAGTCATTGAAAAAGAACTGCTAGCCTGTGTGTGGGCGATTGAACATTTTAGAAATTACATTTGGGGTAGCAAATTCATTTTGAGGACGGACCACAAACCCTTAGTCAACATTCTTTCTCCGGGTGGTGGGTGGAACTCCACAGCTCGCATAGCTAGACTCACCTCTAGGTTGCAGGAGTATTGTTTTAAACCTGAGTTTGTTCCAGGTAAGAAAAATGTCATCGCCGATTTCATGTCTCGCCTCCCCTGTCAAGTCACCAGTAATAATCTGTTTGAGGACTCCGACATTGTTACCACCATACAGGATGTGGTAATGGGGTCATTTGAAGGTATCACTGAGGAAGCTTGGAAACAATCAGAAGAACAAGATCTCACTTGGCAGGCTATAAAGAGTTACATTTTAGAGGGTTGGCCGGACAGGAGAAATTTGGCAGAGGAATTTATGCCCATGTTTAAAGTATCTGATGAATTAGAGTTGGAAGGAGAGTTGATATATAAATGTGGAAAATGTGTGCCACCTTTGGTATTCAAAAGGTTATTTTGGATTTAGCACACAAATCTCACCCTGGCATGTCTGCTATGAAACGCTTGGTCAGGAACTATTTTTGGTGGCCAGGTTTAGATCGAATGGTCGATCGCACGGTTAGAGAGTGTGAGGTTTGCATGGGTAGTGAGAAAATGATGAAACTCAATGTGCCCCCGTTGAAGAACTCAGATTGGCCACTTGAGCCGTGGAAAAAAGTGGCGTTTGACATATCAGGTCCTTTCATGTGTCTACCTCATGATTCTCGCTATGCTTTCGTTCTGGTGGATTATCACTCAAAGTGGCCAGAAGTAAAATTTGCGTCCAGTTCCTCTACCAATATGGTTATAGAATTTTTCAAGGAAGTTTTTCTAGAGAGGGTTGTCCTTCACTTTTGGTGACTGACAATGGGGTGCAACTTACGTCTTCTGAAATGGAAAAGTTTTTGAAAGGTCAAAATATCATACATCGCACTGTGTCTATTTATGAACCCCACGAAAATGGTTTGGTTGAGCGATTTAATAGGGTTTTGAAAGGGTTCGTATCTGAGGTAGTCAAGCTGGGAGGTAATTGGAGAAATTTGTTGAGAGAGAAACTTTGGTTATATCGCATTACACCACACTCCACTACAGAGGTCAGCCCTTTTCGCCTTCTTAAAGGGCGTGACCCTGCGTCAAAAATATGTCCCTGGTGGTTCAAAGATAAATGTAAAAATAAATCCTTTTCCAATGAGACGATAAGTGATGTGGCTCAAAGGGTGGAGACCAAACAGGCGAAAACCAAAGAATGGTATGATTGCAAATGGAATACCAAAAACCCCAGCTTGGAAGTTGGCGACTTGGTCAGAATTAAAAGACCTGGTTTTATCAGTAAATGTTCTGATAAATTTGGTAAGCCCATGAAAATTGTAAAAGTCTTTGACAACTCTGTCATCACCCAAGATGGCAAGTTGTGGAACATAAGACGCGTTGCCAAGTGTCCATGGGTTTCCAACAAGATCACACCTGAGGTACCCACGTTATCCAAAGATGCGGTGGCCTCTAGGGTCAAAGCTTCTTTCCGTTCAAGATGTCCTCCCAAGAGATTTTCTGATTACATTACTTAATCACACATGATGTATTCGTTGTTTCTTTCTTGTGAAAAAAAGGAGGTATGTTACATTTGCATTTCATTGTGTCCATGTGTTCCCTTCCCCTTTAATGCTATTACATCCTCACCCTGTACATTCCAGTTCTACTCAGAACTTTGGGGGTTGCTGCTAAGCACCGGGTCAGTTGCACTGTCCTGCTTGCTGGGCAGTGGTTATCTGTTGCTGTGCTGCACTCCTAACATTAAACCAGTCAAACTACCAGATCGCCTGTTTGATTTCTTACATGCCCTATTTAAGTAAATCCCTGGAAGCTGCAGCGTGCAGTGCTCTCTCCCCTACCAAACAGCCTCAGCGCTGCCCGTCAAATGCTGCTGCAGAAATACAGGAGGGAGTAAGTGAGAAACTGTACGGTAGGAACCAAAAGGAGAGACAGGAGGGAAACACCAGAGACAAGGAGAGAGACACCAAGGTGAGAGGCGGCAAGGGAAATACAAGGAGCGGAAAGATAGGAAACACTAGGAGACACAACAGTGAAGAAACAAGAGGTGAAACACCAGAAGGAGAGGGCAGAAAGGAGACATCCCTCGGGTGGACAGATCGGAGGGTAGGCAGCAGGTGCAGAAGTTAGGGTGACACCAAGGGAGAAAACAAGAGGGGAGTTATAGGAAACCGACCATCAGAAGGCGAGACCCGTGAAGGAGGGATGAGGGGGAGAAGAGGCTGAAGACAATAGGTGAGGCACCAGGAGGGAGAGGGGGTGCAAGCAGGAGCAGAGAATGAAGGCGAGCACTTCCGGTGGAGAGGGGCAGGTTGGAGCACAGGTCAGCAAT
The DNA here is from genome assembly GCA_963921515.1 of Calotriton arnoldi. Classification (NCBI taxonomy): domain Eukaryota; kingdom Metazoa; phylum Chordata; class Amphibia; order Caudata; family Salamandridae; genus Calotriton; species Calotriton arnoldi. The sequence continues at coordinate 900,662 of CAWUFW010008076.1, read as the reverse complement.
GGGAGAACACTAGGAGGCCAGAAACAGATGGGGCACAAGTAAGCGGGTCAATAGCGGAGACACTAGTGGTGAAACTTGAGGAGCGGCAGAAGGGGAGACGCATGGAGTCACACCAGAAGAACAGAAAGAAGAGAGAGTATAAGGTGACTGCACGAAGGAACACACAAGGGCAGACCCCAGGAGGGAACAATGAGAGAGAGGCTACTAGGGTCAAGGAAAGGCTGAGGTGGGACTTCTGAGAGAGGCGGTAGAAGGATGACAGGGGCAGAAAAAGAAGCGGAGCATTGAGGTCTGTGTGAGAGGAACAGACTCCGTAAATGACCCATACTAGAAAGGGAATTAGGGACAGAAACTATTTGAACGTGTGTGTTAGAGTGAGAAGCAGTATCCATGAGCGGATGTAAGAGAGACTGTTCGCAAATGCATAAAGAACTTTTCTAAAGTCAGTGACAGGGATAACAAGCATTGGCGGCGCGGCCATGAAAGTGACGCGGCCGCGCGGCCCTGAAAGTGAAAGTGGCCAGATGGCGCCGGGAGCAGCAGCAACCAGCGGGAGGAGCGGGACGCGCTCTGTGGTGGGGGAGGGGGAGGAGCGTTCGAAAAGAAAGCCAGATGGCGCCTGAGCGATGCGAGGAATGCGCGTTACTGTGCGCGTAACCGCACGCTCTAGGCCAGCAAAAGCTTGTGGTGGGATTTCTAAAGCCCACTCACTAAATGTCTCGCCAGACCAGCGCATGCGCTGGCTCAGGCGAGACCTAAAAAGGACAATGGTTAGTCAAACAATTTAAAATACTCAAGACTTAAATAAAAGAAATTCATCAGTGGCAGTGAAACCTGAGCCCTATTCTAGTCAATTGCCAGGACCTCACATGGTCTAGCATAAGCCAAATAATGAGTCAATAAGCAATTGCCATAAGGACTGCTCAGCATAGGCTACAAAAGAAAATCTAAAAAATGTTCTAAGTACAAATTGGTAAACTGACTAACGGGAAATCTCCTCTCCAAGGGGATTCAGAAGGAATTCCTATAAATATTTTAAGTGCTAGATAATAAGACGTTTGACATAAAATTTGCCTCTAAGGAAAAAAAGGGGAAATCCTGGCTCATCTCCCAAAAGGAGTGTTTTCACTTTCAGACAGAGAAATTATACAATCACTGTGGTGTGAAAGAAGCGAAACGTTTAGCTATCCAATGATAAAACAGAAAACACATCACATGATATTGATGTAGCGCAAAATTCAATTTAATTTGTAGGGATGCATTATAATCACACGTGTAGAACGCACCCGCATACAATCCTTTGTCGGGTTAACATAAAGAGTTAGGGACCTCATTTATGAGGCCCCTTGCACTGTCGGAACGTCACTTTTTGTGACGTTCCGTGGCGCAGGAGCCTGCTCCATATTTCCGTGGCAGCACTAAGCCACTTTTGTTGGCTTAATGCTGCCTCGTATATATTGTCCCCTTTAACGCAGTTTTTTGCGTTAAAGGGGCGTGCAATGGGTGTTGCTGGGTGCGTTCCCAGCAACATACATGGCATTTTGACACTGCCCTGGATTTACGAGAAATCGTAAATCTGGGGAAGCGCCAAAAACTTACGGCTCCGTGGCACAACGAGGAGAAATATCTTTATTTCTCCTAGTTTTTCCTTTTCTATGTGTGCTGCATTCTGCAGCACACATAGAACAAGCATTTGCAATGCAATAGGTCTCGCATTTATGCGAGTTTGAGCCATTGGCATTGTAAATGACAATGTCTCTTATTTATGTTTTGGTTTTTAAAACCTACATAAAAGGCATTTTCATTTACAATGCTAATAGCTTAAACTCTCACTCTAAATGACTGCTAACTTTACCTAAATATTGAGCATTAAATAATAAAATGAGCTATCATTTGTTAAACCTAAGAACAATTTTTGCTGTTCTTAACACAAACGTCTAGACTTATAATACCTCTGTACTTGGAATAGCTATGTTTGACATATGAAGCCTGGATCTGTACAATCTCTGCAGCTTGAGGGGCAGTCAAGACGGCAGCATTTACGAAGGACAATTTTAGACGGCCAGTACCCATGTGTTCTATTCCTACAGGCGTAGAGCCAATATGCTGCTGCAGGAGGTGAGGATATTTACATAACAGCAGAGCGGACAAAACAACTAAGGTGAGTAATGCAAAACTGATGGCTGGTTATACAGATACACAACCAAGTAAGGACTTTCCACAATCACAGACTAGATGACACCACAAGAAATCTTACAAGAAAAAGGTAGAGATGGCCTATGATGGAGCAACACGGTTAGAATCAAACTCTGATTACAATTCAACTACCTCTGTAGTGCCCACGAAGCCATTTAAACAGAGAAACCAAGATACCTCTGCAGCGAACCATTAATTCCTCGTGCACAACCAATCCACCACTTCAAGTTCTATAGAAACAGAACCTCACCCATACAGGAGCCCATTTGTACAGAATTGCGAGACACCTGACTATGGAACATCATTCAACTCACTGGAACCAAAACCAACCATCCTTGCTTCAGTAAACGAGTCACTACAACTCTTCTGCCATCCATTTCAGAAACGGATTGACTCCAACCCACACCCCATCAACACATCTGCTCCACTTCCCTCACCACCCACCCACCCCAACTCAATTTCTCTCACCACTTACTGCCCTGGGCTTTCTTTGCACCACCAAAACAATCTACCAGTTCTGTTGAGTCCACACTATATGCCACACCAATGAACCATTCACCACCAGAGGCAGTGTTTATTAACAGGTGGTATTTGATAAGTGTTAACATGAGAGCTAACAGTTCATTTCTCATACATAAATCTAGCTCACCTCACCTACGCAAAAAAGAGAACTGTTAAGGACTGATGTTGAGGACAGCATGATACCCCACATTTATTAGAACAGAGTATCACAACATACAACTTTCCCAAGATTACTTAATGTCACTTGGAGTTTTAAGGTCATGTAGGTCACTCACTAGCCACAAGGTTACAGAACCTCTCGATGGCTACTCATTTTCAACATCTGGACAGGTGTGGCACTTCATTCAACACGTTAACTTCCACGCAACACCTCATTCACAGGTGCACTAGCTACAGATGCAATCACGCAAGAACACCTTTTTGTATCCAAACTACAAAGACATACTCCAAACAGAAGCCACACCACCACCAGCGGCAAGTACCTTGCAGAGAAGGTGGAATGAAGCTGTCACACAGGGGTTACATAAGAGCAGCGCTGCCGTGGCATCGGCCGATGGAAGTTTGCCGTGCCTACGGTACTCCATTCGAAAATTAGGAGCTTATCGACGAAAAGTGCCAATGAGCCAATACAATACCTGTGCAGCCCGCTGACCAACATGTAAGACTGCGGTCCCTGTTCAATTTTGTTTGTTTAAGAGTCATTTTCAGCATCCCTTCTTTTCACGAGGCATGCTTACATTCATTCATACACACACAAGTACCGCCAGTGACACGAGAAACCCCTGCTGCAGGACCTAATGCGTTCAGCCTGATCGTGTTATTAAACACATAGCCAATGAAAGTCGAGATGTTGCACACACAAAAAAAGTAAGGCACTCGCCCGCTTCCTCCATCTTAATTAAATATAAAGTGCAGCTGCCGGAAAGCACCCGGCCGTACTGACAAAGCAATTTTGAGGTCAGAAGAAGCGGGCGAGTGCCTTACTTTTATACACAGGGCTCCCGCTTCCACAAAAATGCACAGGCATGGTCGACGTTTTGTAGTTTTAATTAGAGGTCTTTATGTAGCGTAAACCCGTCTTTCAAGCATTGCACAGAGAAGCTTGGGGATATATTACATCATATAATGTTGGCTAAAGTATAGAACAACACTTACAAAACCACAGCTCAACAGAGAGCTATGTTAGAGAGTGCAACATTTACTTGGTAAAAGGGGACTCTTAAAAAGCATTGGGCAAAGGAAACAAAATTCAATCGCTGGCTAGTGGTCATGAAAGGAAGGAAAAATCTGTAATGCCCAGTGGACGAGGTCACGTAGAAAGGACAGGGGGAGGGGGTGGGCGGTGGAAGTGTTGATGCCTTTAAACATTCAGGAGTCTTAAGCATCAGAAGGAAAATTAAAATAAACCTTCTAAATTCGTGATAATGCGTTAGAGCACAACATTGATTCATTCTCACTGAAACCTGACTGACTGATTAACATACACCCACTCTATGCTTTAAGCGTAACGAAGCAATGCATGGTGATGCACCGCCATGGTGAAACTGGGCGCGAGGCAGGAAACAATCAAAGCACGCGCCATGCTAAATTTAAATCGCAGCGCCAGGGAGGAAACAATGAAAATAAAATAAGCAGGCGCTGCGCTCCCATGCATATTTAATGTACAGTGCGTCTCTACCCTCTTTGATCCTGTATCTCCGGGGCACCCTCTCACAGGCAGTTTTGCCCCTGTACACAGCAGCAGGAGCAGTAAAAAACATCTGCCACCCGCACACCGGAGTGCCGCGATTACATTGCCACAAGCAATAATTAACAAAGAGTTCTCCAAAGAACAATTACCATGCTTTAAGCGTAACGAGACTGTAGTCAGGCGGTGCTGCTTCCGGAATAAACGGAAGTTAGCATCGGATCAACAGCCAATGAAAAGGCAGCTAAGAAGAGCAATGCCACAGTTAAACTAATGGCAAGCGGCAGGACAATTTTCCCGGCAATGGGCGGAGTTTCACCCAACATACAGATTACTTGATGTCTCGGAGAGACAGCGCATGCGCGCTGCCTAGGCGAGACCTAAAAAGGAAAAAGCCTCTTGTGATTGTTTTTGTGCAGGAAGGATTTTCTTCCTGCACAAAAACAATCATCCCCTCCACGCAGACACTCTTGCACCATGGTGCAAAGGTGCCTGCGTTGGTGCACGGTAGCCCATTGTGCGCCGACACAGGGTAAAAGGACAGGAATGTGCCGTATCTCATAGATACGGCGAATTCCTGCCCTTTACTTTTACCGTAGGGCAGCGCAGCTGGAAGGCCTGCGGCGCTGCCCTACGGTAAAACCTCATAAATGAGGTCACAGGACTCTGCAATGTAATAACATAAATGTGATGTATTTAGGACATTAAATAGTAAACATGAAGAGTTAATGTGTCAACCAAATGTAACTAGCAGGGAACACTAACATGAAGAATTTGTGTTATGCAACTGACAAGCATTCATTATTAAATGTGTTTATTAAATCGTGTCATTTTATAAGTAGGTAGGAATATTAACCGAATGTGCCTTATTTTCTATGCAGTTTTGTAAAGCTCATGCTCCATTTCTCTTATGTTAGCTGAATCTTGCAGGCCTGAAATGTATTACCTTGGAAACTCTCGCTTTTAGAATTAACAGTTTGAATTTCTGTGTGCTGTGGATTTTGTTCTTTCTCACGTTTGTGTTGCAGATGGAAGAAGCGCCCCCTTTTAGCTAGAATAATGTCTTTGTTTTAGGAGCTAGGCAAGGAGAGAAGAGGATACATTGAGAGTTAAGGCCTATAAGGAGGACTGTCGTATATTCACACCCGAGAAGGCCTGGAAATCAATGTCATTATGTTGCTGTTCAGGAACATTGCCGTCCTGTGGAAAACTACCTATGAGAACGAGTGGATGGCGTGACCCGAAAGGAATTCTGGGAAGATACCTGTAATATTGGAACGTTGCAAGTAGGGGAAAAAGCCCCACTTCTTCACTGCCTTTGGTTAGAGAGCATCTCAGAACGAGATCTGTCTCGTTAGCTTCATGCCACTTGACACATAGTTGTAGAGAGACTTCTAAGGAAGAGTCCACATGCTGACACCTTTTTCTATTGTGCCCCGAAGAATGCTTTAGTAGGGATGTCACATTAGCATTAGTGTAGGGATAGATTTATGCTTTTTTTTATCTACCCTCGATGTAGGGGAATTTGGACCAATGCTTTTTGATCCTCTGCATTTTATTTCTTGAATTGATCGTCTTGTGCATGTTGCACTGATTCAACTTTATTTGCAGATTTGGCTTTATGTTGATTCTCATGTATCTCTACACCCTCGTCTTGAGGTGTCTTTATGTCCAGTTATTTTTGGCTTTGCAATAAATTAACTAACCTTACTTAGTGGCCTGTGGTTATTATGTGTCTAGAGAAACTGCATTTGAATTAATTGACATTGTTAACAATTTCTCTCCCCTCTACACTTTCATGCTGAGAAAAAGAACCATCGACTTGTGACTCAAGAACGGATCTAGAACTTATGGGCCCTGCCCTTTCAGTTAGTGACTTGTACTCTACGTCCATTGAATAAGGCTGTATTATGCCTTACACCAGAAAACACAAGTTCTGATTTTTAGACAGTTAAACATTAGAACCTGTAGAGATGCGGTAGAGGAGAGTGTAAAAGGGGGTTTGGGCCAATTGGTCGGAAGATTTACAAAATACATGAAGGCATTAGTATCCATGATGAATGCAGCCGCCAAATAGCTCTAGCAGGAAGTTAAGCCTTGCTAGTCAGTTAGATCAGTCATTAGTTGCCGAAGAAGCCTGTTTAGTCATGCATGGTCCAAATCGGCATGCTCAGGAAACGGACGATTTTTAAACATCAAATGCGAAGGTAAAGATGAATGTAGGTTCTGTTAGCCTTCCATGTGTCCCTTTCACCATTTAATCATTTCGGTGTATAATGATCTTAACTTTTGGCCTTTATGATATGTATTTTATGGCATGCTGGGCATAAACAAGACCGAAGTGTCTAACTCTGATATGTATGACATGTATTTTATGATTCACTCCCTTTGTAGATATCTCTTTGTTCTTAAACTCCTGGGTTACTGTTTGTATTGTTCATCCTGAGATGATTTGCAATGATTTTAACTAATTGAGCAAATTAATAAATCCACTTTTCTAACTTTGAAAAGCAGATTCAAAAATATAAACAACACCTCCGTTCAGTCAAAGGAAATGGCCTTTATTTGAATACAGTTATTCCTCGCTTCCTTCTGGAACATTTAAAGCACACATAAGCAACATTTTAAACGGATACTGTGCAAGCGGGACTTTCAAGCTAACTGAAATGAGTTCAATTCATATAATGCTGAAAGTCATATTTGAAGCTCTTCCGTGCACAGGCAAGGAGGTAGAAGACACGTTAGTGCCTTACATCGCACCTCACACACATTTTAAAAGTACAGATTGAAAACATCACTATGCCAGCTCATGCCGACCACAGGACTTTGTCGTTTTAAACACCGTATGAATATTACATTTGCACCTCTCTAGTAATAATTAAAGCACACATTATTTACTGTGGAATCTGCGTCCACATTCGTTAGGCAATTACCACTCGGCCCACCTGCAGTTGTAGCAGTAGGTTGAGGCCTCTTCCGGTGTATGGTGAGGTATACAGGGGGCTTCAAGGTTGTGTGTCCCAAACACTGAGCTCCTTATGCTGAGTGGGTTTCCGGCACAGGAATCCAGCAGAGGTTCAACAGGAGCTTACAGACTTGTCTTTAGCCAGCAGGAAATGATAGCACTCAGCAACCTGTTCTGGAAGCTAAAACAGCAACAGGGTCCAAGCACATCCAGCTACAGGAGCAAAGGTGTTAAAAAAATTAGATGGAAGTTCCGGCTTGAATGCCCATGATCGGACAGTTGGGCAATGATCATGAAAGTAAGAGAGGCACCTGTTCTACAGATATATTATCACAATCCTTTATATTCGAATCAGTATTCTTCAGTGTAAGAGCTCCTTTTGATCCACATGTTTCAACAGAAAGAAGCAATGGGGATGAGGCGATGTCACATCTAATGGTACGGATAGGCATTGTTTCATTTTAAATAACTTCCTTCTCTAATTTCGTCTGTTGGGCACCAAGCCAGAGCCGATCAGATTCTGTGAATCTAACAGATTCAAAGGGTCCACTCATCGCGCTCCTACACAGTTTTCCTCCCTCAAGTGGTAGTCTGAGAAGGTCCTCTCTTCAGAATATATATTACTGTGGTAAATGTCCAAGGGCAGACCACCAGCTACATATTCAAGGAGGCTGCTCTGATGAAAAACCTTGTACAATCCCTCTTGATAGTATGCAGAACAACAATCATCAGAGTAAGGAGGGTCCTTCGTGGACAGCAGCCATCTTCCTTCTTGAAACCATATTTTATTTTACAAAAATAAAATATTCACAAATGGCTAAAGATACCCCTAAGTTACGTTTTATTTGTGAAGTATTTTCAATGTGCACGAGTTTTGATGATCAATTTTGCATAACGTTTTTTTCACAATGTCTGGGAACATTCCGAATATATACAAAATAATAAACATGAAAGAGACCCTATCTGTACCAAGACTCTTGATTCAGTTTACAGGTGGGCTTGTAGGCTGCTCCCATGGTGGTGCAATGGCAGGGACAATGAAAGGGAGATCCCTCACCCAGGAGTCCAAGAACATATCAAAACAAGTGAGAGTTCCCAGTTATGGCAGGACAGGAAATTCCTGGTGCCCATTACTCTGGTTAGCTATTTGTTTCCAAAGTTGACAACCCACGGATACTCCTGAGGTCATTAGACCTTTTGCGATTCTCTGGAGTGAGACCATGGTTAAGCAACTATAAGCACTCAGACACCTGACACACCTCATCCCTCTCAGGACTCTATTCTAGAGATGGGGAACTTGCTTTTGGGAAACACATTATTTGGGGACGCAGGAGCAAGCTTTCTGTCCATGATGCAGGTCTCTTCCCTTTGGGGGATGGCACATACCTGTTCCTTGTGAGGGTCTATCTCTAAAAACAGGTAATGTAAAATTGACCAGGTGTTATAGAAGTTTGCATTTCTGAAAAAAGGGTCCTTGTACAAGGTAGACGGAGCCCCATTCCATATGTCGGGAATTTGTGGATGGGCTAGGCCAGCAAAAGCATCAGCCATGATGTGTTTTGTGCAATGAGGAGAAATTGATATTTTATTTCAGGGCAGCAGCAAACTGAAGTGCAAGCACTGTGCTCCAACAAAGGCTGACATTATCTGAAGTCACGTTCATTCTCTGAGCTGAGAAGGTTAGTCAAAGAAGCTGGGAAAGGAGCATCGATTGGGATACGGAATATAAAGGAGAAATGTCCTCTCTAGGCCAAAATAATGAGAAATCATATAAAGATACCCTAAAGATAAGCATTGTAAGTGTTCCACTGCCTGGGAAGAGCAAAGAAGATAGCAGGCATTTTAAAAAGGTAAGCTAGAGAAGCAGGGAGAGATGACCTCAGCACCACATCCACGAAGGAGGAAAGACAGAAGGGGTAGAAGATTAATGTCAGAGAAGAGTGCTGTAGTGGGAGCGATAACCAGATTTCCAGGCCTCAGAGAACAAAAGGCAACTAGCAGAATGTCACAGGAGGATATGGTGAAGAGAGGTTGGGTAGGGCAGGACTACGCCACCCTCCCCACCTTAAAGAACAAAATGCAGCAGTGGCATTAATGAGAAGATCAGAGGGAAAGGCACAAGAGAGGCAGAAGGGGCATTCATAAAGGTGGTGCAAGCATTGGCACAGGTATGTGAGGACAGTGAGGAACACTCAGGGCCGTGAGAGTGTGGAAAAATGGGGTTGTGCGATGCAACGACAGGAGAAGTCAGTATGCGTGGGAAAGTCATTGAGAAATTGTATTTGAGAGCAATTGGAAAGAATATAATGTAAGAGTAAGCACTGGGCATTTACGTCCTCACAAAACAATTGGTCCGATATGCCCTGAGTATAATCTGTTAGGCCTCCTTTGAGAATCTTCCTTTTTTTATTACAGGAACCTGACATGTTGGAAAGAGGTTCGGCTGGACATACTAGCTACTAATCGCAGTACACACAGCTCCAATCATTCCAGTTGCTTTGTAACCAGGATGCCCTGTACAAAGGTCAATTCTTGACCTATGAGGTAATGACGAATATCCTTAGGTCCAAATGAGCAATTATGGGCTCAGAACCAAATATTCATCTTCCTATACATACACTATATTCAATTGGCACATGTTGATGATGTGTCAGTTGAATTTATAAGGCGCAACAAACCCAACTAATCACCCCCTTCAGGATTATAAGGAAACATGAGAGGCTGAACTCAGGAGATCATTCCGCGATAAGGAGTGGAATGATGTGTTCTCCCACCTGGCGGAAGCATTTTTGCAGCTTTCTTTTCCTGCCTGTGCTCCTGTGTGCAGGGAAATTGTGTCCCGGGGGTAAGCTCCCTGGGACACAACAATGGAGTCAACCCGAGGGAATGGGGTTCCTGAGGCCTTTCATGGCTCAGAGAGGGGGCTGCGTGCTCCCCTCCCCTTTAATTTTCATTCAGCCCAGGGGAATGTGGTCCTCAGAGAGGCTCACAGAGTGGGGGGGGGCACGTGCCCCCTACCATTTAATTTAATGTGAGCACTGGGTGATGGGGTCCCTGAGGCCACCTAGAGGCTTGGAGCGGGGGCCACATGCCCTCTCCCATACATATAAAAATGCCCCACCCCCATACCCTGGCCCATCCAAGGCACATTAAAAAAATATATGTTTTTGCCCCAGGGCCCTTTGGGTTCCCACACCATGCCTAGTGGGCAGAATATCCCCCCCCCCATATATTTTTTAATGTTTTTTCTAGGACTCTGAGTCCCGAGTCCTAAGTTGGCTACAGCCACATAGTTGTTGATGTGATGGCAGCCAATAAGATCTCATCTTGAGATCTGTTGGCTCTGCGGATCCTCTGCAGTGTGATATCTACAACGTTTTTGAGGCTTAATTTCTCAAAAACTACTGAACGGATTTATACTGAATTGCAGAAGGCACGCTTTGTGGAACAAGATCTGGCTTTCTGCCAAATTTGGTTTAAATCTTTTTAGCGGTTTGGGCTGTAGCTGTGTCTACTCTTCCTATGGGAAAATGAATGGAGAAAAGACGCTTTTTTTTTGGCCTCCACTTTACAGATCACCCTGAAACATTCAAGAAAGGAGCTGAGATGGAGGAACTTCTTTGGAAGGTTTCCTGTCTTAAGGTAACTATAACTCGTGCCCCCACCATGCACAGTTTTCTCATCAATAATTTAATTGCAAATGTTGCAGTGATATCATCAATGATGTCATAGAAGATGTCATGAGTGATGTAATTTGTGGGATAATTAGCAGCGCATGGCAAGGGGGCAAATTATAATTACCGTAAGGCACAAGTTATAGTTACTTGAGATACCCATAACTATAACTGGTGAATTTCTGTGGTTTTTAGAGTTTAAAATGTTACATTGTTCCTGAACATTTCACCTCACTATAATGTTACTTTAGCCTTTGGTTTTGTCAGTTAATTTCTAGTTTTTTTCAATGTAAATTAATATTTTATTACCATATGGAAATCCAACACCCTGTAGCGCATGGCCAAAGTCTATGCATTGAGGAAGGTTGGCTCCAGGGCATGGCCTGTGGCCAGTCCGTGCAAACCAACACCCCTGCATGCAGCCAAGCCCATGCTGCGCACAGCCTTCTGCTGTGCACTGTGAGGGGTTGTCAACAAGGCCTGGTCTGCAGCCTACCCTGTAGCAAACCTTCCAAAGGCAGCCAACCCTCATGCTGCGCAGGGCCTTCAGTCCTGCACAGTGTGGGCCACAGCCAGGTCCTGCGGCCAACCCCCCACATGCAGCCAAACCCACTCTGAGCACAGCTCTTGAGCCCTGTGCCTGTACCCAATTCCCCCACATGCAGCCAACCTTAGCCAGCTTGGCCTTTGGGCCCTGAGGACCCTATCTCTCAGGGCCAAAGACAATTACACAGAAGGGGGCATGCGGCCCACCCAGAGCCCCCGCAGACCAAGCCAGCTCCCTGCATGTTGCAGGAGCCAACATTTATGCTGCTCTCCGTGGGCAGGAGCAATCTGTTTGATCTGTTTCCCTACCCACATCAGTGCAGGCAGGAAAACAGATCACAAGTCTTCTACCAGCCAACAGGAGCATTTTCAAAACTCCCGCCCAATGGGAGCATATTTTGTGTTTGCAACCGTTTGGTAGGAGTTTTAAAAATGATCCAGTGAGACAGAGGCAAGTACATTTCCCTGCCCACGCCGGTGCAGGCAGAGAAACTGCTGTGTCCAGGGAGTGGACTCTCTGGGACACAGAAAGTGAGCTGGCCCCGGGGATGGTGTCTCTGGGGCAATTAATGGCTGAGGGAGGGGGGCCGCGCGGCCCTTCTCCCTTTTTTTACAAGTTGTGGCCCTAGGGAAGGAATGGGGACCCCCGTGCCTTTTAAGGGCTCGGGGAGGGGGTCTGCATGTCCCCCCTCCCCAAATGTATTAAATAAGACCCCTGGGGATGGGGACCTGGGGGCCGAATGTGGCTCGGGGAGGGGCAACCCACCTCCCCAAATTAATTAAATCAGGCCCTGGGAGATGGGTCCCGGGGTCCCTAAGTGAATCGGTGAGCGGGACCACTCATTCACCTCCCCTTAAAAATAATTGTAGGCCCAAGGGGATGGGGTCCCCGGGCTAAAAATGGCCTGGGGAGGGGTGCTGTGCGCCCCTCACTTACAAAATACTCAGGCCCCAGGAGTTGGGGTCCCCAGGGCCAAAAATGGCCTAGAGAGGGGGTCACACATGAAATGACTCCCTCCCCCCCCAAAATAAACATACATCACCACTCTGGACCCTCACCCACCCCAGGGGGTTTGAAAAAGTAGTGCCAGAGCCTGTGCTTTTTTTTTTTTATTTTGCCGCAGATTTGCAGCAAAATTGAAAAAAGAACGTTTTTTACCCCAGGCCTAGGGGGTCATGGTATCCCCACCCTGCCCCCTTATGTCTCTTTTTTATACATTTTTTTAGGTCTCGGGACTGAGTCCTGAGTCCTAAGATGCCTACCACCACTTCCTGGTTGAGGTGTTGGCAGCCAATCAGATCTCAGTTTGAGATCTATCGGCTCAGCAGATCCCCGTGGCGTGATATATACAATTTTTAAACCTTAATTTCTCCCAAACTACTGGACGGATTTACACAAAAAGCAAACTTTCTGGACCACAATCTAGCTTTCTGCCAAGTTTGATGTAAATCCGTTCAGCAGTTTGGGCTGTAGCAGTGTCTAAAGTTCCTATGAAAAAAAATGAATGGTGAAAACAGGTTTTGGGAACCACCTCTTGGCCCCCGCTTGATGGATCACCCCAAAACTAATGAAAAAGTAGCACTTCTTTTGAAAGATTTATGGAGAGTCATCAAACAGGGCCAAACTTATTAGCAACACACACAATGCATTTCCAATAGAAACAAGGTCCTACTATAATAAGAAAAGATATTCAGTAGCTACAGTTATCTAAAGTAACTATAACTTGTGCCCTAAGGTAACTATAACTTGTGCCGCCACATCAGAAATGTCACTGCAAAATTTCCCCTTGACAGACTACAAAAAACCTCAACATAGTCTTAGCATACTGCAATCCCCAGAATTTGTAGCCTGTTAAGGGCATATAAAGTCACATCACACCGCAAATCCAAAGATGGCTTACCTGTGAAGAAGGCTATTAATGATCTGCAACGCGTTAGGTTGAAGATTTAAAGCAAGCTGTCACTTGGCTGTTTATTCATTAAAGCACCTGGTGTTTTTGAAATCTGGTGTGCGGCCCTCTTCTTTTCCAAGGATTAAGAAGGTTGTTTTGGGATTTATATGGGGTGTTCCTCCCTCATGCGCTGAGGCCGCCCTCATGAGGTCGGGGCTCCATGCGGACAAAGTGTGATGGATGTAACATTGAAGAGAGCCTGACCCTCCCGCATTTCACCAAATTGAATATGGTACGGAAATGCCCAACCTGTTATGCTAGGAATGCTAAAGGGACACTTGTTCTTTTTACAAAGGATTTCAAGATATCCAGGCACTGCAGGAAATAGACATGTAAGTGAAAGCATGGCTATATCATGAGCAGAAACATTAACACTTCGAAAGGACTCAAGAATGTTGTTTAAAAGACTGCAATGTGGCCAAGGAAATAAAGGAAGTGGGAAATGGAATTGCAGTGATACACAATAATAATTGAGACTGTACTTTCAAGGTGCTTCCTGGGGATTGCCGTATGCTAAGACCATATCGAGATTTTTGTCAAGGGCGTATAAAGTCACGTTGTCACGCCGCACAGCCACAGATGGCTTACCTGTGAACAAGGCTATTAATTAGCTGAAACGCGTTAGGTTGAAGATTTAAAGCAAGCTGTCACTTGGCTGTTTATTGATTAAATCGCCTGGTGTTTTTGTTGTTGTTGTATAAGCTTTATTTGGACAATTCTGTCATAAAAGCTATAAAAACACCGTATTGAATAAAAAGTGAACAATACATGCAACAGTACATTAAAAATAATAGATATATGGGAGCAGTCCATCCAGTGTCCGACATCAGCCCGGACACAGTATACAAATAGACAATAAAGCTAATAATACAACATGACAATAAAAACATGCTAAAAAACAGGTTAAAAATGGGGGGAAAAACATTACAGTGCTGTCTAGACTAATACTACTTCACATTGACCCTTATTGCAGATCCCTGCAGGCCATATTTAGCATTTCCATCCCTCCTTACAACAGCAACATAACGAGGCTAAGAGCAATAAAGTGCAAGTGCAAAACCAATGTATGAGACCTGGAAGTACCAGCCAGAAAGCCCTGCAACAACCACGCGTGATCTTCATGCCACAGGGTGCTGCAGTGTTCCTGACTGGATCTTCCGTCTGATAAGCCATGCATGGCTTAAAAATTTAGCTATACTGCATGCAAAAAGTGGTCTGGGGTCTGACCTAAGAATGCGAAGGGCAATCAGGCAGTTCCATGTGCCCAGCTGCTGGCAAATCGGTTTTGGCCATTTCAGCCTCGGCGTAGTGTATGCTTGACAGACGAACATTAAATCGCCTGGTGTTTTTGAAATTTGGTGTGCGGCCCTCTTCTTTTCCAAGGATTAAGAAGGTTGTTTTGGGATTGATATGGGGTGTTCCGCCCCCAAAGCGCCGAGGCCACCCTGTATATATATGTATATAGTATACATTCATTATGTTAGTAGGCCCAAAGGATATATAATTTCTTGTAGGTTTGAGAACTTAAGCCAAATAAACCAGCAACACTCCTCCTTTCATTTTGATTGCCAAGCTTCCTTCTCCCAATGTCTTAAATTCTTTTAACTGATGACAGGCTCTACACACAATCCACCTCAGAACTTGGCATGACCCCATTTCTAAAACCTTCCTAGATCATCAGGAACTCTTCTCTACTCATGTAATGAGCCAGCCATCTCTCAATGTAGTTCAGTCTTCCCGGAGTGTTTGCTTTTTCCCATATGTTTACTGCCTCTGCCTCTCCACTAGCTACAGTTTGAAACCCCATGTGGGTAGACTGTAACATTCTAGGACTAGGTCTCCACCACTATATTTTGATTAGACTTGTTTTATATTGACTGGTTATCTGGATATATATATATATATCACGCTCCAGAGGTTACCACACAGTAGGGAAGCACTCGAACAACAGGTAGGTTCACCTCTTAAACCTTTAATCTTTGGTACAGGCGGGTTCAGCATGCAAGTAAATAAAGCAGTTCCAGCGCATCGCCCACGCGTTTCGAATATCTCTTCATCAGAGGCTAGCGTGGATGGCGTGCATTGCGGACACTCCCCCATTGTTATGCTCGCATCCACATATGATGCATTATGGGAAAGACAGTCCTCTTATTTCTCCGTGAATCGTTGCACCTGTAATTACTGCTGTCCAAAGGCTCTACATGAGCCCCTCGCCTGCCAGCCCGTCTTTATCCTCACCCGCTGCCCCACATCAGGACAGGTATATCCAAGTCCCAAGTGGCCCCCAGTTATCACGGGGTGGTGCCTTCCCATCGGCTGGGCTGCCGCTTATAAATCACGCTCCAGAGGTTACCACACAGTAGGGAAGCACTCGAACAACAGGTAGGTTCACCTCTTAAACCTTTAATCTTTGGTACAGGCGGGTTCAGCATGCAAGTAAATAAAGCAGTTCGAGCGCATCGCCTTAGGCGTTTCGAATATCTCTTCATCAGAGGCTAGCGTGGATGGCGTGCATTGCGGACACTCCCCCATTGTTATGCTCGCATCCACATATGATGCATTATGGGAAAGACAGTCCTCTTATTTCTCCGTGAATCGTTGCACCTGTAATTACTGCTGTCCAAAGGCTCTACATGAGCCCCTCGCATGCCAGCCCGTCTTTATCCTCACCCGCTGCCCCACAGCAGGACAGGTATATCCAAGTCCCAAGTGGCCCCCAGTTATCACGGGGTGGTGCCTTCACAGCGGCTGGGCTGCAGCTTATAAATCACGCTCCAGAGGTTACCACACAGTAGGGAAAGCACTCGAACAACAGGTAGGTTCACCTCTTAAACCTTTAATCTTTGGTACAGGCGGGTTCAGCATGCAAGTAAATAAAGCAGTTCCAGCGCATCGCCTTGCGCGTTTCGAATATCTCTTCATCAGAGGCTAGCGTGGATGGCGTGCATTGCGGACACTCCCCATTGTTATGCTCGCATCCACATATGATGCATTATGGGAAAGACAGTCCTCTTATTTCTCCGTGAATCGTTGAACCTGTAATTACTGCTGTCCAAAGGCTCTACATGAGCCCCTCGCATGCCAGCCCGTCTTTATCCTCACCCGCTGCCCCACAGCAGGACAGGTATATCCAAGTCCCAAGTGGCCCCCAGTTATCACAGGGTGGTGCCTTCCCAGCGGCTGGGCTGCCGCTTATAAATCACGCTCCAGAGGTTACCACACAGTAGGGAAGCACTCGAACAACAGGTAGGTTCACCTCTTAAACCTTTAATCTTTGGTACAGGCGGGTTCAGCATGCAAGTAAATAAAGCAGTTCCAGCGCATCGCCTTACGCGTTTCGAATATCTCTTCATCAGAGGCTAGCGTGGATGGCGTGCATTGCGGACACTCCCCCATTGTTATGCTCGCATCCACATATGATGCATTATGGGAAAGACAGTCCTCTTATTTCTCCATGAATCGTTGCACCTGTAATTACTGCTGTCCAAAGGCTCTACATGAGCCCCTCGCATGCCAGCCCGTCTTTATCCTCACCCGCTGCCCCACAGCAGGACAGGTATATCCAAGTCCCAAGTGGCCCCCAGTTATCACGGGGTGGTGCCTTCCCAGCGGCTGGGCTGCCGCTTATAAATCACGCTCCAGAGGTTACCACACAGTAGGGAAGCACTCGAACAACAGGTAGGTTCACCTCTTAAACCTTTAATCTTTGGTACAGGCGGGTTCAGCATGCAAGTAAATAAAGCAGTTCCAGCGCATCGCCTTACACGTTTCGAATATCTCTTCATCAGAGGCTAGCGTGGATGGCGTGCATTGTGGACACTCCCCCATTGTTATGCTCGCATCCACATATGATGCATTATGGGAAAGACAGTCCTCTTATTTCTCCGTGAATCGTTGCACCTGTAATTACTGCTGTGCAAAGGCTCTACATGAGCCCCTCGCATGCCAGCCCGTCTTTATCCTCACCCGCTGCCCCACAGCAGGACAGGTATATCCAAGTCCCAAGTGGCCCCCAGTTATCACGGGGTGGTGCCTTCCCAGCGGCTGGGCTGCCGCTTATAAATCACGCTCCAGAGGTTACCACACAGTAGGGAAGCACTCGAACAACAGGAAGGTTCACCTCTTAAACCTTTAATCTTTGGTACAGGCGGGTTCAGCATGCAAGTAAATAAAGCAGTTCCAGCGCATCGCCTTACGCGTTTCGAATATCTCTTCATCAGAGGCTAGCGTGGATGGCGTGCATTGCGGACACTCCCCATTGTTATGCTCGCATCCACATATGATGCATTATGGGAAAGACAGTCCTCTTATTTCTCCGTGAATCGTTGCACCTGTAATTACTGCTGTCCAAAGGCTCTACATGAGCCCCTCGCATGCCAGCCCATCTTTATCCTCACCCGCTGCCCCACAGCAGGACAGGTATATCCAAGTCCCAAGTGGCCCCCAGTTATCACGGGGTGGTGCCTTCCCAGCGGTTGGGCTGCCGCTTATAAATCACGCTCCAGAGGTTACCACACAGTAGGGAAGCACTCGAACAACAGGTAGGTTCACCTCTTAAACCTTTAATCTTTGGTACAGGCGGGTTCAGCATGCAAGTAAATAAAGCAGTTCCAGCGCATCGCCTTACGCGTTTCGAATATCTCTTCATCAGAGGCTAGCGTGGATGGCGTGCATTGCGGACACTCCCCCATTGTTATGCTCGCATCCACATATGATGCATTATGGGAAAGACAGTCCTCTTATTTCTCCGTGAATCGTTGCACCTGTAATTACTGCTGTCCAAAGGCTCTACATGAGCCACTCGCATGCCAGTCCGTCTTTATCCTCACCCGCTGCCCACAGCAGGACAGGTATATCCAAGTCCCAAGTGGCCCCCAGTTATCACGGGGTGGTGCCTTCCCAGCGGCTGGGCTGCCGCTTATAAATCACGCTCCAGAGGTTACCACACAGTAGGGAAGCACTCGAACAACAGGTAGGTTCACCTCTTAAACCTTTAATCTTTGGTACAGGCGGGTTCAGCATGCAAGTAAATAAAGCAGTTCCAGCGCATCGCCTTATGCGTTTCGAATATCTCTTCATCAGAGGCTAGCGTGGATGGCGTGCATTGCGGACACTCCCCCATTGTTATGCTCGCATCCACATATGATGCATTATGGGAAAGACAGTCCTCATATTTCTCCGTGAATCGTTGCACCTGTAATTACTGCTGTCCAAAGGCTCTACATGAGCCCCTCGCATGCCAGCCCGTCTTTATCCTCACCCGCTGCCCCACAGCAGGACAGGTTTATCCAAGTCCCAAGTGGCCCCCAGTTATCACGGGGTGGTGCCTTCCCAGCGGCTGGGCTGCCGCTTATAAATCACGCTCCAGAGGTTACCACACAGTAGGGAAGCACTCGAACAACAGGTAGGTTCACCTCTTAAACCTTTAATCTTTGGTACAGGCGGGTTCAGCATGCAAGTAAATAAAGCAGTTCCAGCGCATCGCCTTACGCGTTTCGAATATCTCTTCATCAGAGGCTAGCGTGGATGGCGTGCATTGCGGACACTCCCCATTGTTATGCTCGCATCCACATATGATGCATTATGGGAAAGACAGTCCTCTTATTTCTCCGTGAATTGTTGCACCTGTAATTACTGCTGTCCAAAGGCTCTACATGAGCCCCTCGCATGCCAGCCCGTCTTTATCCTCACCCGCTGCCCCACAGCAGGACAGGTATATCCAAGTCCCAAGTGGCCCCCAGTTATCACGGGGTGGTGCCTTCCCAGCGGCTGGGCTGCCGCTTATAAATCACGCTCCAGAGGTTACCACACAGTAGGGAAGCACTCGAACAACAGGTAGGTTCACCTCTTAAACCTTTAATCTTTGGTACAGGCGGGTTCAGCATGCAAGTAAATAAAGCAGTTCCAGCGCATCGCCTTACGCGTTTCGAATATCTCTTCATCAGAGGCTAGCGTGGATGGCGTGCATTGCGGACACTCCCCCATTGTTATGCTCGCATCCACATATGATGCATTATGGGAAAGACAGTCCTCTTATTTCTCCGTGAATCGTTGCACCTGTAATTACTGCTGTCCAAAGGCTCTACATGAGCCCCTCGCATGCCAGCCCGTCTTTATCCTCACCCGCTGCCCCACAGCAGGACAGGTATATCCAAGTCCCAAGTGGCCCCCAGTTATCACGGGGTGGTGCCTTCCCAGCGGCTGGGCTGCCGCTTATAAATCACGCTCCAGAGGTTACCACACAGTAGGGAAGCACTCGAACAACAGGTAGGTTCACCTCTTAAACCTTTAATCTTTGGTACAGGCGGGTTCAGCATGCAAGTAAATAAAGCAGTTCCAGCGCATCGCCTTACGCGTTTCGAATATCTCTTCATCAGAGGCTAGCGTGGATGGCGTGCATTGCGGACACTCCCCATTGTTATGCTCGCATCCACATATGATGCATTATGGGAAAGACAGTCCTCTTATTTCTCCGTGAATCGTTGCACCTGTAATTACTGCTGTCCAAAGGCTCTACATGAGCCCCTCGCATGCCAGCCCGTCTTTATCCTCACCCGTTGCCCCACAGCAGGACAGGTATATCCAAGTCCCAAGTGGCCCCCAGTTATCACGGGGTGGTGCCTTCCCAGCGGCTGGGCTGCCGCTTATAAATCACGCTCCAGAGGTTACCACACAGTAGGGAAGCACTCGAACAACAGGTAGGTTCACCTCTTAAACCTTTAATCTTTGGTACAGGCGGGTTCAGCATGCAAGTAAATAAAGCAGTTCCAGCGCATCGCCTTACGCGTTTCGAATATCTCTTCATCAGAGGCTAGCGTGGATGGCGTGCATTGCGGACACTCCCCCATTGTTATGCTCGCATCCACATATGATGCATTATGGGAAAGACAGTCCTCTTATTTCTCCGTGAATCGTTGCACCTGTAATTACTGCTGTCCAAAGGCTCTACATGAGCCCCTCGCATGCCAGCCCGTCTTTATCCTCACCCGCTGCCCCACAGCAGGACAGGTATATCCAAGTCCCAAGTGGCCCCCAGTTATCACGGGGTGGTGCCTTCCCAGCGGCTGGGCTGCCGCTTATAAATCACGCTCCAGAAGTTACCACACAGTAGGGAAGCACTCGAACAACAGGTAGGTTCACCTCTTAAACCTTTAATCTTTGGTACAGGCGGGTTCAGCATGCAAGTAAATAAAGCAGTTCCAGCGCATCGCCTTACGCGTTTCGAATATCTCTTCATCAGAGGCTAGCGTGGATGGCGTGCATTGTGGACACTCCCCATTGTTATGCTCGCATCCACATATGATGCATTATGGGAAAGACAGTCCTCTTATTTCTCCGTGAATCGTTGCACCTGTAATTACTGCTGTCCAAAGGCTCTACATGAGCCCCTCGCATGCCAGCCCGTCTTTATCCTCACCCGCTGCCCCACAGCAGGACAGGTATATCCAAGTCCCAAGTGGCCCCCAGTTATCACGGGGTGGTGCCTTCCCAGCGGCTGGGCTGCCGCTTATAAATCACGCTCCAGAGGTTACCACACAGTAGGGAAGCACTCGAACAACAGGTAGGTTCACCTCTTAAACCTTTAATCTTTGGTACAGGCGGGTTCAGCATGCAAGTAAATAAAGCAGTTCCAGCGCATCGCCTTACGCGTTTCGAATATCTCTTCATCAGAGGCTAGCGTGGATGGCGTGCATTGTTATGCTCGCATCCACATATGATGCATTATGGGAAAGACAGTCCTCTTATTTCTCCGTGAATCGTTGCACCTGTAATTACTGCTGTGCAAAGGCTCTACATGAGCCCCTCGCATGCCAGTCCGTCTTTATCCTCACCCGCTGCCCCACAGCAGGACAGGTATATCCAAGTCCCTAGTGGCCCCCAGTTATCACGGGGTGGTGCCTTCCCAGCGGCTGGGCTGCCGCTTATAAATCACGCTCCAGAGGTTACCACACAGTAGGGAAGCACTCGAACAACAGGTAGGTTCACCTCTTAAACCTTTAATCTTTGGTACAGGCGGGTTCAGCATGCAAGTAAATAAAGCAGTTCCAGCGCATCGCCTTACGCGTTTCGAATATCTCTTCATCAGAGGCTAGCGTGGATGGCGTGCATTGCGGACACTCCCCATTGTTATGCTCGCATCCACATATGATGCATTATGGGAAAGACAGTCCTCTTATTTCTCCGTGAATCGTTGCACCTGTAATTACTGCTGTCCAAAGGCTCTACATGAGCCCCTCGCATGCCAGCCCGTCTTTATCCTCACCCGCTGCCCCACAGCAGGACAGGTATATCCAAGTCCCAAGTGGCCCCCAGTTATCACGGGGTGGTGCCTTCCCAGCGGCTGGGCTGCCGCTTATAAATAACGCTCCAGAGGTTACCACACAGTAGGGAAGCACTCAAACAACAGGTAGGTTCACCTCTTAAACCTTTAATCTTTGGTACAGGCGGGTTCAGCATGCAAGTAAATAAAGCAGTTCCAGCGCATCGCCTTACGCGTTTCGAATATCTCTTCATCAGAGGCTAGCGTGGATGGCGTGCATTGCGGACACTCCCCCATTGTTATGCTCGCATCCACATATGATGCATTATGGGAAAGACAGTCCTCTTATTTCTCCGTGAATCGTTGCACCTGTAATTACTGCTGTCCAAAGGCTCTACATGAGCCCCTCGCATGCCAGCCCATCTTTATCCTCACCCGCTGCCCCACAGCAGGACAGGTATATCCAAGTCCCAAGTGGCCCCCAGTTATCACGGGGTGGTGCCTTCCCAGCGGCTGGGCTGCCGCTTATAAATCACGCTCCAGAGGTTACCACACAGTAGGGAAGCACTCGAACAACAGGTAGGTTCACCTCTTAAACCTTTAATCTTTGGTACAGGCGGGTTCAGCATGCAAGTAAATAAAGCAGTTCCAGCGCATCGCCTTACGCGTTTCGAATATCTCTTCATCAGAGGCTAGCGTGGATGGCGTGCATTGCGGACACTCCCCATTGTTATGCTCGCATCCACATATGATGCATTATGGGAAAGACAGTCCTCTTATTTCTCCGTGAATCGTTGCACCTGTAATTACTGCTGTCCAAAGGCTCTACATGAGCCCCTCGCATGCCAGCCCGTCTTTATCCTCACCCGCTGCCCCACAGCAGGACAGGTATATCCAAGTCCCAAGTGGCCCCCAGTTATCACGGGGTGGTGCCTTCCCAGCGGCTGGGCTGCCGCTTATAAATCACGCTCCAGAGGTTACCACACAGTAGGGAAGCACTCGAACAACAGGTAGGTTCACCTCTTAAACCTTTAATCTTTGGTACAGGCGGGTTCAGCATGCAAGTAAATAAAGCAGTTCCAGCGCATCGCCTTACGCGTTTCGAATATCTCTTCATCAGAGGCTAGCGTGGATGGCGTGCATTGCGGACACTCCCCATTGTTATGCTCGCATCCACATATGATGCATTATGGGAAAGACAGTCCTCTTATTTCTCCGTGAATCGTTGCACCTGTAATTACTGCTGTCCAAAGGCTCTACATGAGCCCCTCGCATGCCAGCCCGTCTTTATCCTCACCCGCTGCCCCACAGCAGGACAGGTATATCCAAGTCCCAAGTGGCCCCCAGTTATCACGGGGTGGTGCCTTCCCAGCGGCTGGGCTGCCGCTTATAAATCACGCTCCAGAGGTTACCACACAGTAGGGAAGCACTCGAACAACAGGTAGGTTCACCTCTTAAACCTTTAATCTTTGGTACAGGCGGGTTCAGCATGCAAGTAAATAAAGCAGTTCCAGCGCATCGCCTTACGCGTTTCGAATATCTCTTCATCAGAGGCTAGCGTGGATGGCGTGCATTGTGGACACTCCCCATTGTTATGCTCGCATCCACATATGATGCATTATGGGAAAGACAGTCCTCTTATTTCTCCGTGAATCGTTGCACCTGTAATTACTGCTGTCCAAAGGCTCTACATGAGCCCCTCGCATGCCAGCCCGTCTTTATCCTCACCCGCTGCCCCACAGCAGGACAGGTATATCCAAGTCCCAAGTGGCCCCCAGTTATCACGGGGTGGTGCCTTCCCAGCGGCTGGGCTGCCGCTTATAAATCACGCTCCAGAGGTTACCACACAGTAGGGAAGCACTCGAACAACAGGTAGGTTCACCTCTTAAACCTTTAATCTTTGGTACAGGCGGGTTCAGCATGCAAGTAAATAAAGCAGTTCCAGCGCATCGCCTTACGCGTTTCGAATATCTCTTCATCAGAGGCTAGCGTGGATGGCGTGCATTGTTATGCTCGCATCCACATATGATGCATTATGGGAAAGACAGTCCTCTTATTTCTCCGTGAATCGTTGCACCTGTAATTACTGCTGTGCAAAGGCTCTACATGAGCCCCTCGCATGCCAGTCCGTCTTTATCCTCACCCGCTGCCCCACAGCAGGACAGGTATATCCAAGTCCCTAGTGGCCCCCAGTTATCACGGGGTGGTGCCTTCCCAGCGGCTGGGCTGCCGCTTATAAATCACGCTCCAGAGGTTACCACACAGTAGGGAAGCACTCGAACAACAGGTAGGTTCACCTCTTAAACCTTTAATCTTTGGTACAGGCGGGTTCAGCATGCAAGTAAATAAAGCAGTTCCAGCGCATCGCCTTACGCGTTTCGAATATCTCTTCATCAGAGGCTAGCGTGGATGGCGTGCATTGCGGACACTCCCCCATTGTTATGCTCGCATCCACATATGATGCATTATGGGAAAGACAGTCCTCTTATTTCTCCGTGAATCGTTGCACCTGTAATTACTGCTGTCCAAAGGCTCTACATGAGCCCCTCGCATGCCAGCCCGTCTTTATCCTCACCCGCTGCCCCACAGCAGGACAGGTATATCCAAGTCCCAAGTGGCCCCCAGTTATCACGGGGTGGTGCCTTCCCAGCGGCTGGGCTGCCGCTTATAAATCACGCTCCAGAGGTTACCACACAGTAGGGAAGCACTCAAACAACAGGTAGGTTCACCTCTTAAACCTTTAATCTTTGGTACAGGCGGGTTCAGCATGCAAGTAAATAAAGCAGTTCCAGCGCATCGCCTTACGCGTTTCGAATATCGCTTCATCAGAGGCTAGCGTGGATGGCGTGCATTGCGGACACTCCCCATTGTTATGCTCGCATCCACATATGATGCATTATGGGAAAGACAGTCCTCTTATTTCTCCGTGAATCGTTGCACCTGTAATTACTGCTGTCCAAAGGCTCTACATGAGCCCCTCGCATGCCAGCCCGTCTTTATCCTCACCCGCTGCCCACAGCAGGACAGGTATATCCAAGTCCCAAGTGGCCCCCAGTTATCACGGGGTGGTGCCTTCCCAGCGGCTGGGCTGCCGCTTATAAATCACTCTCCAGAGGTTACCACACAGTAGGGAAGCACTCGAACAACAGGTAGGTTCACCTCTTAAACCTTTAATCTTTGGTACAGGCGGGTTCAGCATGCAAGTAAATAAAGCAGTTCCAGCGCATCGCCTTACGCGTTTCGAATATCTCTTCATCAGAGGCTAGCGTGGATGGCGTGTATTGCGGACACTCCCCCATTGTTATGCTCGCATCCACATATGATGCATTATGGGAAAGACAGTCCTCTTATTTCTCCGAGAATCGTTGCACCTGTAATTACTGCTGTCCAAAGGCTCTACATGAGCCCCTCGCATGCCAGCCCGTCTTTATCCTCACCCGCTGCCCCACAGCAGGACAGGTATATCCAAGTCCCAAGTGGCCCCCAGTTATCACGGGGTGGTGCCTTCCCAGCGGCTGGGCTGCCGCTTATAAATCACGCTCCAGAGGGTACCACACAGTAGGGAAGCACTCGAACAACAGGTAGGTTCACCTCTTAAACCTTTAATCTTTGGTACAGGCGGGTTCAGCATGCAAGTAAATAAAGCAGTTCCAGCGCATCGCCTTACGCGTTTCGAATATCTCTTCATCAGAGGCTAGCGTGGATGGCGTGCATTGCGGACACTCCCCCATTGTTATGCTCGCATCCACATATGATGCATTATGGGAAAGACAGTCCTCTTATTTCTCCGTGAATCGTTGCACCTGTAATTACTGCTGTCCAAAGGCTCTACATGAGCCCCTCGCATGCCAGCCCGTCTTTATCCTCACCCGCTGCCCCACAGCAGGACAGGTATATCCAAGTCCCAAGTGGCCCCCAGTTATCACGGGGTGGTGCCTTCCCAGCGGCTGGGCTGCCGCTTATAAATCACGCTCCAGAGGTTACCACACAGTAGGGAAGCACTCGAACAACAGGTAGGTTCACCTCTTAAACCTTTAATCTTTGGTACAGGCGGGTTCAGCATGCAAGTAAATAAAGCAGTTCCAGCGCATCGCCTTACGCGTTTCGAATATCTCTTCATCAGAGGCTAGCGTGGATGGCGTGCATTGCGGACACTCCCCCATTGTTATGCTCGCATCCACATATGATGCATTATGGGAAAGACAGTCCTCTTATTTCTCCGTGAATCGTTGCACCTGTAATTACTGCTGTCCAAAGGCTCTACATGAGCCCCTCGCATGCCAGCCTGTCTTTATCCTCACCCGCTGCCCCACAGCAGGACAGGTATATCCAAGTCCCAAGTGGCCCCCAGTTATCACGGGGTGGTGCCTTCCCAGCGGCTGGGCTGCCGCTTATAAATCACGCTCCAGAGGTTACCACACAGTAGGGAAGCACTCGAACAACAGGTAGGTTCACCTCTTAAACCTTTAATCTTTGGTACAGGCGGGATCAGCATGCAAGTAAATAAAGCAGTTCCAGCGCATCGCCTTACGCGTTTCGAATATCTCTTCATCAGAGGCTAGCGTGGATGGCGTGCATTGCTGACACTCCCCCATTGTTATGCTCGCATCCACATATGATGCATTATGGGAAAGACAGTCCTCTTATTTCTCCGTGAATCGTTGCACCTGTAATTACTGCTGTCCAAAGGCTCTACATGAGCCCCTCGCATGCCAGCCCGTCTTTATCCTCACCCGCTGCCCCACAGCAGGACAGGTATATCCAAGTCCCAAGTGGCCCCCAGTTATCACGGGGTGGTGCCTTCCCAGCGGCTGGGCTGCCGCTTATAAATCACGCTCCAGAGGTTACCACACAGTAGGGAAGCACTCGAACAACAGGTAGGTTCACCTCTTAAACCTTTAATCTTTGGTACAGGCGGGTTCAGCATGCAAGTAAATAAAGCAGTTCCAGCGCATCGCCTTACGCGTTTCGAATATCTCTTCATCAGAGGCTAGCGTGGATGGCGTGCATTGCGGACACTCCCCATTGTTATGCTCGCATCCACATATGATGCATTATGGGAAAGACAGTCCTCTTATTTCTCCGTGAATCGTTGCACCTGTAATTACTGCTGTCCAAAGGCTCTACATGAGCCCCTCGCATGCCAGCCCGTCTTTATCCTCACCCGCTGCCCCACAGCAGGACAGGTATATCCAAGTCCCAAGTGGCCCCCAGTTATCACGGGGTGGTGCCTTCCCAGCGGCTGGGCTGCCGCTTATAAATCACGCTCCAGAGGTTACCACACAGTAGGGAAGCACTCGAACAACAGGTAGGTTCACCTCTTAAACCTTTAATCTTTGGTACAGGCGGGTTCAGCATGCAAGTAAATAAAGCAGTTCCAGCGCATCGCCTTACGCGTTTCGAATATCTCTTCATCAGAGGCTAGCGTGGATGGCGTGCATTGTTATGCTCGCATCCACATATGATGCATTATGGGAAAGACAGTCCTCTTATTTCTCCGTGAATCGTTGCACCTGTAATTACTGCTGTGCAAAGGCTCTACATGAGCCCCTCGCATGCCAGTCCGTCTTTATCCTCACCCGCTGCCCCACAGCAGGACAGGTATATCCAAGTCCCAAGTGGCCCCCAGTTATCACGGGGTGGTGCCTTCCCAGCGGCTGGGCTGCCGCTTATAAATCACGCTCCAGAGGTTACCACACAGTAGGGAAGCACTCGAACAACAGGTAGGTTCACCTCTTAAACCTTTAATCTTTGGTACAGGCGGGTTCAGCATGCAAGTAAATAAAGCAGTTCCAGCGCATCGCCTTACGCGTTTCGAATATCTCTTCATCAGAGGCTAGCGTGGATGGCGTGCATTGCGGACACTCCCCCATTGTTATGCTCGCATCCACATATGATGCATTATGGGAAAGACAGTCCTCTTATTTCTCCGTGAATCGTTGCACCTGTAATTACTGCTGTCCAAAGGCTCTACATGAGCCCCTCGCATGCCAGCCCGTCTTTATCCTCACCCGCTGCCCCACAGCAGGACAGGTATATCCAAGTCCCAAGTGGCCCCCAGTTATCACGGGGTGGTGCCTTCCCAGCGGCTGGGCTGCCGCTTATAAATCACGCTCCAGAGGTTACCACACAGTAGGGAAGCACTCAAACAACAGGTAGGTTCACCTCTTAAACCTTTAATCTTTGGTACAGGCGGGTTCAGCATGCAAGTAAATAAAGCAGTTCCAGCGCATCGCCTTACGCGTTTCGAATATCTCTTCATCAGAGGCTAGCGTGGATGGCGTGCATTGCGGACACTCCCCCATTGTTATGCTCGCATCCACATATGATGCATTATGGGAAAGACAGTCCTCTTATTTCTCCGTGAATCGTTGCACCTGTAATTACTGCTGTCCAAAGGCTCTACATGAGCCCCTCGCATGCCAGCCCGTCTTTATCCTCACCCGCTGCCCCACAGCAGGACAGGTATATCCAAGTCCCAAGTGGCCCCCAGTTATCACGGGGTGGTGCCTTCCCAGCGGCTGGGCTGCCGCTTATAAATCACGCTCCAGAGGTTACCACACAGTAGGGAAGCACTCGAACAACAGGTAGGTTCACCTCTTAAACCTTTAATCTTTGGTACAGGCGGGTTCAGCATGCAAGTAAATAAAGCAGTTCCAGCGCATCGCCTTACGCGTTTCGAATATCTCTTCATCAGAGGCTAGCGTGGATGGCGTGCATTGCGGACACTCCCCCATTGTTATGCTCGCATCCACATATGATGCATTATGGGAAAGACAGTCCTCTTATTTCTCCGTGAATCGTTGCACCTGTAATTACTGCTGTCCAAAGGCTCTACATGAGCCCCTCGCATGCCAGCCCGTCTTTATCCTCACCCGCTGCCCCACAGCAGGACAGGTATATCCAAGTCCCAAGTGGCCCCCAGTTATCACGGGGTGGTGCCTTCCCAGCGGCTGGGCTGCCGCTTATAAATCACGCTCCAGAGGTTACCACACAGTAGGGAAGCACTCGAACAACAGGTAGGTTCACCTCTTAAACCTTTAATCTTTGGTACAGGCGGGTTCAGCATGCAAGTAAATAAAGCAGTTCCAGCGCATCGCCTTACGCGTTTCGAATATCTCTTCATCAGAGGCTAGCGTGGATGGCGTGCATTGCGGACACTCCCCCATTGTTATGCTCGCATCCACATATGATGCATTATGGGAAAGACAGTCCTCTTATTTCTCCGTGAATCGTTGCACCTGTAATTACTGCTGTCCAAAGGCTCTACATGAGCCCCTCGCATGCCAGCCCGTCTTTATCCTCACCCGCTGCCCCACAGCAGGACAGGTATATCCAAGTCCCAAGTGGCCCCCAGTTATCACGGGGTGGTGCCTTCCCAGCGGCTGGGCTGCCGCTTATAAATCACGCTCCAGAGGTTACCACACAGTAGGGAAGCACTCGAACAACAGGTAGGTTCACCTCTTAAACCTTTAATCTTTGGTACAGGCGGGTTCAGCATGCAAGTAAATAAAGCAGTTCCAGCGCATCGCCTTACGCGTTTCGAATATCTCTTCATCAGAGGCTAGCGTGGATGGCGTGCATTGCGGACACTCCCCCATTGTTATGCTCGCATCCACATATGATGCATTATGGGAAAGACAGTCCTCTTATTTCTCCGTGAATCGTTGCACCTGTAATTACTGCTGTCCAAAGGCTCTACATGAGCCCCTCGCATGCCAGCCCGTCTTTATCCTCACCCGCTGCCCCACAGCAGGACAGGTATATCCAAGTCCCAAGTGGCCCCCAGTTATCACGGGGTGGTGCCTTCCCAGCGGCTGGGCTGCCGCTTATAAATCACGCTCCAGAGGTTACCACACAGTAGGGAAGCACTCGAACAACAGGTAGGTTCACCTCTTAAACCTTTAATCTTTGGTACAGGCGGGTTCAGCATGCAAGTAAATAAAGCAGTTCCAGCGCATCGCCTTACGCGTTTCGAATATCTCTTCATCAGAGGCTAGCGTGGATGGCGTGCATTGCGGACACTCCCCATTGTTATGCTCGCATCCACATATGATGCATTATGGGAAAGACAGTCCTCTTATTTCTCCGTGAATCGTTGCACCTGTAATTACTGCTGTCCAAAGGCTCTACATGAGCCCCTCGCATGCCAGCCCGTCTTTATCCTCACCCGCTGCCCCACAGCAGGACAGGTATATCCAAGTCCCAAGTGGCCCCCAGTTATCACGGGGTGGTGCCTTCCCAGCGGCTGGGCTGCCGCTTATAAATCACGCTCCAGAGGTTACCACACAGTAGGGAAGCACTCGAACAACAGGTAGGTTCACCTCTTAAACCTTTAATCTTTGGT
Organism: Calotriton arnoldi; assembly: GCA_963921515.1. Lineage (NCBI taxonomy): Eukaryota > Metazoa > Chordata > Amphibia > Caudata > Salamandridae > Calotriton > Calotriton arnoldi. The sequence goes on along the minus strand of CAWUFW010008076.1, from coordinate 870,513 downwards.
ACAGGCGGGTTCAGCATGCAAGTAAATAAAGCAGTTCCAGCGCATCGCCTTACGCGTTTCGAATATCTCTTCATCAGAGGCTAGCGTGGATGGCGTGCATTGCGGACACTCCCCCATTGTTATGCTCGCATCCACATATGATGCATTATGGGAAAGACAGTCCTCTTATTTCTCCGTGAATCGTTGCACCTGTAATTACTGCTGTCCAAAGGCTCTACATGAGCCCCTCGCATGCCAGCCCGTCTTTATCCTCACCCGCTGCCCCACAGCAGGACAGGTATATCCAAGTCCCAAGTGGCCCCCAGTTATCACGGGGTGGTGCCTTCCCAGCGGCTGGGCTGCCGCTTATAAATCACGCTCCAGAGGTTACCACACAGTAGGGAAGCACTCGAACAACAGGTAGGTTCACCTCTTAAACCTTTAATCTTTGGTACAGGCGGGTTCAGCATGCAAGTAAATAAAGCAGTTCCAGCGCATCCGCCTTACGCATTTCAAATATCGCTTCATCGGAGGCTAGCGTGGATGGCGTGCATTGCGGACACTCCCCCATTGTTATGCTCGCATCCACATATGATGCATTATGGGAAAGACAGTCCTCTTATTTCTCCGTGAATCGTTGCACCTGTAATTACTGCTGTCCAAAGGCTCTACATGAGCCCCTCGCATGCCAGCCCGTCTTTATCCTCACCCGCTGCCCCACAGCAGGACAGGTATATCCAAGTCCCAAGTGGCCCCCAGTTATCACGGGGTGGTGCCTTCCCAGCGGCTGGGCTGCCGCTTATAAATCACGCTCCAGAGGTTACCACACAGTAGGGAAGCACTCGAACAACAGGTAGGTTCACCTCTTAAACCTTTAATCTTTGGTACAGGCGGGTTCAGCATGCAAGTAAATAAAGCAGTTCCAGCGCATCGCCTTACGCGTTTCGAATATCTCTTCATCAGAGGCTAGCGTGGATGGCGTGCATTGCGGACACTCCCCCATTGTTATGCTCGCATCCACATATGATGCATTATGGGAAAGACAGTCCTCTTATTTCTCCGTGAATCGTTGCACCTGTAATTACTGCTGTCCAAAGGCTCTACATGAGCCCCTCGCATGCCAGCCCGTCTTTATCCTCACCCGCTGCCCCACAGCAGGACAGGTATATCCAAGTCCCAAGTGGCCCCCAGTTATCACGGGGTGGTGCCTTCCCAGCGGCTGGGCTGCCGCTTATAAATCACGCTCCAGAGGTTACCACACAGTAGGGAAGCACTCGAACAACAGGTAGGTTCACCTCTTAAACCTTTAATCTTTGGTACAGGCGGGTTCAGCATGCAAGTAAATAAAGCAGTTCCAGCGCATCGCCTTACGCGTTTCGAATATCTCTTCATCAGAGGCTAGCGTGGATGGCGTGCATTGCGGACACTCCCCCATTGTTATGCTCGCATCCACATATGATGCATTATGGGAAAGACAGTCCTCTTATTTCTCCGTGAATCGTTGCACCTGTAATTACTGCTGTCCAAAGGCTCTACATGAGCCCCTCGCATGCCAGCCCGTCTTTATCCTCACCCGCTGCCCCACAGCAGGACAGGTATATCCAAGTCCCAAGTGGCCCCCAGTTATCACGGGGTGGTGCCTTCCCAGCGGCTGGGCTGCCGCTTATAAATCACGCTCCAGAGGTTACCACACAGTAGGGAAGCACTCGAACAACAGGTAGGTTCACCTCTTAAACCTTTAATCTTTGGTACAGGCGGGTTCAGCATGCAAGTAAATAAAGCAGTTCCAGCGCATCGCCTTACGCGTTTCGAATATCTCTTCATCAGAGGCTAGCGTGGATGGCGTGCATTGCGGACACTCCCCCATTGTTATGCTCGCATCCACATATGATGCATTATGGGAAAGACAGTCCTCTTATTTCTCCGTGAATCGTTGCACCTGTAATTACTGCTGTCCAAAGGCTCTACATGAGCCCCTCGCATGCCAGCCCGTCTTTATCCTCACCCGCTGCCCCACAGCAGGACAGGTATATCCAAGTCCCAAGTGGCCCCCAGTTATCACGGGGTGGTGCCTTCCCAGCGGCTGGGCTGCCGCTTATAAATCACGCTCCAGAGGTTACCACACAGTAGGGAAGCACTCGAACAACAGGTAGGTTCACCTCTTAAACCTTTAATCTTTGGTACAGGCGGGTTCAGCATGCAAGTAAATAAAGCAGTTCCAGCGCATCGCCTTACGCGTTTCGAATATCTCTTCATCAGAGGCTAGCGTGGATGGCGTGCATTGCGGACACTCCCCCATTGTTATGCTCGCATCCACATATGATGCATTATGGGAAAGACAGTCCTCTTATTTCTCCGTGAATCGTTGCACCTGTAATTACTGCTGTCCAAAGGCTCTACATGAGCCCCTCGCATGCCAGCCCGTCTTTATCCTCACCCGCTGCCCCACAGCAGGACAGGTATATCCAAGTCCCAAGTGGCCCCCAGTTATCACGGGGTGGTGCCTTCCCAGCGGCTGGGCTGCCGCTTATAAATCACGCTCCAGAGGTTACCACACAGTAGGGAAGCACTCGAACAACAGGTAGGTTCACCTCTTAAACCTTTAATCTTTGGTACAGGCGGGTTCAGCATGCAAGTAAATAAAGCAGTTCCAGCGCATCGCCTTACGCGTTTCGAATATCTCTTCATCAGAGGCTAGCGTGGATGGCGTGCATTGCGGACACTCCCCCATTGTTATGCTCGCATCCACATATGATGCATTATGGGAAAGACAGTCCTCTTATTTCTCCGTGAATCGTTGCACCTGTAATTACTGCTGTCCAAAGGCTCTACATGAGCCCCTCGCATGCCAGCCCGTCTTTATCCTCACCCGCTGCCCCACAGCAGGACAGGTATATCCAAGTCCCAAGTGGCCCCCAGTTATCACGGGGTGGTGCCTTCCCAGCGGCTGGGCTGCCGCTTATAAATCACGCTCCAGAGGTTACCACACAGTAGGGAAGCACTCGAACAACAGGTAGGTTCACCTCTTAAACCTTTAATCTTTGGTACAGGCGGGTTCAGCATGCAAGTAAATAAAGCAGTTCCAGCGCATCGCCTTACGCGTTTCGAATATCTCTTCATCAGAGGCTAGCGTGGATGGCGTGCATTGCGGACACTCCCCCATTGTTATGCTCGCATCCACATATGATGCATTATGGGAAAGACAGTCCTCTTATTTCTCCGTGAATCGTTGCACCTGTAATTACTGCTGTCCAAAGGCTCTACATGAGCCCCTCGCATGCCAGCCCGTCTTTATCCTCACCCGCTGCCCCACAGCAGGACAGGTATATCCAAGTCCCAAGTGGCCCCCAGTTATCACGGGGTGGTGCCTTCCCAGCGGCTGGGCTGCCGCTTATAAATCACGCTCCAGAGGTTACCACACAGTAGGGAAGCACTCGAACAACAGGTAGGTTCACCTCTTAAACCTTTAATCTTTGGTACAGGCGGGTTCAGCATGCAAGTAAATAAAGCAGTTCCAGCGCATCGCCTTACGCGTTTCGAATATCTCTTCATCAGAGGCTAGCGTGGATGGCGTGCATTGCGGACACTCCCCCATTGTTATGCTCGCATCCACATATGATGCATTATGGGAAAGACAGTCCTCTTATTTCTCCGTGAATCGTTGCACCTGTAATTACTGCTGTCCAAAGGCTCTACATGAGCCCCTCGCATGCCAGCCCGTCTTTATCCTCACCCGCTGCCCCACAGCAGGACAGGTATATCCAAGTCCCAAGTGGCCCCCAGTTATCACGGGGTGGTGCCTTCCCAGCGGCTGGGCTGCCGCTTATAAATCACGCTCCAGAGGTTACCACACAGTAGGGAAGCACTCGAACAACAGGTAGGTTCACCTCTTAAACCTTTAATCTTTGGTACAGGCGGGTTCAGCATGCAAGTAAATAAAGCAGTTCCAGCGCATCGCCTTACGCGTTTCGAATATCTCTTCATCAGAGGCTAGCGTGGATGGCGTGCATTGCGGACACTCCCCCATTGTTATGCTCGCATCCACATATGATGCATTATGGGAAAGACAGTCCTCTTATTTCTCCGTGAATCGTTGCACCTGTAATTACTGCTGTCCAAAGGCTCTACATGAGCCCCTCGCATGCCAGCCCGTCTTTATCCTCACCCGCTGCCCCACAGCAGGACAGGTATATCCAAGTCCCAAGTGGCCCCCAGTTATCACGGGGTGGTGCCTTCCCAGCGGCTGGGCTGCCGCTTATAAATCACGCTCCAGAGGTTACCACACAGTAGGGAAGCACTCGAACAACAGGTAGGTTCACCTCTTAAACCTTTAATCTTTGGTACAGGCGGGTTCAGCATGCAAGTAAATAAAGCAGTTCCAGCGCATCGCCTTACGCGTTTCGAATATCTCTTCATCAGAGGCTAGCGTGGATGGCGTGCATTGCGGACACTCCCCCATTGTTATGCTCGCATCCACATATGATGCATTATGGGAAAGACAGTCCTCTTATTTCTCCGTGAATCGTTGCACCTGTAATTACTGCTGTCCAAAGGCTCTACATGAGCCCCTCGCATGCCAGCCCGTCTTTATCCTCACCCGCTGCCCCACAGCAGGACAGGTATATCCAAGTCCCAAGTGGCCCCCAGTTATCACAGGGTGGTGCCTTCCCAGCGGCTGGGCTGCCGCTTATAAATCACGCTCCAGAGGTTACCACACAGTAGGGAAGCACTCGAACAACAGGTAGGTTCACCTCTTAAACCTTTAATCTTTGGTACAGGCGGGTTCAGCATGCAAGTAAATAAAGCAGTTCCAGCGCATCGCCTTACGCGTTTCGAATATCTCTTCATCAGAGGCTAGCGTGGATGGCGTGCATTGCGGACACTCCCCCATTGTTATGCTCGCATCCACATATGATGCATTATGGGAAAGACAGTCCTCTTATTTCTCCGTGAATCGTTGCACCTGTAATTACTGCTGTCCAAAGGCTCTACATGAGCCCCTCGCATGCCAGCCCGTCTTTATCCTCACCCGCTGCCCCACAGCAGGACAGGTATATCCAAGTCCCAAGTGGCCCCCAGTTATCACGGGGTGGTGCCTTCCCAGCGGCTGGGCTGCCGCTTATAAATCACGCTCCAGAGGTTACCACACAGTAGGGAAGCACTCGAACAACAGGTAGGTTCACCTCTTAAACCTTTAATCTTTGGTACAGGGCGGGTTCAGCATGCAAGTAAATAAAGCAGTTCCAGCGCATCGCCTTACGCGTTTCGAATATCTCTTCATCAGAGGCTAGCGTGGATGGCGTGCATTGCGGACACTCCCCCATTGTTATGCTCGCATCCACATATGATGCATTATGGGAAAGACAGTCCTCTTATTTCTCCGTGAATCGTTGCACCTGTAATTACTGCTGTCCAAAGGCTCTACATGAGCCCCTCGCATGCCAGCCCGTCTTTATCCTCACCCGCTGCCCCACAGCAGGACAGGTATATCCAAGTCCCAAGTGGCCCCCAGTTATCACGGGGTGGTGCCTTCCCAGCGGCTGGGCTGCCGCTTATAAATCACGCTCCAGAGGTTACCACACAGTAGGGAAGCACTCGAACAACAGGTAGGTTCACCTCTTAAACCTTTAATCTTTGGTACAGGCGGGTTCAGCATGCAAGTAAATAAAGCAGTTCCAGCGCATCGCCTTACGCGTTTCGAATATCTCTTCATCAGAGGCTAGCGTGGATGGCGTGCATTGCGGACACTCCCCCATTGTTATGCTCGCATCCACATATGATGCATTATGGGAAAGACAGTCCTCTTATTTCTCCGTGAATCGTTGCACCTGTAATTACTGCTGTCCAAAGGCTCTACATGAGCCCCTCGCATGCCAGCCCGTCTTTATCCTCACCCGCTGCCCCACAGCAGGACAGGTATATCCAAGTCCCAAGTGGCCCCCAGTTATCACGGGGTGGTGCCTTCCCAGCGGCTGGGCTGGCGCTTATAAATCACGCTCCAGAGGTTACCACACAGTAGGGAAGCACTCGAACAACAGGTAGGTTCACCTCTTAAACCTTTAATCTTTGGTACAGGCGGGTTCAGCATGCAAGTAAATAAAGCAGTTCCAGCGCATCGCCTTACGCGTTTCGAATATCTCTTCATCAGAGGCTAGCGTGGATGGCGTGCATTGCGGACACTCCCCCATTGTTATGCTCGCATCCACATATGATGCATTATGGGAAAGACAGTCCTCTTATTTCTCCGTGAATCGTTGCACCTGTAATTACTGCTGTCCAAAGGCTCTACATGAGCCCCTCGCATGCCAGCCCGTCTTTATCCTCACCCGCTGCCCCACAGCAGGACAGGTATATCCAAGTCCCAAGTGGCCCCCAGTTATCACGGGGTGGTGCCTTCCCAGCGGCTGGGCTGCCGCTTATAAATCACGCTCCAGAGGTTACCACACAGTAGGGAAGCACTCGAACAACAGGTAGGTTCACCTCTTAAACCTTTAATCTTTGGTACAGGCGGGTTCAGCATGCAAGTAAATAAAGCAGTTCCAGCGCATCGCCTTACGCGTTTCGAATATCTCTTCATCAGAGGCTAGCGTGGATGGCGTGCATTGCGGACACTCCCCCATTGTTATGCTCGCATCCACATATGATGCATTATGGGAAAGACAGTCCTCTTATTTCTCCGTGAATCGTTGCACCTGTAATTACTGCTGTCCAAAGGCTCTACATGAGCCCCTCGCATGCCAGCCCGTCTTTATCCTCACCCGCTGTCCCACAGCAGGACAGGTATATCCAAGTCCCAAGTGGCCCCCAGTTATCACGGGGTGGTGCCTTCCCAGCGGCTGGGCTGCCGCTTATAAATCACGCTCCAGAGGTTACCACACAGTAGGGAAGCACTCGAACAACAGGTAGGTTCACCTCTTAAACCTTTAATCTTTGGTACAGGCGGGTTCAGCATGCAAGTAAATAAAGCAGTTCCAGCGCATCGCCTTACGCGTTTCGAATATCTCTTCATCAGAGGCTAGCGTGGATGGCGTGCATTGCGGACACTCCCCCATTGTTATGCTCGCATCCACATATGATGCATTATGGGAAAGACAGTCCTCTTATTTCTCCGTGAATCGTTGCACCTGTAATTACTGCTGTCCAAAGGCTCTACATGAGCCCCTCGCATGCCAGCCCGTCTTTATCCTCACCCGCTGCCCCACAGCAGGACAGGTATATCCAAGTCCCAAGTGGCCCCCAGTTATCACGGGGTGGTGCCTTCCCAGCGGCTGGGCTGCCGCTTATAAATCACGCTCCAGAGGTTACCACACAGTAGGGAAGCACTCGAACAACAGGTAGGTTCACCTCTTAAACCTTTAATCTTTGGTACAGGCGGGTTCAGCATGCAAGTAAATAAAGCAGTTCCAGCGCATCGCCTTACGCGTTTCGAATATCTCTTCATCAGAGGCTAGCGTGGATGGCGTGCATTGCGGACACTCCCCCATTGTTATGCTCGCATCCACATATGATGCATTATGGGAAAGACAGTCCTCTTATTTCTCCGTGAATCGTTGCACCTGTAATTACTGCTGTCCAAAGGCTCTACATGAGCCCCTCGCATGCCAGCCCGTCTTTATCCTCACCCGCTGCCCCACAGCAGGACAGGTATATCCAAGTCCCAAGTGGCCCCCAGTTATCACGGGGTGGTGCCTTCCCAGCGGCTGGGCTGCCGCTTATAAATCACGCTCCAGAGGTTACCACACAGTAGGGAAGCACTCGAACAACAGGTAGGTTCACCTCTTAAACCTTTAATCTTTGGTACAGGTGGGTTCAGCATGCAAGTAAATAAAGCAGTTCCAGCGCATCGCCTTACGCGTTTCGAATATCTCTTCATCAGAGGCTAGCGTGGATGGCGTGCATTGCGGACACTCCCCCATTGTCATGCTCGCATCCACATATGATGCATTATGGGAAAGACAGTCCTCTTATTTCTCCGTGAATCGTTGCACCTGTAATTACTGCTGTCCAAAGGCTCTACATGAGCCCCTCGCATGCCAGCCCGTCTTTATCCTCACCCGCTGCCCCACAGCAGGACAGGTATATCCAAGTCCCAAGTGGCCCCCAGTTATCACGGGGTGGTGCCTTCCCAGCGGCTGGGCTGCCGCTTATAAATCACGCTCCAGAGGTTACCACACAGTAGGGAAGCACTCGAACAACAGGTAGGTTCACCTCTTAAACCTTTAATCTTTGGTACAGGCGGGTTCAGCATGCAAGTAAATAAAGCAGTTCCAGCGCATCGCCTTACGCGTTTCGAATATCTCTTCATCAGAGGCTAGCGTGGATGGCGTGCATTGCGGACACTCCCCCATTGTTATGCTCGCATCCACATATGATGCATTATGGGAAAGACAGTCCTCTTATTTCTCCGTGAATCGTTGCACCTGTAATTACTGCTGTCCAAAGGCTCTACATGAGCCCCTCGCATGCCAGCCCGTCTTTATCCTCACCCGCTGCCCCACAGCAGGACAGGTATATCCAAGTCCCAAGTGGCCCCCAGTTATCACGGGGTGGTGCCTTCCCAGCGGCTGGGCTGCCGCTTATAAATCACGCTCCAGAGGTTACCACACAGTAGGGAAGCACTCGAACAACAGGTAGGTTCACCTCTTAAACCTTTAATCTTTGGTACAGGGCGGGTTCAGCATGCAAGTAAATAAAGCAGTTCCAGCGCATCGCCTTACGCGTTTCGAATATCTCTTCATCAGAGGCTAGCGTGGATGGCGTGCATTGCGGACACTCCCCCATTGTTATGCTCGCATCCACATATGATGCATTATGGGAAAGACAGTCCTCTTATTTCTCCGTGAATCGTTGCACCTGTAATTACTGCTGTCCAAAGGCTCTACATGAGCCCCTCGCATGCCAGCCCGTCTTTATCCTCACCCGCTGCCCCACAGCAGGACAGGTATATCCAAGTCCCAAGTGGCCCCCAGTTATCACGGGGTGGTGCCTTCCCAGCGGCTGGGCTGCCGCTTATAAATCACGCTCCAGAGGTTACCACACAGTAGGGAAGCACTCGAACAACAGGTAGGTTCACCTCTTAAACCTTTAATCTTTGGTACAGGCGGGTTCAGCATGCAAGTAAATAAAGCAGTTCCAGCGCATCGCCTTACGCGTTTCGAATATCTCTTCATCAGAGGCTAGCGTGGATGGCGTGCATTGCGGACACTCCCCCATTGTTATGCTCGCATCCACATATGATGCATTATGGGAAAGACAGTCCTCTTATTTCTCCGTGAATCGTTGCACCTGTAATTACTGCTGTCCAAAGGCTCTACATGAGCCCCTCGCATGCCAGCCTGTCTTTATCCTCACCCGCTGCCCCACAGCAGGACAGGTATATCCAAGTCCCAAGTGGCCCCCAGTTATCACGGGGTGGTGCCTTCCCAGCGGCTGGGCTGCCGCTTATAAATCACGCTCCAGAGGTTACCACACAGTAGGGAAGCACTCGAACAACAGGTAGGTTCACCTCTTAAACCTTTAATCTTTGGTACAGGCGGGTTCAGCATGCAAGTAAATAAAGCAGTTCCAGCGCATCACCTTACGCGTTTCGAATATCTCTTCATCAGAGGCTAGCATGGATGGCGTGCATTGCGGACACTCCCCCATTGTTATGCTCGCATCCACATATGATGCATTATGGGAAAGACAGTCCTCTTATTTCTCCGTGAATCGTTGCACCTGTAATTACTGCTGTCCAAAGGCTCTACATGAGCCCCTCGCATGCCAGCCCGTCTTTATCCTCACCCGCTGTCCCACAGCAGGACAGGTATATCCAAGTCCCAAGTGGCCCCCAGTTATCACGGGGTGGTGCCTTCCCAGCGGCTGGGCTGCCGCTTATAAATCACGCTCCAGAGGTTACCACACAGTAGGGAAGCACTCGAACAACAGGTAGGTTCACCTCTTAAACCTTTAATCTTTGGTACAGGCGGGTTCAGCATGCAAGTAAATAAAGCAGTTCCAGCGCATCGCCTTACGCGTTTCGAATATCTCTTCATCAGAGGCTAGCGTGGATGGCGTGCATTGCGGACACTCCCCCATTGTTATGCTCGCATCCACATATGATGCATTATGGGAAAGACAGTCCTCTTATTTCTCCGTGAATCGTTGCACCTGTAATTACTGCTGTCCAAAGGCTCTACATGAGCCCCTCGCATGCCAGCCCTTCTTTATCCTCACCCGCTGCCCCACAGCAGGACAGGTATATCCAAGTCCCAAGTGGCCCCCAGTTATCACGGGGTGGTGCCTTCCCAGCGGCTGGGCTGCCGCTTATAAATCACGCTCCAGAGGTTACCACACAGTAGGGAAGCACTCGAACAACAGGTAGGTTCACCTCTTAAACCTTTAATCTTTGGTACAGGCGGGTTCAGCATGCAAGTAAATAAAGCAGTTCCAGCGCATCGCCTTACGCGTTTCGAATATCTCTTCATCAGAGGCTAGCGTGGATGGCGTGCATTGCGGACACTCCCCCATTGTTATGCTCGCATCCACATATGATGCATTATGGGAAAGACAGTCCTCTTATTTCTCCGTGAATCGTTGCACCTGTAATTACTGCTGTCCAAAGGCTCTACATGAGCCCCTCGCATGCCAGCCCGTCTTTATCCTCACCCGCTGCCCCACAGCAGGACAGGTATATCCAAGTCCCAAGTGGCCCCCAGTTATCACAGGGTGGTGCCTTCCCAGCGGCTGGGCTGCCGCTTATAAATCACGCTCCAGAGGTTACCACACAGTAGGGAAGCACTCGAACAACAGGTAGGTTCACCTCTTAAACCTTTAATCTTTGGTACAGGTGGGTTCAGCATGCAAGTAAATAAAGCAGTTCCAGCGCATCGCCTTACGCGTTTCGAATATCTCTTCATCAGAGGCTAGCGTGGATGGCGTGCATTGCGGACACTCCCCCATTGTCATGCTCGCATCCACATATGATGCATTATGGGAAAGACAGTCCTCTTATTTCTCCGTGAATCGTTGCACCTGTAATTACTGCTGTCCAAAGGCTCTACATGAGCCCCTCGCATGCCAGCCCGTCTTTATCCTCACCCGCTGCCCCACAGCAGGACAGGTATATCCAAGTCCCAAGTGGCCCCCAGTTATCACGGGGTGGTGCCTTCCCAGCGGCTGGGCTGCCGCTTATAAATCACGCTCCAGAGGTTACCACACAGTAGGGAAGCACTCGAACAACAGGTAGGTTCACCTCTTAAACCTTTAATCTTTGGTACAGGCGGGTTCAGCATGCAAGTAAATAAAGCAGTTCCAGCGCATCGCCTTACGCGTTTCGAATATCTCTTCATCAGAGGCTAGCGTGGATGGCGTGCATTGCGGACACTCCCCCATTGTTATGCTCGCATCCACATATGATGCATTATGGGAAAGACAGTCCTCTTATTTCTCCGTGAATCGTTGCACCTGTAATTACTGCTGTCCAAAGGCTCTACATGAGCCCCTCGCATGCCAGCCCGTCTTTATCCTCACCCGCTGCCCCACAGCAGGACAGGTATATCCAAGTCCCAAGTGGCCCCCAGTTATCACGGGGTGGTGCCTTCCCAGCGGCTGGGCTGCCGCTTATAAATCACGCTCCAGAGGTTACTACACAGTAGGGAAGCACTCGAACTACAGGTAGGTTCACCTCTTAAACCTTTAATCTTTGGTACAGGCGGGTTCAGCATGCAAGTAAATAAAGCAGTTCCAGCGCATCGCCTTACGCGTTTCGAATATCTCTTCATCAGAGGCTAGCGTGGATGGCGTGCATTGCGGACACTCCCCCATTGTTATGCTCGCATCCACATATGATGCATTATGGGAAAGACAGTCCTCTTATTTCTCCGTGAATCGTTGCACCTGTAATTACTGCTGTCCAAAGGCTCTACATGAGCCCCTCGCATGCCAGCCCGTCTTTATCCTCACCCGCTGCCCCACAGCAGGACAGGTATATCCAAGTCCCAAGTGGCCCCCAGTTATCACAGGGTGGTGCCTTCCCAGCGGCTGGGCTGCCGCTTATAAATCACGCTCCAGAGGTTACCACACAGTAGGGAAGCACTCGAACAACAGGTAGGTTCACCTCTTTAACCTTTAATCTTTGTTAGAGGCGGGTTCAGCATGCAAGTAAATAAAGCAGTTCCAGCGCATCGCCTTACGCGTTTCGAATATCTCTTCATCAGAGTCTAGCGTGGATGGCGTGCATTGCGGATACTCCCCCATTGTTATGCTCGCATCCACATATGATGCATTATGGGAAAGACAGTCCTCTTATTTCTCCGTGAATCGTTGCACCTGTAATTACTGCTGTCCAAAGGCTCTACATGAGCCCCTCGCATGCCAGCCCGTCTTTATCCTCACCCGCTGCCCCACAGCAGGACAGGTATATCCAAGTCCCAAGTGGCCCCCAGTTATCACGGGGTGGTGCCTTCCCAGCGGCTGGGCTACCGCTTATAAATCACGCTCCAGAGGTTACCACACAGTAGGGAAGCACTCGAACAACAGGTAGGTTCACCTCTTAAACCTTTAATCTTTGGTACAGGCGGGTTCAGCATGCAAGTAAATAAAGCAGTTCCAGCGCATCGCCTTACGCGTTTCGAATATCTCTTCATCAGAGGCTAGCGTGGATGGCGTGCATTGCGGACACTCCCCCATTGTTATGCTCGCATCCACATATGATGCATTATGGGAAAGACAGTCCTCTTATTTCTCCGTGAATCATTGCACCTATAATTACTGCTGTCCAAAGGCTCTACATGAGCCCCTCGCATGCCAGCCCGTCTTTATCCTCACCCGCTGCCCCACAGCAGGACAGGTATATCCAAGTCCCAAGTGGCCCCCAGTTATCACGGGGTGGTGCCTTCCCAGCGGCTGGGCTGCCACTTATAAATCACGCTCCAGAGGTTACCACACAGTAGGGAAGCACTAGAACAACAGGTAGGTTCACCTCTTAAACCTTTAATCTTTGGTACAGGCGGGGTCAGCATGCAAGTAAATAAAGCAGTTCCAGCGCATCGCCTTACGCGTTTCGAATATCTCTTCATCAGAGGCTAGCGTGGATGGCGTGCATTGCGGACACTCCCCCATTGTTATGCTCGCATCCACATATGATGCATTATGGGAAAGACAGTCCTCTTATTTCTCCGTGAATCGTTGCACCTGTAATTACTGCTGTCCAAAGGCTCTACATGAGCCCCTCGCATGCCAGCCCGTCTTTATCCTCACCCGCTGTCCCACAGCAGGACAGGTATATCCAAGTGGCCCCCAGTTATCACGGGGTGGTGCCTTCCCAGCGGCTGGGCTGCCGCTTATAAATCACGCTCCAGAGGTTACCACACAGTAGGGAAGCACTCGAACAACAGGTAGGTTCACCTCTTAATCCTTTAAACTTTGGTACAGGCGGGTTCAGCATGCAAGTAAATAAAGCAGTTCCAGCGCATCGCCTTACGCGTTTCGAATATCTCTTCATCAGAGGCTAGCGTGGATGGCGTGCATTGCGGACCCTCCCCCATTGTTATGCTCGCATCCACATATGATGCATTATGGGAAAGACAGTCCTCTTATTTCTCCGTGAATCGTTGCACCTGTAATTACTGCTGTCCAAAGGCTCTACATGAGCCCCTCGCATGCCAGCCCGTCTTTATCCTCACCCGCTGCCCCACAGCAGGACAGGTATATCCAAGTTCCAAGTGGCCCCCAGTTATCACGGGGTGGTGCCTTCCCAGCGGCTGGGCTGCAGCTTATAAATCACGCTCCAGAGGTTACCACACAGTAGGGAAGCACTCGAACAACAGGTAGGTTCACCTCTTAAACCTTTAATCTTTGGTACAGGCGGGTTCAGCATGCAAGTAAATAAAGCAGTTTCAGCGCATCGCCTTACGCGTTTCGAATATCTCTTCATCAGAGGCTAGCGTGGATGGCGTGCATTGCGGACACTCCCCATTGTTATGCTCGCATCCACATATGATGCATTATGGGAAAGACAGTCCTCTTATTTCTCCGTGAATCGTTGCACCTGTAATTACTGCTGTCCAAAGGCTCTACATGAGCCCCTCGCATGCCAGCCCGTCTTTATCCTCACCCGCTGCCCCACAGCAGGACAGGTATATCCAAGTCCCAAGTGGCCCCCAGTTATCACGGGTGCAACGATTCACGGAGAAATAAGAGGACTGTCTTTCCCATAATGCATCATATGTGGATGCGAGCATAACAATGGGGGAGTGTCCGCAATGCACGCCATCCACGCTAGCCTCTGATGAAGAGATATTCGAAACGCGTAAGGCGATGCGCTGGAACTGCTTTATTTACTTGCATGCTGAACCCGCCTGTACCAAAGATTAAAGGTTTAAGAGGTGAACCTACCTGTTGTTCGAGTGCTTCCCTACTGTGTGGTAACCTCTGGAGCGTGATTTATCAGCGGCAGCCCAGCCGCTGGGAAGGCACCACCCCGTGATAACTGGGGGCCACTTGGGACTTGGACATACCTGTCCTGCTGTTGGGCAGTGGGTGAGGATAAAGACGGACTGGCAGGCGAGGGGCTCATGTGGAGCCTTTGGACAGCAGTAATTACAGGTGCAACGATTCACGGAGAAATAAGAGGACTGTCTTTCCCATAATGCATCATATGTGGATGCGAGCATAACAATGGGGGAGTGTCCGCAATGCACGCCATCCACGCTAGCCTCTGATGAAGAGATATTCGAAACGCGTAAGGCGATGCGCTGGAACTGCTTTATTTACTTGCATGCTGAAACCGCCTGTACCAAAGATTAAAGGTTTAAGAGGTGAACCTACCTGTTGTTCGAGTGCTTCCCTACTGTGTGGTAACCTCTGGAGCGTGATTTATAAGCGGCAGCCCAGCGGCTGGGAAGGCACCACCCCGTGATAACTGGGGGCCACTTGGGGCTTGGATATACCTGTCCTGCTGTGGGGCAGCGGGTGAGGATAGAGACGGGCTGGCAGGCGAGGGGCTCATGTGGAGCCTTTGGACAGCAGTAATTACAGGTGCAACGATTTACGGAGAAATAAGAGGACTGTCTTTCCCATAATGCATCATATGTGGATGCGAGCATAACAATGGGGGAGTGTCCGCAATGCACGCCATCCACGCTAGCCTCTGATGAAGAGATATTCGAAACGCGTAAGGCGATGCGCTGGAACTGCTTTATTTACTTGCATGCTGAACCCGCCTGTACCAAAGATTAAAGGTTTAAGAGGTGAACCTACCTGTTGTTCGAGTGCTTCCCTACTGTGTGGTAACCTCTGGAGCGTGATATATATACATATATTATCTACTGGCGGTCGCCAGTAGATAGTTATAGTTACAACCTATTATCCATA
The DNA here is from genome assembly GCA_963921515.1 of Calotriton arnoldi. Lineage (NCBI taxonomy): Eukaryota > Metazoa > Chordata > Amphibia > Caudata > Salamandridae > Calotriton > Calotriton arnoldi. The sequence goes on along the minus strand of CAWUFW010008076.1, from coordinate 855,180 downwards.
GGAAATCCGCGACATTCTATTTGAAATAACTCTCTTGCCGGTTGACGTATCTTCGCAAAATTTTCAAACTTTGTGGCCCGCTCCGGTCCGCTCCTACCCTGAAAGTCTCGGGGGATTCGTCAAGCGGGGGCCGAGAAAAAGGGGGGTCCCAAAACGCGTTTTCCCCATGCAATTTTCCATAGGAAACTTTAGACACGGCTACAGCCCGAACTGCTGAACGGAATTACACCAAATATGGCAAAGAGGTAGTTCTTGGTTCAGAAAGAACCCTTTTTGTTAAATGGTGTAAATCCGTTCAGTAGTTGCTGAGAAAATCAAAAGAAAAAAGATAGGTATATCTAGGGCCGCGGATCCTCCCGAGCACGAGCTTTATGTTAATTGGCTGTCAACACTCCAAATCAGGAAGTGTTGGCAGCCATTTTATCCCTCGGTAGAACCGAGGGACAGAAACAAGTGCGCAAAGCGCACAAAGGGGGCAGGGTAGAAACACCCTGACCCCCTAGGTCTGCTCAGGGGTCCCACAAGGACCCCTGGGCAAAAAAATATATATATTTTTTTTAAATCGGCAGGATGCGCTCAGGGAGCGCGAACCCTGCCGAAAAAAAAATCGAAGCGCGGTCTCCCGCGCTTCGATGTTAATGGCCCCGGGTGGGCCAAGTCCCGGGGGCATGCTGGGGGGGGTTAACTTTATGTGTGGGGGGCCTCTAAGGGCCCCCCAAGCCCCGGGGACCACCACCCCCCGGGGCTTTATGGATAATGGTGCGGGAGGGCTCTGAGCCCTCCCGCAGCCCCGTGGACCACCACCTCCCCGGGGCTTCTTTTTTTATATTTGAAAAACCTGTGTGGGGGGCTCCAGCCCCCACACGCCCGAGGACCACCACCTCCCGGGGCACTAAGAAAAATGAAAATGGGGGTCCGTTTTGGACCCCCAAGCCCCGGGGACCACCACCTCCCCGGGGCTTTCTCGATGTAGGGAGGGGGCCGCGCGGCCCCCTCCTGGAGCCTGTGGTGGCCCTGGGGACCGCCACCCCCAGGGCCGGCTCCTGCAGTGTCCCGGGGTGCCTACCCCCGGGACACTGCTGTTTGCAATGACAGGACGGGAGCCTCGCGGCTCCCGTCCTGTCATTGCAAACTTGCTTTGGATATTGGAAGAGAGAGCAGGAAACCTGCTCTCTCTTCCAATATCCAAAGCCGATAGCTTTCCACATGGGGAGCTGCATCTTAGCAGCTCCCCATGTGTAAAGCAATGCCGGCTCCCGTAGGACACGGGGAGCCGGCGGGACTGTGGGGGATTGGGGACCCCCCCACAGTCCCCAACGAGAGGCCAGGCCCCGGGGGATGGGGTCCCCGGGGCCATAAGTGGCCACGGAGGGGGGCCACGCAGCCCCCCTCCCCAAAGTAACAAAAAGTTAAAAAAAAAAAAAAAGTGCAAGGCCGGCCCCGGGGGATGGGGTCCCCGGGGCCTTAAATGGCCTGAGGAGGGGGGCCACGCAGCCCCCTCCAAATAAAAACAAAAAGAGGCCATGCCCCGGGGGATGGGGTCCCCGGGGCCAATACAGGCCCAGGGAAGGGGGGCCACGCGGCACCCTTCCCGTTTTTTTTTTTTTTTTTAATTTAAAAAAAGGGGTAAGGCCCTGGGGGATGGGGTCCCCAGGGCCTAAAAATAGGAAAAAGGAAGGGGGGCCACACGGCCCCCCTTCAGGGAAAAAAAAAAAAAAAAACAAAAAAAACGATCGGGCCCGCAGGCCCCGCCCCCTTCCTTCACCACTCTGCAAACGCGCCCCCTGGCGCGTTTGCAGAGGGGGAACGAATTCCCCTTGAATACTGGGGGTCCCTGGGGGCCAACTAGCCCACCAGGAACCTCCAGTATGCGCCAGGGGGCTGCCTTGCAGAGAGGTGTACAGAGGCCACGCCCCTTTTTACACCTCTCTGCAACGCAGCTCTGTGGCGCTTTTTGGAGGAACATGGTGGGCTAGTTGGACTCCAGGGACCCTCAGGATTCAAGGGGAGTTAATCCCCCGACTTAAAACGCGCCACGGGCGTGTTTGCACAGTGGTGAAGGGAGGGGCGGGGCTTCAGGTGACATGTGTGCAAACAGGCCCCGTGGCGCGTTTTAAGATGGGGAATTAAATCCTCTTCAATCCTGAGGGTCCCTGGGGGCCAACTAGCCCAACAGGTACGTCCAGAAAGCGCCACAGAGATGCGTTGCAGAGAGGTGTAAAAAGGGGTGTGACCTCTGTACATGTCTCTGCAACGCAGCCCCCTGGCGCATACTGGAGGTTCCTGGTGGGCTAGTTGGCCCGTAGGGACCCTCATGATTCAAGGGGACTTAATCCCCCAACTTAAAACGCGCCACGGGGCGCGTTTGCACAGATGTCACCTCAGGCCCGCCCCCTCCCTTCACCATTGTGCAAATATTCCTCTAAAATCAGCCGAAATACGAATTCCGATTTACTCACCTGTTATCAGGAGAGACCTCAGTGCTGCATCTTTCAGCCCAGTACTGATCCTCAAAAGTAATTTTAACCGTACTTACCGGTAACTTGAATTTCCTTCCATAGGCTAACATTGACTGGTTTCACTTGGAAATTCTTCTAAGTGTGGAGTTTTGGAACTTTAAAATATTCCTCTAAAATCAGCCGAAATACGAATTCCGATTTACTCACCTGTTATCAGGAGAGACCTCAGTGCTGCATCTTTCAGCCCAGTACTGATCCTCAAAAGTAATTTTAACCGTACTTACCGGTAACTTGAATTTCCTTCATAGGCTAACATTGACTGGTTTCACTTGGAAATTCTTCTAAGTGTGGAGTTTTGGAACTTTAAAATATTCCTCTAAAATCAGCCGAAATACGAATTCCGATTTACTCACCTGTTATCAGGAGAGAACCCAGTGCTGCATCTTTTAGCCCAGTACTGATCCTCAAAAGTAATTTTAACCGTACTTACCAGTAACTTGAATTTCCTTCCATAGGATATCATTGCCTGCTTTTTGCTGAAAAAGTTTCTAAGTGTTGATTTTTGAAACATACAAATATTCCTCTAAAATCAGCCGAAATCCGAATTCTGATTTACTCACCTGTTATCAGGAGAGACCTCAGTGCTGCATCTTTCAGCCCAGTACTGGTCCTGAAAAGTAATTTTAACCGTACTTACCAGTAACTTGAATTTCCTTCCATAGGCTAACATTGACTGGTTTCACTTGGAAATTCTTCTAAGTGTGGAGTTTTGGAACTTTAAAATAGTCCTCTAAAATCAGCCGAAATACGAATTCCGATTTACTCACCTGTTATCAGGAGAGACCTCAGTGCTGCATCTTTCAGCCCAGTACTGATCCTCAAAAGTAATTTTAACCGTACTTACCAGTAACTTGAATTTCCTTCCATAGGAATCCATTGTCTGGTTTTCAGCAGAAAAGTTTCAAAGTGTCGATTTTCACAAACTACAAATATTCCTAAAAAATCGCCTGTATGACTTAAACGTATTCTTTCAACTGTTTACAGGAGATGCACCAGTGCTGGATCCAGGATCCAACACTGAGTAAGAAAAAGTAACGATAACAGTTTTTAACTTCTAAGTGAATTTCCTTCCATAGGATAACATTGGTGATTCTATGAGAAAAAGTTTCTAAGTGTGAACTTTTAAAGTACAATAATATTCCTTAAAAATCACGACTGTAACCAAAACGCTTTTACTCAACTGTTTACAGGAGATGTCCCAGGACTGAATCTAGGATCCAGTAATGTGGTTAGAAAAGTAATCCATAAAGTAACTAATTGCATTTAACTAGAAATTCACATTGAGCTGAATGTTGCATTGTGTTTGAAAATGTGTTGCCCATTGCAACAACTGTAACTACTGTACTTAAAAGTCTATTGCCTATGTGCAAAGTAATTAAACTAAAGTAATTCATTCTGAGAAAGTATTTTTTGTAATGTAATGTATAATGTAATTACAATGTAATTTAAAAAATAAAATATGTAAAAAAAAATTGTTTCTAAAAAATTTGGAAATCAGTATGAAAAAAATGTATATAACAATTAATACATTTAAAAATTGTCATTTACAAAACCTTTGAAATTCACTGAAAAAACTGTAGGTTTCAGACATGTTATAGTTACAAATTAGCATTTAAAAAACCTTTGAAATTCACTGAAAAAACCATAGGTTTCAGGGACGTTATAGTTACAAATTAGCATTTAAAAAACCTTTGAAATTCACTGAAAAAACCATAGGTTTTAGGGACAGTTATAGTTAGTTGGACATTGCACTCGTACAAAACCCGTGAAATTCCCCCGTTATAGTTAGTCCAGCTAACTATAACTCGCGCCCGCATAATGCACTGCTGATGACGTCACATATTACATCACTCATGACATGGTCAGTGACATCACTGATGACATCACTGATGACATCTCAAATGACATCACTGATGACATCATCCACGTGATAATCTGATGCACCTCCTCACACTCTAATATAACCTTTGATACACCCACTCTAAATTACAGACTGCCATTCGCAAAACCATAGACACTCCAACACCAATAACTACATACCCAATCACTGATTCTTAGGTCTACGCACACATCCACTCACTCACCCGTACAGTCACTCATACTTACGGTCACTCAGTACAGGACTATCATATGCACTCATACTCCTATATAGACACTCAAACACCGCCACTCATCCATAGAGGTACTCACACACCTAGTCAGTCATGCAAATAATTAAACACACTACCATTTACTCACCTATACAGTTATACACACACCAGCTCACTTACTCATACAAATAGTAGCACATTCTTACGCTCTTATACAATCACTGATACAAGCACACACTCATCCATACAGCCACTATCACAATCACTCACTCTCGCTTATAGCTATTTATATACTCCAACACACATATATACTGCCTTTCACATATGTAGTTACTCACACATGTACCACTGGGACATACATTCACTCACTAACACACTCTTACACACACTAACCCACCCATACAGTCTATCACAGTTGCACTCTTGAAACCATCCACCCAATGAATCACCCACTCACACATCTATGCACAGAGTTGCACACACCCCTCCCACACAAACACTCAGGCACCCATACAGATACTCAGACAAGCATTCAATAACGCATATAGACACTCATGTAGCTATTCACAAACACATGCAGCCACTTACACAGCAACAGACAGACGGATACAGACATTCACCCAGTTTAGTCACTAACCCATGCATTCAGTAAGATACGTTAAATCACTCACTTATAGAGTCAGTCACGCACCTACTAAATCATCCATACAGACACTTACACACCCACTCATTCTTCAATACGTCTTTTCCTATATATATTAAAAATATTTAAACTTTACAGAAACACACAGTCACTGGATGATGTCATCAGTGATGTCATCAGTGATGTCATTTGAGATGTCATCAGTGATGTCATCAGTGATGTCATCAGTGATGTCACTGACCATGTCATGAGTGATGTAATATGTGACGTCATCAGCAGTGCATTGCGGGGGCGCGAGTTATAGTTAGCTGGACTAACTATAACGGGGGAATTTCACGGGTTTTGTACGAGTGCAATGTCCAACTAACTATAACTGTCCCTAAAACCTATGGTTTTTTCAGTGAATTTCAAAGGTTTTTTAAATGCTAATTTGTAACTATAACGTCCCTGAAACCTATGGTTTTTTCAGTGAATATATATATATATATATATATATATATATATATATATATATATATATATATATATATATATATATATATATATATATATATATATATATATATATATATATATATATATATATATATATATCAAAACCACACAGTTGCCTACTGTAAGAAGGCCCACTCAGGTAAGTTTGGTTTACGCCGTTTATTGTTGGAAGGAACACAATCGCCCAAACATCCGCTGTGCCTCGCCAAGTAACTTGTCTCGCCCAACGCGTTTCGTGAAAACACTTCATCAGGGGCTGCAGGCATCACAAGAACCAAAGTCACAGCAAGTATCCTTTGCACCTGTTTAAATGTATTGTTCCCGCCTCCGTGGGCGTGGCTACTCGCATAGCCTGCTGGATCTTGTAGTGCAATGTGAGTATTCCTGCAGTGAGGCGCTGTGTCTTTGCTCTTTTATTCATGGAATTTCATCCCAAGTGGGTTGCGATGGCCAAACGCGATGTGGTAGATGTCATCACAACCTCCCAACGGCATACCTGTCTTCACGCTGCAGCGTCGTTTGGCGCCGCAGCCAGACTGCACCACAGCACAGCGGGGCCTCCTCGCGGCCCAGGCTTGGCCGCAAATATCAAAACCACACAGTTGCCTGCTGTAAGAAGGCCCACTCAGGTAAGTTTGGTTTACGCCGTTTATTGTTGGAAGGAACACAATCGCCCAAACATCCGCTGTGCCTCGCCAAGTAACTTGTCTCGCCCAACGCGTTTCGTGAAAACACTTCATCAGGGGCTGCAGGCATCACAAGAACCAAAGTCACAGCAAGTATCCTTTGCACCTGTTTAAATGTATTGTTCCCGCCTCCGTGGGCGTGGCTACTCGCATAGCCTGCTGGATCTTGTAGTGCAATGTGAGTATTGCTGCAGTGAGGCGCTGTGTCTTTGCTCTTTTATTCATGGAATTTCATCCCAAGTGGGATGCGATGGCCAAACGCGATGTGGTAGATGTCATCACAACCTCCCAACGGCATACCTGTCTTCACGCTGCAGCGTCGTTTGGCGCCGCAGCCAGACTGCACCACAGCACAGCGGGGCCTCCTCGCGGCCCAGGCTTGGCCGCAAATATCAAAACCACACAGTTGCCTGCTGTAAGAAGGCCCACTCAGGTAAGTTTGGTTTACGCCGTTTATTGTTGGAAGGAACACAATCGCCCAAACATCCGCTGTGTCTCGCCAAGTAACTTGTCTCGCCCAACGCGTTTCGTGAAAACACTTCATCAGGGGCTGCAGGCATCACAAGAACCAAAGTCATCGCGTTTGGCCATCGCAACCCACTTGGGATGAAATTCCATGAATAAAAGAGCAAAGACACAGCGCCTCACTGCAGGAATACTCACATTGCACTACAAGATCCAGCAGGCTATGCGAGTAGCCAAGCCCACGGAGGCGGGAACAATACATTTAAACAGGTACAAAGAATACTTGCTGTGACTTTGGTTCTTGTGATGCCTGCAGCCCCTGATGAAGTGTTTTCACGAAACGCGTTGGGCGAGACAAGTTACTTGGCGAGGCACAGCGGATGTTTGGGCGATTGTGTTCCTTCCAACAATAAACGGCATAAACCAAACTTACCTGAGTGGGCCTTCTTACAGCAGGCAACTGTGTGGTTTTGATATTTGCGGATAAGCCTGGGCCGCGAGGAGGCCCCACTGTGCTGTGGTGCAGTCTGGCTGCGGCGCCAAACGACGCTGCAGCGTGAAGACAGGTATGCCGTTGGGAGGTTGTGATGACATCTACCACATCGCGTTTGGCCATCGCAACCCACTTGGGATGAAATTCCATGAATAAAAGAGCAAAGACACAGCGCCTCACTGCAGGAATACTCACATTGCACTACAAGATCCAGCAGGCTATGCGAGTAGCCACGCCCACGGAGGCGGGAACAATACATTTAAACAGGTGCAAAGAATTCTTGCTGTGACTTTGGTTCTTGTGATGCCTGCAGCCCCTGATGAAGTGTTTTCACGAAACGCGTTGGGCGAGACAAGTTACTTGGCGAGGCACAGCGGATGTTTGGGCGATTGTGTTCCTTCCAACAATAAACGGCGTAAACCAAACTTACCTGAGTGGGCCTTCTTACAGCAGGCAACTGTGTGGTTTTGATATTTGCGGCCAAGCCTGGGCCGCGAGGAGGCCCCGCTGTGCTGTGGTGCAGTCTGGCTGCGGCACCAAACGACGCTGCAGCGTGAAGACAGGTATGCCGTTGGGAGGTTGTGATGACATCTACCACATCGCGTTTGGCCATCACAACCCACTTGGGATGAAATTCCATGAATAAAAGAGCAAAGACACAGCGCCTCACTGCAGGAATACTCACATTGCACTACAAGATCCAGCAGGCTATGCGAGTAGCCACGCCCACGGAGGCGGGAACAATACATTTAAACAGGTGCAAAGAATACTTGCTGTGACTTTGGTTCTTGTGATGCCTGCAGCCCCTGATGAAGTGTTTTCACGAAACGCGTTGGGCGAGACAAGTTACTTGGCGAGGCACAGCGGATGTTTGGGCGATTGTGTTCCTTTCAACAATAAATGGCGTAAACCAAACTTACCTGAGTGGGCCTTCTTACAGCAGGCAACTGTGTGGTTTTGATATTTGCGGCCAAGCCTGGGCCACGAGGAGGCCCCGCTGTGCTGTGGTGCAGTCTGGCTGCGGCGCCAAACGACGCTGCAGCGTGAAGACAGGTATGCCGTTGGGAGGGTGTGATGACATCTACCACATCGCGTTTGGCCATCGCAACCCACTTGGGATGAAATTCCATGAATAAAAGAGCAAAGACACAGCGCCTCACTGCAGGAATACTCACATTGCACTACAAGATCCAGCAGGCTATGCGAGTAGCCACGCCCACGGAGGCGGGAACAATACATTTAAACAGGTGCAAAGAATACTTGCTGTGACTTTGGTTCTTGTGATGCCTGCAGCCCCTGATGAAGTGTTTTCACGAAACGCGTTGGGCGAGACAAGTTACTTGGCGAGGCACAGCGGATGTTTGGGCGATTGTGTTCCTTCCAACAATAAACGGCGTAAACCAAACTTACCTGAGTGGGCCTTCTTACAGCAGGCAACTGTGTGGTTTTGATATTTGCGGCCAAGCCTGGGCCGCGAGGAGGCCCAGCTGTGCTGTGGTGCAGTCTGGCTGCGGCGCCAAACGACGCTGCAGCGTGAAGACAGGTATGCCGTTGGGAGGTTGTGATGACATCTACCACATCGCGTTTGGCCATCGCAACCGACTTGGGATGAAATTCCATGAATAAAAGAGCAAAGACACAGCGCCTCACTGCAGGAATACTCACATTGCACTACAAGATCCAGCAGGCTATGCGAGTAGCCAAGCCCACGGAGGCGGGAACAATACATTTAAACAGGTGCAAAGAATACTTGCTGTGACTTTGGTTCTTGTGATGGCTGCAACCCCTGATGAAGTGTTTTCACGAAACGCGTTGGGCGAGACAAGTTACTTGGCGAGGCACAGCGGATGTTTGGGCGATTGTGTTCCTTCCAACAATAAACGGCGTAAACCAAACTTACCTGAGTGGGCCTTCTTACAGCAGGCAACTGTGTGGTTTTGATATATATATATATATATATATATATATATATATATATATATATATATATATATGTTCAAAACAATTTGCCCTAAAGCATCGAAAGGCCACTCAACAGCGCTCCCCACCATTCAGGTTTCTTGCCTCGCTGCTACTCACCTCCGTTGTTGCCACATATTGTCCCTCAGTGGGCTTTGCAAGATGCGGTATCTTTTTAAAGCATTATGGGGCTTGTGGTCCCTCGAGGTGAGTCATATTATTACCTTAGTAGGTTCAATATCGAGTTGTAAAAAATAAAAGCATATTTCATCCTTGGTAGGGTAGGCACGGTCAGGGCGAGCTTCATTTGCATTCGGGAACGCTGTGCTAGGCGGAGAAAAGCAGTTTCACTCCACAGCCTTTCTGTCCTTGTGAAATGGTGCTCCTTCCCAGGGCCGGGAAGCCGTGCAACAATGTTCAAAACAATTTGCCCTAAAGCATCGAAAGGGCACTAAACAGCGTTCCCCACCATTCAGGTTTCTTGCCTTGCTGCTACTCACCTCCGTAGTTGCCACATATTGTCTCTCATGCCGACGCATTTCGGGGCTAACACGCCTCATCTTCATGGGCTACAAACAAGTATTGACGGCTCACTTCTTGAATCATTTTATTAGAATTCGCCCCCAGTGGGCTTTGCGAGATGCGGTATCTTTTTAAAGCATTATGGGGCTTGTGGTCCCTCGAGGTGAGTCATATTATTACTGTAGTAGGTTCAATATCGAGTTGTAAAAATAAAAGCATATTTCATCCTTGGTAGGGTAGGCACGGTCAGGGCGAGCTTCATTTGCATTCGGGAACACTGTGCTAAGCGGAGAAAAGCAGTTTCACTCCACAGCCTTTCTGTCCTTGTGAAATGGTGCTCCTTTCCACGGCCGTGCACCAATGTTCAAAACAATTTGCCCTAAAGCATCGAAAGGGCACTCAACAGCGCTTCCCACCTTTCAGGTTTCTTGCCTCGCTGCTACTCGCCTCCGTTGTTGCCACATATTGTCTCTCATGCCGACGCGTTTTGAGGCTAACACGCCTCTTCTTCATGGGCTACAAACAAGTATTGACGGCTCACTTCATGAATCCTTTTATTAGAATTCGCCCCCAGTGGGCTTTGCGAGATGCGGTATCTTTTTAAAGCACTATGGGGCTTGTGTTCCCTCGAGGTGAGTCATATTATTATCTTAGCAGGTTCAATATCGAGTTGTAAAAAATAAAAGCATATTTCATCCTAGGTAGGTTAGGCACGGTCAGGGCGAGCTTCATTTGCATTCGGGAACGCTGTGTTAGGCGGAGAAAAGCAGTTTCACTCCACAGCCTTTCTGTCCTTGTGAAATGGTGCTCCTTTCCACTGCTGGGCAGCCGTGCAACAATGTTCAAAACAATTTGCCCTAAAGCATCGAAAGGGCACTCAACATCGCTCCCCACTATTCAGGTTTCTTGCCTCGCTGCTACACGCCTCCGTTGTTGCCACATATTGTCTCTCATGCCGACGCGTTTCGAGGCTAATGTGCCTCTTCTTCATGGGCTACAAACAAGTATTGACAGCTCACTTCATGAATCATTTTATTAGAATTCGCCCCTAGTGGGCTTTGCGAGATGCGGTATCTTTTTAAAGCATTATGGGGCTTGTGGTCCCTCGAGGTGAGTCATATTATTACCTTAGTAGGTTCAATATCGAGTTGTAAAAAATAAAAGCATATTTCATCCTTGGTAGGATAGGCACGGTCAGGGTGAGCTTCATTTGCATTCGGGAATGCTGTGCTAGGCAGAGAAAAGCAGTTTCACTCCACAGCCTTTCTGTCCTTGTGAAATGGTGCTCCTTTCCACGGCAGGGTAGCCGTGCAACAATGTTCAAAACAATTTGCCCTAAAGCATCGAAAGGCCACTCAACAGCGCTCCCCACCATTCAGGTTTCTTGCCTCGCTGCTACTCGCCTCCGTTGTTGCCACATATTGTCCCTCAGTGGGCTTTGCGAGATGCAGTATCTTTTTAAAGCATTATGGGGTTTGTGGTCCCTTGAGGTGAGTCATATTATTACCTTAGTAGGTTCAATATCGAGTTGTAAAAAATAAAAGCATATTTCATCCTTGGTAGGGTAGGCACGGTCAGGGCGAGCTTCATTTGCATTCGGGAACGCTGTGCTGGGCGGAGAAAAGCAGTTTCACTCCACAGCCTTTCTGTCCTTGTGAAATGGTGCTCCTTCCCAGGGCCGGGAAGCCGTGCAACAATGTTCAAAACAATTTGCCCTAAAGCATCGAAAGGGCACTAAACAGCGCTCCCCACCATTCAGGTTTCTTGCCTTGCTGCTACTCACCTCCGTTGTTGCCACATATTGTCTCTCATGCCGACGCATTTCGGGGCTAACACGCCTCTTCTTCATGGGCTACAAACAAGTATTGACGGCTCACTTCATGAATCATTTTATTAGAATTCGCCCCCAGTGGGCTTTGCGAGATGCAGTATCTTTTTAAAGGATTATGGGGCTTGTGGTCCATCGAGGTGAGTCATATTATTACCGTAGTAGGTTCAATATCGAGTTGTAAAAAATAAAAGCATATTTCATCCTTGGTAGGGTAGGCACGGTCAGGGCGAGCTTCATTTGCATTCGGGAACACTGTGCTAGGCGGAGAAAAGCAGTTTCACTCCACAGCCTTTCTGTCCTTGTGAAATGGTGCTCCTTTCCACGGCCGTGCACCAATGTTCAAAACAATTTGCCCTAAAGCATCGAAAGGGCACTCAACAGCGCTTCCCACCATTCAGGTTTCTTGCCTCGCTGCTACTCGCCTCCGTTGTTGCCACATATTGTCTCTCATGCCGATGCGTTTTGAGGCTAACACGCCTCTTCTTCATGGGCTACAAACAAGTATTGACGGCTCACTTCATGAATCCTTTTATTAGAATTCGCCCCCAGTGGGCTTTGCGAGATGCGGTATCTTTTTAAAGCATTATGGGGCTTGTGTTCCCTCGAGGTGAGTCATATTATTATCTTAGCAGGTTCAATATCGAGTTGTAAAAAATAAAAGCATATTTCATCCTTGGTAGGATAGGCACGGTCAGGGCGAGCTTCATTTGCATTCGGGAACGCTGTGTTAGGCGGAGAAAAGCAGTTTCACTCCACAGCCTTTCTGTCCTTGTGAAATGGTGCTCCTTTCCACGGCTGGGCAGCCGTGCAACAATGTTCAAAACAATTTGCCCTAAAGCATCAAAAGGGCACTCAACATCGCTCCCCACTATTCAGGTTTCTTGCCTCGCTGCTACACGCCTCCGTTGTTGCCACATATTGTCTCTCATGCCGACACGTTTCGAGGCTAACGTGCCTCTTCTTCATGGGCTACAAACAAGTATTGACAGCTCACTTCATGAAACATTTTATTAGAATTCGCCCCCAGTGGGCTTTGCGAGATGCGGTATCTTTTTAAAGCATTATGGGGCTTGTGGTCCCTCGAGGTGAGTCATATTATTACCTTAGTAGGTTCAATATCGAGTTGTAAAAAATAAAAGCATATTTCATCCTTGGTAGGATAGGCACGGTCAGGGTGAGCTTCATTTGCATTCGGGAATGCTGTGCTAGGCGGAGAAAAGCAGTTTCACTCCACAGCCTTTCTGTCCTTGTGAAATGGTGCTCCTTTCCACGGCCGGGCAGCCGTGCAACAATGTTCAAAACAATTTGCCCTAAAGCATCGAAAAGGCACTCAACAGCGCTCCCCACCATTCAGGTTTCTTGCCTCGCTGCTACTCGCCTCCGTTGTTGCCACATATTGTCTCTCATGCCGACGCGTTTTGAGGCTAACACGCCTCTTCTTCAAGGGCTACAAACAAGTATTATTGGCTCACTTCATGAATCATTTTATTAGAATTCCCCCCAGTGGGCTTTGCGAGATGCGGTATCTTTTTAAAGCATTGTGGGGCTTGTGGTCCCTCGAGGTGAGTCATATTATTACCTTAGTAGGTTCAATATCGAGTCGTAAAAAATAAAAGCATATTTCATCCTTGGTAGGGTAGGCACGGTCAGGGCAAGCTTCATTTGCATTCGGGAACGCTGTGCTAGGCGGAGAAAAGCAGTTTCACTCCACAGGCTTTCTGTCCTTGTGAAATGGTGCTCCTTTCCACGGCCGGGCAGGCGTGCAACAATGTTCAAAACAATTTGCGCTAAAGCATCGAAAGGGCACTCAGCAGCACTCCCCACCATTCAGGTTTCTTGCCTCGCTGCTACTCACCTCTGTTGTTGCCACATATTGTCTCTCATGCCAACGTGTTTCGAGGCTAACACGCCTCTTCTTCATGGGCTACAAACAAGTATTGACGGCTCACTGCATGAATCATATTGTTCTGTCAGTGGGTGCATGAGTCTCTGAGTACTTCTCTGAGTGGGTGTATGAGTCTTTGATGGCTTTTTATCTAGCTGAATTAGTCTCTGAGTGGGTCTTTCACTGGGTGTGTAAGTCTCTCAGCGGGTCGACAAGTGGGTGCATGAGTGCCCAGGTGAGTCTCTGAGTGGGTCTGTGACTGGGTGGATGAGTCTCTGAGTGGGTCTGTGAGTGGGTACATGAGTCTCTGAGTGAGTCTGTCAGTGGGTGCATGAGTCTCTGAGTACTTCTCTGAGTGGGTGTATGAGTCTTTGACTGGCTTTTTATCTAGGTGCATTAGTCTCTGAGTGGGTCTGTCACTGGGTGTGTAAGTCTCTCAGAAGGTCGGCGAGTGGGTGCATGAGTGCCCAGGTTGGTCTGTGAGTGGGTGTAAGAGTCTCTAAGTGGGTATGTGAGTGGGCGTGTGAGTCTATGAATGGGTCTGTAAGTTGGTGCGTGAGTCTCTGAGTGGGTCTGTACATAGGTGTGTAACTCTATGAGTGAGTCTGTAAGTGGGTGCATGAGTATCTGAAAGGGTATGTGAATGGGTGCATCAGTTTCTAAGTGGGTATGTGACTGGATATATGTGTCTGAGTGGGTATGTCAATGGGTATATAGTTGTCTGAGTGAGTTTGTGAGTGCATAAATGAGTCTGTGACTGTGACCGGTAAGTGTGTACAAATATATATATTTAAAATATTTTCACTAATATTCACAAAGACATAGAAAGTCGCAACGTCCTCACAACGGTACTCAGAGGGCCTTGCTGGCGGTTGCATCGTCATTGTAAATATCGCACCGATCAAAAAAACCAATTTGGACACTTAACTTGTGTCACTAATGCCCCCATTTCTCAAACATGGGGTGAGAATACCTCCACCCTGACCCCTAATGTTAGCTTTCACACAAATTTTCATGTCCAGGAACCATTCCAGATCTATAAAATGGTGGCCCCAACTTTCTGCTCAGGTTGCGTCCAGTCAATCAGAGCATTCCAGTTGGCGCGCACATTCGTGATTGATCACGAAAATGTCACGTAATAACCGTGGCCAGAGAGATATAAAAGTTTTTCTTCTTACATTTCTCAGACACTACTGAACAGATTTTCACCAAATAACAAAAAGCACAATCTGCGTAACAACATCTACTTTTCTGCCAAATTTGGTGTAATTCCGTCCAGCGGTTCAGGCTGTAGGTTTGACTAAGCGTCCTACGGGAAGTAAAATGGGAAAATGCACTTTTTAACCCCTTTTTTCTCGGTCCCTGCTTTACAGATCATCTTGAAACTTCCCATGCACAACAGAACTTACTTTGACACTTTTTTGGGAACATCTCATGAAGATTTGTGAAACGGTGGCAAAGATATAGGCAAGTCAAACACGCTTTTCCTATGGAAACTAAGTCCTAACTATAACTAACTACTGGCGACCACTAGTAGGTAATATATATATAACAAAGGACTAACCTTTTGCCCCAACAAGGATATCAACATACCCAACTTCCACATTGATTTATACAAATTTTGCCGCAAATTAAAAACTTAAAAAACATTTTGAGAACAAACCAGAGAACCCAATGCAAATAACAATGGCTAGCACGGACATATCACCCATAAGTCAAAAGGACATACCTACCCTGAGAACCTTAATCTCCTTAGGGGAAGATCAAGAACCCGGGAATGCAGAATTATAACAATCCATAGAACTAGACAAACAATTCTGTCAAAATATGGGTATCTCGATATAAAGAGGAGGAGATAGTGGGCTGAGAGCACAGTCAACCTTTTGTCCACAACTTCCACCGGGCAAGAAAAATGATTTATTTCATGAAATCATGGTAGAGGACATCAATCGCATAATACTAAAAAAACTCCCAGATTAAAGGAAAAAAGAAAAACAAAAAATCGTGGCATCTGACACCGGGAGAATACAGAGCCCTAAAAGAATTAAGAGAAGATCCTCAGATTATCATCAAAGCCTCAGACAAAGGCGGTAATATTGTTATTCAAAATCTTAATGATTACATAGATGAAGCTAATAGGCAACTGAGGAGTGAAGATCACTACGAAAAACTAAATGATAACCCAATTGAGCGCTGGACCCGTGAATATCACCTGATGTTACAGGAATGGAAAGATCGAGGATTAATTGACTTTGAAGAGAACATGTATTTAAAGGTTGACCACCCCACCATCGCAACGGTATACTTTCTACAGAAAGTGCATAAATCAATCACTAACCCACCGGGAAGACCGATTGTTAGTTTAATCGTCTCTCTCCTTGAAAAAACATCTCAATTCATCAACATCTTCATAATAGATTATGTCACATCTTTACTATCTTATCTGAGAGATATGATAGACTTCGTCAACAAAATCCAGAAATCCTATGGAAAGAAGGTCTCATCATGGCAACAAGAGATGTGACATCTTTATACACCTCAATTTTCCATGCAGATGGAATATCAGCCGTAAAACACTTCTTACAAATGAGATCTATAAGCTATCTGGAACAATCAGACATGTTATTGGAAATGCTAACGTACTGTCTAACCCACATTTTTCTTTTCAATGGAGACCTCTTCCGACAAAGACAGGGGACCGCAATGGGTACATCTTTTGCGCCCACTTACGCCAACCTGCTAATGGCAGTGTGGGAAGCTGAAATTTTGAGGACCCAATACAAATCTAACATTAAAATCTGGACAAGATTTATTGACGACCTCTTCATAATATGGGAGGGAAATCACACAGATCTTGAAACCTTCATCAAATCATTGAATAACAATAAATATAATTTATCATTTAAATCCACAATCAGTGAATCGAATGTCATCTTCTTGGATGTGGAAGTTTTCATCAAATTTCAAAAATCTGCACCAAGATGCACAGAAAACCCACCTCGTGCAACAGTATCCTCCACGCAAATAGTGGACACCCAAAGAATTTAAAGTGGAGCATACCTTACGGAGAAATGCTCAGAGCAAAAAGAAACTGCTCTGAAGCTTCAGACATTGAATTCCAGCTGGATGAAATGAGTACTCGCTTCTCGAAAGACGTTACCCAATAGAAGTCATTGGAACTGCAAAAACTAAAGTCAGACTGAAATCTAGAAAAGACCTTTTAACATCACGACGAGAAGGTCCAGAGGGAAACAATGAAGAAGGTGAGACAACATGGCTGATCATAGATTTCAACAATGAAAACAAAGAGTTAAAAGAATTCATACAACAAAATTGGAAAATACTAATTCTAGATGAGACCTCAAAGAGAAAATTGGCCCCTAACCCAAGCATCACATACAGGAAAACAGCTACCCTGGAAGAAACCCTAACACAAAGCCATTTAGAAATCAAACAACCGAAAACATTATCCTGGCTAAACACTCTTGGTTTCTGGAAATGCTCAAAATGCAGAGCCTGCGAAAATGGCCAAAATTCATTGTCATACAAACTTCAAAATTGGAGAATTGAGCCTATTCAAGACCACTTCACCTGTGAATCAAAATACGTGGTGTACATATTAGAATGTCCCTGTAAGAAGGAGTACAATTAATAAACTGAAATTAAGAATTCAACATCTGCGAGCTATCAAAAATAAAGAATTTTCCTACCCAATTGCTAAACACTTTTCTGACTTTCACTCGAGTGATAGCCAACAACTAAAATACTTTGGCACAAAAATTGTGAAGCAAAAAGAACGAGGAGGTGATAGAATCTTGAACCTAAGTCGAACAGAATCTCGATTCATCTTAGCCATTGGTACTGAAAATCCGTTTGGACACAACTTGGATGCAGAACTGCACATACACCTGTAGTAATTTAGAACTAATCTACGAACAAGAACTTTGGGATGGCAATTCACATCCTGCCCATATCCTGGAGGTATCGCTTCTGTGACTCATAACTTCACAGCAAATGAAAAAGGATTTAAAAGGGACAAACAAGAAATATAATACTGACACAATACTTCTTTTTAATGAGCTTGACTGAGATCCAAAGCACACCTAATCAGATGGGGAATTGATCGATAGAATGATAGGATAGGAAAATCCTCATAAATTTGATAAATATGAAGCCTTTTTTAAGAAATAATCTGTAGACATCATAATCATGGAATGGTATAGGATTTTACGGATCTAATGGATTTGCACTTTACCTTAATTGAAATTTGAAGGGAGAATGTCTTTTCATCTTCACCTATATCAAATGTACAAAAGCACAGATCACTTTATGATAAGGAGATTCTCACATGAATTGACAGATGTATATATATAATTTAGGTTTTATTCAACATGTACTTTACTTAAAATTGAATGTAATTTTTCATCCTAACCTATGATACATAAATGCACAGGTCACTTTCATGATACAGAAACTCCTCCATAATTGACAGATGTATATGAATTTAACAGCTTTTTAATTTGATGGGAACTTATTCAGACTCTGACATTTTCTCCATATGGATTTAATGGATATTTACTTTAACTTAATTGAAATTTAAAAGGAGAATGTCTTTTCATCTTTACCTATATCGAATGTACAAAAGCACAGATCACTTTATGATAAGGAGATTCTCACATGAATTGACAGATGTATATATATGATTTAGGTTTTATTCAACACGTACTTTACTTAAAATTGAATGTAATTTTTCATCCTAACCTATGATACATAAATGCACAGGTCACTTTCATGACACAGAAACTCCTCCATAATTGACATATGTATATGAATCTAACAGCTTTTTAATTTGATGGGAACTTATTCAGATTCTGACATTTTCTCCTTTTACATATATAAAATAGACTCCATCACCTATATCAAATGTATAAATGCACAGATCACTTTATGTTATGGAGATTTTCTCATGAGTTGACAGATGTACATATATGACTTAGGTTTCATTCAACTTGTACTTTACTTGAAATTGAATGTTTTTATCAATCTAACCTTTGATACATAAATGCACAGGTCAATTTTACAATATAAAATTCCCCCATAACTGATAGATGTATATGAACCTAATGGTTACTCAGAGTGATGAAAATTCATTCAGATTAAGACGTCCTTTTCTCTTCTTTATATATGAAAAAGACTTCGTAAAATTTCTCACTGTATGAATTTTGAATCAACATCCCCATCAGAAATGAAGAAATGTATGCACCTGCACTTTCTGCCATACAAAGTAAACTAAAAGTACTTTACAAGTATTTTGTCAAAATGGCTGACCAAACTTGCCACTGTTTACATATGAGGGCTAGTAGTCTAGTAACTGAATTGTAATAGAAAGTAATGAGGGATTAAAGCACTCTAGCACTTTAAATGAAGCGCTAGACGAAGGGACTCTATGGTCCAGTAGAAGGCTGAGAGCCGAAACGCGCAGACCGTCCATAGTTTTTGTTTTGCACTATGGTGTGTTAAATAAACTCTTTTGAAAAGAATACCTGCTCTTTATGGTGCCGTAAAATTCTCGCCGTGTGGAGGTGCAGAGATTGTTGGACATATATATATATATATATTTTCAAGTTGAAAATCTCATTGATCCACAAAATTAAACAGCCCGCCCACAGCGTATCAGTTTCAGATTAGTTAAATGACTACGCATTTCAACCCTTCCGGGTCTTCGTCACGGCCTTGGTTTACTGAATTGTGCTCAGTTTCCCATAAAAAGTGTACATAGTGCTAAACATATAAAAATACTCCATCAATTTCAAAACAAATGACAGGGGGATATGCACTAATTGCAATGGCTCTCACTGGTATCGTTTCAGTATTTCCTATTAATGGTGGCATGTCGCAATCCAAATAAATACAGTACAAAGTGATCCACTTATACCACAAAGAAAATAATTTTTCACAATCTTTTTTTTTATAAAACATCTTTTTATTAGTGAATTACAAATTCTGTGATAAGCAACCTGTTTCAACTTGGTCCGTTTACACTTTACTATCAAGTCACAACCATTAATACATAAGTTCAACATTCTAATCTGATATCAATTTGTCTTCGCTCACCAATCCTAGACCATGACTTTGTCTCTTGTTCCTTATTGGTATCTCTGTAGGGCTGGCGCAGATTCCACCTCCATAATTGTTCCATTTTCCACAGATTGAATCTCACTTTTTGGGGCATCCCCTGCTCCTATATCTCGCACTCTCTGTGATCAAACATGAATCCATGTCCTTCACCCAGTCTCGGCGTAATGGTACTTCTGGAGCCCCCCAGTGTCTGGCTATGTTGCATTTCGCTATCATCATTCCCAGTGTTGCCCACATCTGATCTTTCTGGTTCAAGTCTGTCCCCTCCCAAATATTCAGGAGACATAGTTTCGGTTCAGGTCCCGCTATCCCCCCACAGACTCCTGCCATTGTATTTGCCACCTCCTGCCAATAATTCCTTATCTCCGGGCAGTCCCATATCAGGTGATAAAATGTACCTTCCTGCCCACAATCTCTCTGGCAATATTTTGTCAGTCCTCTACTCATTTTAGCTATTGTGGTTCTAGGTAAGTATGGTCTGTGGAGGATTTTCAGTTGGATGAGTCTTAATTTAGCTGATGTGGCTACTTCTTGTGGAGAGACCTGAGCCTCTTACCAGTCGTCATCCTCAACACCTCCAAATCTCATTGCAAGAGGTCCCGGAGTTTTTCAAGCGGGTCTATGGAGTTATATATTAGCTTTTTATATGTCAGAGGCATATAAGGCAATTTGCCTTCTTATCCATATATTCTGTGAGGAGCCTGTCCTCTAGTGGTGAGGCCTCTGGGAGGTTAGTTCTCAGTGAAATGGCCGCCCGTAGGGCATGTCTCACTTGGAGGTATCTGAATGATTCTGTCGATGCCATGTCATATTTTGACTTAAGTTCCACGAATGGGATCACCTCCCCTCTTTTCCAAAGATCTCCCACTGTCATGATGCCTATGAGGTTCCACTTATTAAATCCTTCGCTTGTGTGTAGTCCCCCCCAGTCTCTCACTTGTCCAGAGTTGCGTATTTTGAGTCAATTTATCATTCCACCCCAATCTTTTATTCACTTTGTGCCAGAGGGTAATCGTGTGCGCTGTGGGTCCCGTCAGCTTTGTCCCTTTTATTTTGTGTAAAGGGCTATCAGGTATCCTCCCTCTCCCAATGAATGCCTTTCCATCCTATAGGCTGGGTTGTCCTGGGATCTATGTACCCACTGGTTAAATACCATCAACTTTGCCGCCCAATAGTAACTTTCTAACTGTGGCAGTGCAATACCCCCATTATACCACCCTCGTATCAGCTTCTGCATGGCTATTCTAGGGAGCTTCCCGTCCCATAATAAGTCTCAAACCTCACACTCTACCGCTTGGAAGAATGTTGGTGGGACTATAAATGGGGCGTTCAGTAGAGCATATAGGAAATATGGCAGTGCCATCATTTTATATAACACTGCTCGTCCTAATAGTGAAAACAGGAGTTTTCTCCATTGCTGGATGTCACTGTGGAGGCACATCAATGGGGTTTGTATGTTTTGTATGAAGAATCGGTTTGGGTTGTCTGTCACAAATATTCCCAGGTATTTGAAGCCCTCTGTTACCACCGCGGCCTCGCAGCCACTCGGTAGGACATGGGGAGTTCTGCTTAATACATAGATTGTGGATTTCGACCAATTTACCGAATGCCCTGATTGCTCTCCTAAGTTTAGGAGGATGGTCATGATTCGGGCTACCAGTGCTCTGCCTCATTCCCAATTGTGAAGGCTGCAAATGTAGACACAAGGGTAACCCCAGTCCAAGCTGACAGATGTAGAGCGTGAGAGTAAGAGTGCTATGACTAGATGAAAGTACCTTATCCACATCTAATGCCGAAATATTAGAGGCAGCCATGGGTGGACATTCAAATGTGTCAAAAAGAAGTTACATAAGAAAAAGAGATATACAACAAGGTTGCTAATGGACTTAATAGAAGGAGAATGGTGCAGAAGACTACTATGGGAAACGTTGCAGGGTTGGCATGCTACAGAAAATATTTCTGGGGGTGCATACTAATGGGAGCAGTGTTTGCAAAAAGGTTAATAGAGATTTGGTCCAGGTGATGGTGTAGGAATGTAGGTAAAAAATAATATTAGGCACACATAATTCCAGCTATCTTGTCCCAGGTTATATGATAAGTACATCTCTGTGGGACACCAATATGTTCTGCTTGATGTTCCTTGATACCCTCATGTTGGAAGGCGATGTGGAAATAGTTGTCAGTGTTGTGGGTTAAGGTGAGAAAACCAAAGCAGACAAGAAAGGGACATTTTGGTTATTGGTTACATCAGGTGTACCAAACATTTTTCCTGTAAGGTGGACAGAAGAATTTGCTAGGGCCAATGTGACATGTAAGGGGATGTTTTACAATTATATTTTATTTATTTCAGAATAGTGCTTCCACAGATGATACTTAAACCACAGTTAATGTATATAAAAAAAGATGCGAAAATGTATATGCATCAGTATTCAGCAATTAATCTATTAAAAACTTATAATGCAAGAAAAGATCTGAAGAATTTAATTAAATGATGGCAGATATTAACAGTAGGTGGGTTTAAAAATAGATAACGTACTTGCTTGTGCTTTACTAATGAATATTCATAAATATCTGGAGAAATACATTTTCTTTGCATATTAAAAATTCTTGGACAGAAGAATTAAACATGTTTATATCCTGTAACTCAGTGCCACAATATTGACAACCTGGATGAAAATAAGCACCCTACCTTTTGATCCATACATTTTCTCCTATTGGTATTTGACCAAACTTAAATTTCATAAAAATTCTGCCGATGGTGGGACATATATTTACTTCATTGGTCTTACTGGTATAACGAGGACAGAGCAAGGAGGTGACAAACACTATGGAAGGTGACATGCAGGAAGTATTTGGGTGCATAAGGCAGAGCATCAGCCAAATATGGAACACTAGTTCAAGACTGGGGGTCCCGTGGAAATGATCAAGGCAGGCATGAGCAATTCTGCCATCAGGAGAGAAGGGAAGCATCCATTTGCAGAAAACTGGGGAGAATCCATTCGCTCAACAGGTCACGTGATCACGCAGCCCAGCGGTCCGGGGAATTCACAGCGTACTCGCTGCTCCAACTAAGGTGTTCCTCGCTGGAGTTTCTGACCTCTACGGCGTTTTCTTCAGCTGGAGGTCGTTTTATAGAAAGGAGACTTCCTTGCCGGAGTTCGGCTTTTCATAGAGGATTTTCCCGCTGGTTCCCCAGTTTTCAAGCCCCTGACGATTTCTCCAATTCCCGGCATTAATCCAAGGCCTGCAAGAGGTTGGAGGTCCGTGTTCTTCCCTGCGCCAGGATTATCCAGGTATCGTAGCCCTAGACGGGAGAGAAGCGCTCCTCCCGCACCCGCAACATTTTGTTTGTTCCGCACAGCTCAACATTTTAATCAACAAACGCCAATGCATGGCACTCACGCTGTGACTGAAAACAGCTGTCGGGTGCGTTTGCTCCATTGTGCTTAAACTGTGCTTGAAAACAGTGAACGGGTGTATATGATTTTATAGAACTCACGCTGTACTTGCAACAGCGGTCGGGTTCACTTAGCTGGTTATCTTTTTAGCCTGTGTTTCACTGAGAATTTTATTTTCGTGACATTTGCTATTTGCTATTTGCTATTTGCATTCTTACCTTTTCAGTTCATGAGCGCTAACAAGATCCTGGTCTCCCTTAAGACCCTCTATGTGTGTGGTCTCTCCAAAGGATTGGTGTTTCATGGTTCACTATCTGAGTATTGCTACATTTGTGTATTCATTTACGCCCGAAACACTCAGAGGTTGAGGCCGGACAGAGCGGAGGGGACATTAGCAGCATACTGCCAACGCCGCCGTGAGGGAAACGGCAAACGCAGCATCTTGGTTTTCATCGGCCGTGAGGGGAATGGCCCTTCTGGACCACATCCCCCAGCATTCCCTGCCTTGACGCCTGGTTCTGACGCCCTCAGCGCAATTTAATCGCCGCAGGGCTCTCGCTGCACGGGCCGCGGGCGGGCCCGTCCTTGCCCGTCATTGCCAGGAAGAGGCAGGGCAGGGCCAGCCCCCTTTCATTCATTATTGGGGCATTACCTTCTCAAAGACTCATTGAAGACATACTTAAGGTACTGTGTTGAGTTAAGACTGTGTAACCCATCTGTGGTGCTTCCATCTTACTTTTTCTAGCTGTCCCAAAGGCCTACTATATTTAGTTGGGGGGAGGGGGTAGATGTTTTAAATTCGCCGTACCCCTTTGGATGGTACAAATATTCCATTTGTGAATTCTCTGTTGTTTGTTGGGTAGGAATGGGCAAAAGGAAAATTATGGAGAGCACAGGGGGGCAAATGGTATTACCAATGGGGCGGTCAAGGGGAAAAAGGCTAGAAAATTAGCAAAGAGTGCAACTGCCAGAGATAACTGCGTTATGAATAGAATTGATGATCTCATTACGGATTGTGAAGGGCTTTTAGGAGCTGGATTACCAGCCGCTTCTGATTATGTTAACTCTTCACATGATAAGGTTCCTACCCCCCTGCGCCCAACTATTGTCCCCCCAATGTTTCAAAAATCTGTATGTAAGGGTACAGTGAGAAGCTCTGAGATTACACAACTGGACCCTGAGCCACATTCGCTGATCATTACCCCCTCTCATTTGCCCACCCTCCCGATCAAGATGCCATCTGCCATATTGATACCAAAGGGGATGATGGACGGAGCGCTAGAGCAAATCAAACACTCACCCCCAGTCAACTGATCTGGGTTTAATCCATCATCATTCTTTAGCTCACTCCACCACCCCAGTTCAGACATGGCCATATGCAAATCAGTCTGACCCTGTGCCTCATGGGAACAGTCCAGCCCGAACTGCCAAGCCATGTCTTCCCTGGACCGGAAACAAGCATCCTGGGACCGGTTTCGGGTTCAAAACCCTCATCAGCCAGGCTATCTTGAATCCAGTGGCAAAGTGAGCAAGGGACCCACGTCTGGGCATACCCTGCCAACTTAGGGCGAACAAAGCGACACCAAAGGAGATGATGGACGGAGCATTAGAGCAAATCGCCATATTGAGCCTGTAGTAATCGGCTCAAATCGATTTGCTGTTCTGGTAGGGGAGCCCGACTCCTGTGAGGAAGTGCAACGCCCTCAGCCCTCCCCAACACCAGAGAAAAACCCATTCGACACAGTTCCTTCTTGTCCTGTTGCACCTCAGACTCTTTACCAGACTGTTATCTCACTGAAAGAGGAGGTTGGGTCATTGAAGCTGTTGATCCAGGAGCTTGTAGGCATGGTCAAAATATTAGTCCGTAACAGCACTTCATTTGTACCAGCAGCCAGCCCACGAGCTAATTTGCAACAGGCATCAATAGTAGGAGGTGCTATAAGCAATGGCCAGCCACAAGCTCATGTAGCTCCACCTCGACGAGTCTTTAGGGATCCGACCCTCATGCAGATAGGCCCCTTCAAAGTTCATCCTCGTAATAGTCAGCAAAAGCAATCTTATTCTCAAATTAATGCAAATTGTAATAGGCGTAGTAACGTCCCAATAAATCTATCTATGGGTCCCACTGCTCAAGCCGAACTAGACCAGCAACCCACCTGCTCTTCAAGGCAGGCGCAGACAGTTTTTTGGTTAATGTCCCTAAAATTGTTTCTAGCAGTGGCTATGAGAATGAGGATTCCCTGAAAAATAAATCTATACATTGGTTACGACACGTTAGGGGTTGTCGCTCGCTGATTAGGGAAGATATAGTCAGGGCATGGAGATGCACGTCCAACAATAAACCTATGGACTGCATCGAACTTACCCTGATTAGCCCTGCCATGGCGGAAAATCTTCTGGCATTAGAGTATAGGTCCTGTCCTCCGGACTCTTCATCTATCCAAATTAGGCGCTTTCAAACAATTGCTGCAGCTAGGGCTCACGACAATGTGATATCATTGCCTACAACAAGAGGGTCCTCTTTAGAGGGGGTTGATTGACTATGTCAAGGTTTTTATTCCCGGCAGGGTCTGGAACCTACTATAACTACTACCATTCAAAGGAACCCTGATATTGTTCAA
This sequence comes from Calotriton arnoldi, assembly GCA_963921515.1. Lineage (NCBI taxonomy): Eukaryota > Metazoa > Chordata > Amphibia > Caudata > Salamandridae > Calotriton > Calotriton arnoldi. The sequence goes on along the minus strand of CAWUFW010008076.1, from coordinate 829,435 downwards.
TCTTCTATTACACCTGAGCAAACATTAAACTGGGTAATACACAATATTCACAACAACCAATCTGGCTGTAGTTTGAGAGAACAGGGGGCCGTAGCATCTATTAATACCACTGCTCACCCTTCCGCCTTACCCCCCTTGGCCCAACAAATTCCTTTGTGTAATAGATTTCCAACTTCCCAGCTTAAAATCCTTTCTTGGAAAGTGGCAGGTCTCCAAAGTAAAATGTTGTTACCTGATTGGAATGATCTGATTGAGGACCATCATATCTGTATATTCCAAGAACCTTGGAGCCTAGTCCCACTATATAAGTCTGGCTACATTTGTTTTTTCACTTCTGCCGTTCCCACAGGGAGGGGGCGGCCCTCTGGAGGTCTTATTGTTTGGGCCAAGATTGATATGGGCTGTAAAATCACTGAACATCAATGTGCGAGTCCAGACATCATGTGGTTGTCGTTCAAGGGTAGTAGAAATGGGAAAACTCTTGAACTGTTTAATGTTTATATAAGGGGGACACCAGGGGGTAAAGCTTCAAATATTGTTATGTCTCTCGAACAGGAGCTATCTAATTGTCCACCAGATTCACATGTTATGATTGCCGATGATTTTAACTGTACCTTCGAGCCATTAAGCTCTGAAGATCTTCTGGGTGTAGAGGAAGATGACGCCAAGTGGGGTGTCCCATTGTTAAATATTCCCCCTATTAAGAAATGGTCTCAGGTAGCTATTCAGATTACAGCACTTACTCTGGAAACTGGATTAAGGGCTGTAAATGGTAGAACTCGCTCCGATGCTGCAGGGGCTAATACATATAATAGAACTACCTGTCCCTCTCGAATTGACTATATATTAGTCGACATTAGATTGTGGCGAACCATATTAGATATGGAAGTGGTCCCATCCACCGACAGCGATCATAACACGTTAAGTCTGACTATGGAAACCCCTTGGGACCTTTTTTTTTCCCGAAATCAGGGTATGGGTCCCTTAATGAGGACAAAAGAATTGGTTCCCTCAAACTGCAGAAGATATCTTAAATGGCCTAGAGTTGCTGCACAAGAGTCTCAAATGGCTGAGATTAGGCTCATTCTCAGTGAAAATACATTCAAACTACAGGAGGCCCTCAGCGAAATGGATGGATTGTCAAAGGTTCCAGCTTTATATGAAAGCATGATAGCCCAGATGGGGTCTTTTTTTATTATAGTGAACCACACTGGTAAATCAGGCGTACACCGCAAAAATCGCCAGACTTGGTTTAATGGAGATTGTAGACAGAAGAAAAAGGCCCTGAACCTAGCAATAAAAAGCAGAAATTGTCCCTCAATAAGAGAAGCTAGAAAAGACTATAAAATTGCTGTTATTCATGCAAAGCGCGAGTGGGACGAGACCCACTGGCAGCACCTAAAAGACGCGAGTGCAGCTAGGGATCCCAATCTCTTTTGGAATATGGTCAGGTGGTCCGGTAACAAAGACCCTGAGTTAATTCCTAACCATATTACAAATCAGGACTGGTACAACCACTTTGGGAAACTTTATTCTGGGACTAATTCGTCCTCCCAGGATAGTTTAGCTGACCACTTAAGTTTCTCTTCTCCTTTGAATACTTCAGATTGTTTTACTTTAGAAGAAGTAGAGGCGGCCATAAGAAAAATAGTCCCAGCAAAAGCTCCCGGACCAGATGGTCTTCCGGGAGACCTTTTTCTTGCTGATCCCCCCAAATGGGCAAACTATATTATGCTTTTAATTAACTCTATTGCAAAGGGTAGTGCAGTACCAGACTCTTGGAAAGGTGCAGAGGTGGTGCCTGTTTTTAAAAAAGGGGAAAGGGATGACCCTGCCAACTATCGTCCAATCAGTTTGATTGATTCTATGCAGAAAGTAGTTGGCAGAGTGTTGCTGCAGAGGATTCATCACTGGGTGGATGATGAGAACATTCTTTCTCAGTACCAAGCAGGCTTCAGGGCTTGTACAGGGACAGTGGACCAAACATTTAGACTGCTTTTGATCTACTGGAAGGTTGTTGTAATTGGAAAGGGCAGTCTTTATTTGGCCTTTATTGACCTAAAGACTGCCTTCGACTTAGTCCCCCGTGTCCAGTTGTGGCACTTATTAGATGAAATGGGGATTCCACCGATGATTCTGAATCTGTTGATTCATCTTCATGAGGGCAATTATGCCCAAGTGAGGTGGGGAGCCCAAGATCAGAAGACAGATAGGATCCCGGTAAACATAGGAGTCCGCCAGGGTTGTGTTATGGCGCCCACCCTGTTCTCTTTATATATGAACGGGGTGGTTAGTTTTCTCCAAGAATTTCCATCTGATGCCCCCGCGCTGGCGGGCGATAGGGTTCCTACTCTGCTCTTCGCAGACGATACGCTTCTTATATCTAAGACTCCGGCTGGGCTCCAAAAGCTCTTAGATAGATTCCATCTTTTCTGTGAGTCTAGGGGCTGATTGTAAACACCTCTAAAACTAAGCTTATGGCGTTTAATCCTTATAGGCCATATAAAAGTAAATTCACGTTAGACGGCACTGGCCTAGTGCGAGTCGTGACGTTTGATTACTTAGGTATCCGGCTCGCTGAGAAAATGCACTGGCAGCACCACATCAACAAAATGCTTCTGAGTCATAAACGTGCGGCAGGAGCATTGGTTAGAGAGCATCGCTCCTCCCAGAGCAGACCAGTGGCTCCTGCCCTAACGATTTATGCAGCCAAAGTAGTTAGTTCAGCCCTCTACGGTGCCGAGCTTTGGGGCTTTGAAAATGTAGATGTAATTAGCAGATCAGAACACAAATTTTTAAGAAATTTAGTGACGCTTTCCTGCAATGTACCCCTTAAACCTCTGTTGAGCGATATGGGCAGGCGTTCTTTTAAAGATATAGCCAGGCTGCAACCCTTGTTATTTTGGGCCCGCCTGCGACGGACTCCTGAGCTTACCGGCTACGCCTCTGCGCTCACAGAATTGATGGTTTTAGATGGCAATCAAAAAATTAGTTGGTTGCTTAACCTTAAAAAAACTCTTTTAGCGCTTGGCCTCAAGGATTCGTGGGATACTCAAACCCCACCTAGTAAGGCTGAGCTCAAAAAGCGATATTGGGCATGGGTTGATGCCCAAGAGCACAGCAACTTGAGAACAGGTAGGCTCACTGAGGAATTTTATTCCCACAAGCAGCGTATATTCTTAGAACCAAACCAACAGCCACACCAGCAAGAAAGCCACCTGGTTCACCGAAGACCTCCAGGCCTCCAAACGAACATGCCGAAAACTGGAGAAGATCTGGCTCCACGAACGGACAGCGGACAGCTACGCCGCCCACAAGAGCGCCACCCGCAGTCACCATCACCTCATCAGATCCGCCAAACGGGCCTCACTCAAAGACCGCCTAGACAACAACGCACACAATAGCAAAGAGCTCTTCAACATCGTGAAGGAACTCTCCAACCCCAGCTCCAACACCAACGACATCCAGCCGTCGCGAGACCTGTGCGACTCACTGGCCACCTTCTTCCACCGCAAAATCGCCGACATCCACGACAGCTTCAACACCACGACCGCCCCGGCAACCACCGAGACCACTGCCCCCACAACCACCAACCGCCTGCTCTCCTGGACCAACATCAACGACGAGGATACCAGCGAGATCATGAACACCATCCACTCCGGTTCACCGCTAGACCCGTGCCCTCACCACATCTTCAACAAAGCCAGTACAGCCATCGCGCCCCATCTCCGGAAAATAATCAACATCTCCTTCGAGACAGCAACCTTCCCGGAAAGCTGGAAGCACGCCGAGATCACCGCCTTACTCTAGAAACCCAAGGCAGACCCCAAGGACCTCAAGAACTTCCGACCCATCTCTCTGCTCCCGTTCCCGCGAAGGTCACCGAGAAAATCGTCAACAAACAACTGACCCGCTACCTCGAGGAGAACAACATCCTGGACCCTTCCCAGTCCGGCTTCCGCAGCAACCACAGCACCGAAACCGCCCTCATCGCCGCCACCGATGACATCAGGACACTGCTAGACAACGGAGAAACAGCAGCCCTCATCCTCCTGGACCTATCAGCCGCCTTCGACACGGTCTGCCACCACACACTACGAACACGCCTTCACGACGCCGGGATCCAAGAGAAGGCCCTGGACTGGACCACATCCTTCCTTTCCGGCAGAACACAAAGCGTCCGCCTCGCCCCCTTCCGATCCAAGGCCACCAAGATCATCTGCGGCGTACCCGAAGGCTCCTCCCTCAGCCCAACGCTGTTCAACATCTACATGGCTCCCCTCGCCCACGTCGCCCGACAGCACAACCTCAACATCATCTCCTACGCCGATGACACCCAGCTGATCCTCTCCTCACCAAAGACCCTCACACCGCCAAAGCCCACCTCCACGAAGGAATGAAGGCCGTCGCCGAATGGATGAGGACCAGCCGCCTGAAGCTGAACTCGGACAAGACGGAGGTCCTCATCCTTGGTTCCAACCCTTCAGCCTGGGACGACTCCTGGTGGCCAACATCACTGGGAACAGCCCCGCCACCCACCGACCACGCACGCAACCTAGGGGTCATCCTCGACCCCACCCTCTCCATGACTAAGCAGGTCAACGCCGTTTCCTCATCCTGCTTCAACATCCTCCGAATGCTCCGCAGGATCTTCAAGTGGATCCCCACCGAAACAAGAAAAACAGTCACCCAGGCCCTCGTCACCAGCAGGCTGGACTACGGAAACGCCCTCTACGCAGGAACGACGGCTAAGCTCCTGAGCCGGCTGCAACGCATCCAGAACGCCTCTGCACGTCTTATCCTCGACATCCCCCGGCGCAGCCACATCACACCCCACCTGAGAGACCTGCACTGGCTCCCTGTCAACAAGAGGATAACCTTCAAGCTCCTCACCCACGCACACAAAGCACTCCACAACTCCGGACCAGCCTACCTCAACAGACGACTCAGCTTCTACACCCCCACCCGCCAGCTCCGCTCGACCAGCCTCGCCCTCGCCACAGTCCCCCGCATCCGGAAAACGACCGCCGGCGGCAGATCCTTCTCCCACCTCGCCGCCAAGACCTGGAACACCCTCCCCACCAACCTCCGACAGACCCAAGACCTACTGGCCTTCAGAAGACTCCTCAAGACCTGGCTCTTCGATCAGTAGCAGCACCACCCCCCTCTTCCCCCAGCGCCTTGAGACCCTCGTGGGTATGTAGTGCGCTTTATAAGTGACTTGATTGATTGATTGATTGATTGATTGATACTTAGACTTTATCCAGGCGCCACGTGACAGGGCACTGTACATACAGTTTAGGGTAGGCTCACTCCCGGTACGAGAGCTAACTGCAAAGTGGACCGCCCCACATGAGACAACAGCGGATTGTCCCTGCTGTAATGCTCCTATCGAGAGTGTGGCACATCTTATGTTCGCTTGCCCTGCTTACAAGAGGGCCAGAATAAGATGGCTTAAACCCATCTGTAGCCAATTGGGCACCTATGATCATAGTGTTGCTTTACGCATTCTGAAATCTGATGCAAGGACCCTCTTTGCTTGCGGCGTGGCCAAGTATCTTGGCTGTGCCTGGATAGTAAGGTTTAAAATCCTGCGTGAGCCATTCCAATAAACTATTATGTTCGCATATTTTTTTATTTTTTTTATCCTGAGACCAAACGGACAGTTTACTTTCACTGCATTGTCGCTTTATATAATAATGTGCATATTAACTGGAATTGAATTAATTGTATTGCTCTTTTAAATTCTTTCTTTTAAATAGTTTGTCCTTTTTATCTCTGGGGAAAATTATCTTATCGTTTTTATGGATTTGTATATTCGATAACTTGTATTTTTATTAATGTTTGTATGTTGATAATGCTTTTAAGATACCTGATATCGAATAAAGCTTGATTGATCAAGAAAACTAACTCCATACTTTTTTTCCGGTGAACTATTATAATTGTAATTATTTTGGGAAAGGACTCAAAAGTGAACCACCAACTTTGGGCCAGATTTTAATCAATTTACGTTTCTGTAGGTTGATTAAAATGGTACCCAAAGTGGGTTGTTTCCTTTTGATTACTTTGACAAAAATAATACACATTCAGGGCCTGATTCCGATGTCGGACGGACCAGAGTCCGTCTGACATCCGTCAGGAACTGTAACAGAATGACCTCCTGTCATCGGTTACAGACCTGCAAGTAGGATTCGACCGAACCCTGTTCGGTCGCATGCCTATACCTTTCATTGAGAGCATGCATTCGAAACAGAATGCATGCTCTCATTGAAAGAGCAGGGATGCAGTTCATCCCTGCTCCCCCTGGCAGGCACCTGAAGGTGCCTGCCACCGGGTGCAGGGATCAACAGGGGGGCAGCATAGGTGCCCCCCTAGGCCCCCTAGGCTGCCACACGCCCATGGGGGATCTGCTGGAGGCCCCCACAGACAGTTTCCCACTGCCTTTTGTACCGGAAAGACCGGCACAAAAGGCAGTGGAAACTGCCATCGTACTCCCTCGGCCAGAAAGAGCTGGCCAGGGGAGTACTGAAAGGTTTCCGGATGGCGGACGGGCTCTCCGAGCCCGTTTTAAGCCATCCGGAAAACCGAGTTGGATTAGTTTCCAACAAGCCCATCAGAATGGCTCGGACGGAAAGGAATCCGAATGGCACATTCGATGCGGGCAGGAGGGCTCCGACAGACAGTCAGAGCCCTTCCTGCCCGCATCGGAATCGGCCCCTTAGAAAGGTTCCCGCGGTTTAATTGTGAACAGAAAAATTAGTTGGGGTGAAAATCTAGCACCAATCCACATTTACTGAACTGCATGCACACAAACACTTCACCGCACTACCGCACTGGCCTCATCATGAGTTTGACTTCAGCAATTCATTCACAGTTCATTCGTTTTACAGCAGTTATTACTTTGCAGGTCAAGGTCACACATGATCTTGTTACATGTTAAATAGAGATCTTACCATGTATTGCACAAATTCGTTTTTTAAATGAAGTTTCCACAGCCATCATTTACGCATGCCAACTGCACGTTAGGAGCTTGGTGCATGTCCTCTCACTGTCATTACATGCTAAACAGATTACTGTGCAATGATGACACAATCACTTCATCCAATAAAGCAATAGCATCTTTCAAAATGTCAACGCTCTACAGGCAATAATGAAAAGATCCTTGTTTTCCGAGGTAAAGGCTATTTGTAAAGGGAGGGTATTAATCACTCTGTCTATTAAATCCCCGGACTATTTTCTTTAGACTATCAAATTAAATGTTCATTAGCCAAATGAGCTATTAGCAGATTATGTTGACAATTACAGGCTTAGAAAAAAATGTCTAAAAAGATTGCATACTGCATCTCAGAAATCAAATTACGGGTAGGGGTATTAAGGCAGCCCTATTAATACTTGCTAACAAAAGTCAATTATACCACTGGGATAAAACAATTTGACTTGGCTTGCAAAAATAAAAGTTAATTAAAACATTACCCATTACTTTTGAGATTTGTGAAGAATGCCCAGAGAGCGAGTTTGGTTTGAATTTGTTCTCTAAAAATAGGGCTGTTCCTTCTTTATTTCTCACACTGTTAATGAAGTACAGTTGCATTCTGCATACTCTTCGTTGTAACTGTTTCATGAAATGTGCAATGAGATGTCTTGAATATCCGGCAGAACTTGTTAAAGTGCACATGGTGCTAAGAACAACTTCACTGAAATGAATCAAATTGCCTCCGAGGACTTCAGACAAGCAAAGAGTTAGAGGGTCTGATTTGCAAATGTTAAGTTACACTTTAGTGTATGTTTACTATTTTTTTTTCTATTCACAAACTATGGGTTTAATTTTACTAATAGTCATTTTACAACTGTGCAGACTCTGCAGTCCTGAGCAGTGAACTAGCTCTACACATAAAAGATAGCTCTGGACAATTTTTGTTTTGTGTGGAATCTCGGCCACAAGTACGGAGTCTATGCAGTTGGAAAATTACTATTACTAAAATTAAGTGTGTGTTTATGAAGACCAAAAAATAGTAAGATTTCACAAAAGGTTAAGTTTACTTTTGTGAATTAGGCCCTAAGTCTTTCATTGGTCTTCTCGTATTTTATTCATACATTTCTTCAATGCTCTAGCAAGCCAACACGTTTCATCATTGGATTTTACTGCCATCTAATTCTTCAGGGTTAGAATAGGTAAGTGCAGTGTTACTTATTATATTATGTTCTCAAAGACCTTCTCCAAGGAGACACTAACCTTGTGAATCTTACTAGAACAAACTTCTACATGCATGATGTAAAAATGTCACTTTATAATCATGCTTTATAACAAGTAACACAGATTCAGTACATCAAGTTTACTCCTAAAGTTCAAGTCAATAAAAATCAATCAGTAATTCCAAATAGGTGCAGAAATAGTTTTTAGGTTCAAGCTTAAAATGCTTTATTGGGGGGGGCGTGGCCGACAGTGAAGGAAGATGGTCGCTTCTGAGAGTGACTCTGGCGATACACCATTAATCTACCTTACTATCCTTCACCGATGGCGAGCGGCATCTCCCTAAGCTCCGCTCACCATGCCGATACCAACAGTGTCCTTTGAGGTCAGCAGGAACGAGGTCCAAACCGGCACAGCGTGGCGTCATACCCCGTGTGGTAATCCCTGGCCTCTATTTGCGGGCTCTCAAGGGCTAACGTCACGAAGAGGGAGCCAACCCCGAGGATTGATGCTCTCTGCCCCCACTGACATCGCGGGCCTGAGGAGGTGCTCCCCTGCCAACGACTGCAAGCGCTGTCCCAACAACAAGACGTGAGGAAGGCAGCGAGGAACAGCAAACAAGGAGGGATCTGCACCTTGAGAGGGCATTACCTGAGGCCTGTCGGTGAGCCACCAAGCGACCTGTGCAGCTTTGGCTTATTTAGACTGCGAGGGAGTGGCCCAGGTAAAGTGGCAGTGGCTCCCCATTGCGCAGAGCGGGTCTGCAGTGCTGAACCGCCGCAGCGGAGAGGCGCGGCCTTGCCCCCAGATATGAATGGGAGCCCCTGATCACTGCCCATCGGCAGAGAGCCACCCAAACTTCTGGAGCAGGGGGAGCCGCTGGAGACCTGCCTGACACCCCCGGCTTACAGGTTGGATCATTACTGCGGGGGAGGCTCCCTGTCCGAATTGGTGGGGCCTGAGGAAGCCTTCAACCTGAGCCTCCACCACTGCACTGAGGCCCCTGATGGTGACTGCACTCGATCTGAGCTAACTGAGGTTTGAGGTGGTGTTGCCAACAAGGGGGTCGGGTAGCAGGAAATCCGACAGGCCGTCGGTCACTTAACATTTTGCCCAGGGCAGACAGAGGTGAGTATTGCTGGAGGAGCCCCCCACGCTACTTGCATACTGGGACTCGCATTGGCCTATCCGGATTACTCATCGACCTCATGCAATGAAGGGAGGTAAGAGGCAGCGTGGTGTGCAGCAAACCAAGCTGGACAAACACGTGCTCCACAGGGTGACACCTACCACTGGGGACTTGCTGGACGCACCTGAGCCAGATGCTTCACAGTCCCCCAACTCTAACTTTCCCACGCTCCTCGACTTTACGACAGTCATTCAAGGGGTTAAATGTGACTTGGCAGCTAAAATTGTGCTGGGAGGTTAAGCAGTGTGCTCCCACCCCTTTCTAGCAAAAATTTACTCTGCAACCACCGAAGTCTCACTACTGAGAGCGGACTTGTGCAACATGGGAACACGAGTGAAAGAGGTGGAAGACACCACCACCGCTCTCAAGACAGACACGATAGTGCTACAGGTCCAGGTCAGCAAATTACAAGCCACTATCAAGTCCCTAGAAGCCAAGCTGGAAGATGAAGAAGGCCCCTCTTGGCACAACAACATCCGCATTTTTGGAGTGCCTGAGCGGGCAGAGAGTCCAGTGGTAGACCTATTTGTGGAGGACTAGGTATTAAAGATGCCTCAGCCCGAGGCTTGTCTAATTATTTCTCAGTGGAATGGGCCCACTAGGGCCAGGCAGCGGAGCTAAAGGGAGAGGAGCTCCCTGAAGCCTCCCTGCTGGAGGATCGTCTCCTTGATGAATATATGCCCAAAAAAGCCATATCCCTCACATATAGAAATTTGCCTAATAATCAGCCCGATACCTTGGTCAGATTACGACAGCAGTGGGATAGGGACCTAAAGGAGATTGAGGACGAGGAATGGTTAGAGGCACTGGCGTCCACTCTGAGAGGTGGCCATTACAGCCAGGTTCTGCCTCGTACAGCTAAAAGTCCTTTATCAGTGCTACTGTGCTTGTACCATGTTTGCACAGATGGGCAGGGCATCAACCCCGTTATGTCACTGTGGTTGCAACCAAGAAGGGACTTTTTTTCACATAAACCGGGAATGCCCTGCTATTCAAAACTATTGGAACACTGTGATTGCATGCTTGAATGGGGTGTGTGGGGGCGATGTAAAGGCCTCTGAGAAATGGTGTCTACTTAATATATAGGAGGCCACAGATCTCACCCACATGGACGACATTTTTATGACAGTGGGATTGATAGTGGCAAAGCATAACTTTGGGCATGTGAGTGGAGCGCCACCCAAGTGCCCTGCCTAAGTGCCTGGAAAAAAGACATGGACTGGTGCATGATGGCTGAGAGGGCTGTAGATGAGGGAAGAGGTTGCCCCAAGAAATGGGTCAAAATTTGGGGAAGGTGGAATAATTTCTGTGGTGGAATATGTACTACGACTGTTCCTGTTGAACCTAATGTCCTTCGTTTGGGACTGTCCACCAATGACGGGCTCTGATGTCCTGCTTTATGGGTACAAATAAAGAGCAGGTGTGGTAGAGACTCCTGCAATAAGCCGCAGAGATGGCACTTGTTGCTGAGAAGCTGCCCCTACGAATAAGGCAGAAATTAGCTTTGTAGTACCAGGAGAATGTATCAGTGAGGTATTTTTGCACTCCTCTTTTAACATAACTCTTAATAACTAGGTCCACATGTTTTCTACATGTTTTGTGCTCCTGAGGCTCCGATGTTCTGATTCAAAAGATTCCTTATGAACCACTATGTTTAAAGCTATTTTGAACCGCTGGTGGGGGAGATTTAGATTCCAGAGGGCTGTTGCACCTTTGAGCTACAGAGCCTCAGAAAGAGCAATCTTCCAAAGATTTTGAGGCACCAAGTTATTCGCTGATAGCACTTCCAGCCAAATTAGGTTCTTCACTGAGCCTTCTTTTGTGGCACATGCTAAGTGCATATATTTGAGGAGGCTTGCTTTCTGTACTTGAAGTTGATGGCTCAGCATGAATTCCAGCCTGATCCGAGCTGCAGAAGTGTGGTGAGGGATCTTAAACAGTGTTCTGAAAACAGCACTCTGGGCATTGGTCAGAAAAACTCCCCGTTTCCAAGGGAAATCTTGCGTGCCGTACCCTAATGTGGGGATGAGTTTGGCCTTCACTGTCTTCAACAGAGGTTCAAAGGTAGGCTGTTTTGTTCATTTGAAGATGGTTTGAAAGGCAAATTGTAGTGAAATGGCTTTTGGTTATAGTGATGGATCAAGTAGCCTCCTTTGTCATCCAGCCAGCATCTCAGATATTTGCATCTGTTTGCTATAATCAAGCATCTGTTGGCCAGATGCCAGGTTCAGTTTTTTGCCTAAATATCAGGGGTGAGCGGAGTTGGCGGAGTGCCAATAGCCGGAATTCCACGGAGTTGCCTAAAAACTCAGTTGAATTCCGCTCTGCTCCACTCCGTCCCCTGCATGCAGCATGATGCAGGCAGCAGACCTGGAGGGTTCCTGACCCCCAGACTGCCACCTGCTTGGCTTACCTGGTGCGCTCTCTGCCGTGCCTGGGCTGCCCTCCTCTTCCTGGTTTTTGCTGAACTCCGTGTTCCCAGCGGAGCGCAGAGTTGTCAAAACTACGCAAACTCTGCTGGCAGAGCGGAGTTCGCCGCCCACCCTTACTACAAATCACAATACTCATTAATTCAAAATGTATCTTGTTCCATTTGAGCTGCTATGCTGATGTAGAACGTCAATCAGCCTTTGAAGCCCCATCGCTGTTTGACTTAGTAGGACTATATCATCGGCGTAGAGCAAGGAGGTGATAGGGCGATTCACCAGTTAAGGTGCATCGCTGATTACTGAATCCAATGCAGGTACCAAATTGCACATGAGCAACTGAAAAGGGCTGGGCTAGAACGCATCCTTGCTTAATGCTTGCTCCGTTTTTATCGTGTCAAAAACTGCTGAGTTATTTTCCAGTTTTACTCTGACCCAGGTGTCTAAGTAAAGCAGTTGAATGCCACGAAGTAATGTCTCAGGGTTATCCCAGGCTTTGAGCTGAGACCAGAGCAGCTGGCCTTTGACATGTTCGAAAGCCTTGCTGTAATCTACAAAGCAGCAATAAATAAGCTGTTTTTCCCTGATCTGCTTTGCTGCCAGCATTCTGATGGCCACAAGGTTGTCAGTGGTGTCCAACATGGGTCTAAAGCCAGTTTGGTTAAGAGAGATCAGATTTTTGTTAGCTTGCCCATGCGTCCAAATTTTCCAATAGTAAAGAGGGGAAGTTTTTGGCTTCAACGTCCAAAAGGGCTTTGAGACGATAGCTGGACCCTTTCTAATAGATAGGATGCAATATCAATCCTTGCCAGGACGAGGGGATGGCATCAGTGGTGAGGCAAGTTATGAACAGCTTTTCCATCAATCGGGCCCAGAACTCAGCGTCCTGCTTATATACTGAGGCGGGAATGGCGTTTGGGCCGGGGACACCATCGGCTCTGCTTTTCTGAATCAAAGTTGGTAGTCTTTTGGCCTTGATGATAGAAGTGTATTGAAGGCTTTCTACTTCTGCTACCTTAGAATTTCCCGGTATCATGCTTAGGCCTTGGCGGAAAACTACGCTACGCTCGCGTAGTTTGCGTAGTTTGCGCAACTACGCGCTACGCGAATTCCACGTAGCACAGTGCAAAAACGCGTAGCGTAGCAGGCATTTTTTGCTTGCTCGCGGTCCTCAACGTCAAGTTGGCGACCGCGAGCGAGCAAAATGACATCCCGGCGAGACTTTTTCCTCGTTCGCGATCAGCAACATCAAGTTGCCGATCGCGAGCGTGGAAAATAAACCTCCCGGCGAGATTCTCAACGCGGGGACGTCAGGTTTCTCATTGCGAGTGGTCACGTATGCTCGCGACCGCTCGCGATGAGAAACTACCAGTCCGCGTTGAGAAAACTGCAGCTCGAGTACAAATCTACTCGAGCGGCAGAAAACGACCGCTTGCACTGTGCAAGATGCCGTTTGCAATGATTGCACAGTGCGGACAAGCATCCGGCACTGTGCAGTCATTGCGAACAGCATTTCCTACCGCACTACGCAGTTCGCGTAGTGCTACGCGTAGCTCGCGTAGTGCGAAGTGCACTTCGCGTAGCTACGCGTTGTGCTACTACGCGAACTACGCCCAGGGTTAATCATGCTTGGTTTACAATAGCTGAGTTGAAGGTTGGAGCTTTCTGGTTGGTATTATAAAAGGTGTTAATATGCGCAGTTCAATTTTCAAAGGTGACGGTATTTCCATTTAATTTAACACTTTCAGTCTCTCTATTGAGGCGATTATTAATGATTCAAAACTCCTTTGAGTTTTTACTTTGACAGGCCAGGAAAAGCTCAATATGGAAAGTTTCCTCATAGTGTGCTGTTTCGCTTGCCAGATTAGTTTTTGTAGCTACCTGTAGGCTGTGTATTTCCTCTGGGGAGATAGTGGTGGACCCAGATTTCAGCAATCTGATCATTTTATTCAAAGATCTTTTCAGGATCTTAAGATCTTTTGTGAACCAAAGATACGACAAAGTGGGTCTAGGGGTCCTTGGTGCTGGGCGAGGCTGTTGGATGTGAAAAGAGCAGAGAGGCGATGTTGCACAAAGAGTTCCCAGTCATGGATTGTATGCCGCAGAGGGGTACTCTGAGTAGGCAGTGTTGTTTTCCAGGCTGTGTATTTCACAGTGACTTCCGAGGACCATCTAACACGTTTCTGGTTTTAGTGAGTGCCATTTGAACCAGCGCTCCATAAGATGTTGAGCAGTTTATTACAATGTTTTATAAGCAAGCTCTGGGTCATGTGGTTGCTTCTGCGAGCCAAGATGATGGAAAAAGACTTGATTGCGTTGATCAGTGGAATTGAACAGAAGGTGTAACCTAACACAGCGGATCTTTTCGGGGGAGACGTGTGCAATGAGATGGTTGATCTTCAGGGAAGCACCCGTTCAGTGCACACAAGGACATCCCCTCTAAGGCAGCTATCAGAGTATGTCCTATGAAATCTGAACTTTGTGGAATTGTGACCTTCGATGGAATCAACTGCTGAAAATCCGCTATTTCAGTGGAGAGGCTGTAAAACGGATTAAGAGTAGATGAGCTATAGGATGAGTGGACCTCATATCTGAAATCAAGAGCTCCAGATCCTTCACCATTTGCTTTTTCTCTGAGGCTGCCAGATGAATGTACACATTCAACAAGAATAGTTTGCCCCTAGAGGAATTCTGATTCCAATTCTTGACTCCCACATATGCAAATTTGTGATGTCCAGTGGCTTATGCAAAGGCCGCAAAGTCTCAGCAGGCCAATAAAAAGATGGACAGGCTGCCCATTGCATGGACCTTGGTGGATTGTCTAGAGGCGGGAGAGAAAAACATATAGTATCCTATCTTTAAGCGGGGTTTCCACATCAAGCCACGATTCCTGGAAACATATAATGTCATAAGTTGTTAAAAAGGAGAGAGAGTATGAATCTGTTAGGAGATTTTCAAGACCTGTCACATTCCAGGAAAGTAGACTTATAAACTTGGGCTCATTCCTCAAGTTGGTGTTGAGGCGGTAAGTCCTTTGAATGCAAGTCAGTTGGATGAGGGTCAGGCCAGGGTGGCAACAAGCCAACCCCAGTACTCTTGAGGAATTTCCGTGGGAGAAGTAGCAAACTTGAAGTGTCTCACCTCTTGGTTATGAATGGAAATGATTGGGGCTTGTGAGTTATTAATGGCTCATGAGTGAAGGGGGCCAAATGCGCTTCTGAGGAGCAATGATGCTCTTAGGGATTTAGCAGGCCTGCGGAGACTTTCGGTTTCATCCTGGTCAAGCTGGTACTGGAGGCTAGCACGCTCAGGATTCTTTTAAATAAGAGCTGGTGGATATTGGGACTTTGTTGGTAGTGTTATCAGTATACCCCAATCTTCTAATATTTTGTGATTTTCACATATTGTGTTGACTACTGTTTGAGTGGACAAAGTCACAGCAATATATTTGAGTGAATAAACTGTTTACCAATGATGTTAGATTTTAAATGGCAAATGTTTGGGTGAGAAGCCAGAAGTTTGACAATGTTTCCTCAATTCAGGATATCATTATAACCTTGAAAAGTGAACTCTGGGTGCCAGATTATCATTAGAGTGGAGGGAACTTGGGATGTATTATTTTGAGCAGAAACTATGCCGGAGTGCATCTAGGGCATGGACAAGCCATGCAGTTGTTTGTTGTGAATCCCGGATCTTGATTGAGTAGTGGTAGTATGCCCAGTTGCTCTATTGGACAGGTCATTCCAACTTGGGGATTGAGAGGGACCAGTAGCAGGGAGGGTCTCGGAAGCTGCCCCACTGAGTGGCATATCAGTCTTGGGATGTGTTTGTTGTGCCTGTGGGCTGGTTGCAGCTAAGTTACCGTTCTCCGGCCTTACAGAAATGTGTGAACTGGTCTTTTTTTGAGGCATTGATGGATCACGTAGAGGCTGAGAGAATGCTCCTTTGTCCGCTTTCTGTGAATTTGAGGTGGGAGCTGAAACTGATTCTATGTGGATCTCTTTTTTATGTGCTGGAAAATGTTTTTGATCTTAGAGGCCTGATCTGCAGCTCTCAAAATGTTATCCTGATTTTTAATCATTTTCCTGGGTCGCTTTCTCTTGCGCTTTAACAGTTGAGGGGATGTGGTGCTGGATGCACTGATCGAGACGTCATCCACATTTGTTGGTGGATTGATTGCAGTGTTGGATAACACAATTGCATCTGTATCTACATTGATTATTGCCATATTGTTATTGTCTGTCACTTCAAGATACGAGGGAACAGGATGAATTTCCACACTGAGTTCCACAACATTGTTCGAGGTCAGAGATATTTGGGGGGGGGACTGGGTTGTTGCTGGCATTGATATCCATGAGACTGGGCTTAGTGGTACTGTTGAAGGTGAAATAAATTTGAGTGTTGATCCGGGGAGACTGGGCTTTTTTGACTTCCTGAAGTAAATTGCCTACTATATAGAGCAAGGCTAGTAACTTGTCAAACAAAGTTGAGCAGACACATTCATGTATGCTTGACGTTGCAAACTTTGGGGCTGATTACAATGGCGGTCGGAAAACCATCCTGACCGCCGTGGTAGCGGAAATGAACCGTCCACAGGTACCGCGGGAAAACCGGCGGTCAGATTAGGATCAACCGCCAGAAAAATCCGACCGCAGCGGAACGATGCCACGAAAGACCACCGGTAGCGGGCGGAGCAGGTGAAAATCCATCCGCGGCGGTCGGATTTGCGGCAGAAAAACCCAAACCTGCCGCAAGGCCAGCGGAGTGACCGCACGCACAATTAGGATACCATTGAGGTGACAGCGGAACGAACCGCTGTTTCCGACTGCCGCGATCGCTAACAGTGATGAATGGGACAGCAGGCGGAAGGGCCGTTGCATACCCACCGCCACGGCCGCACCGGAACCATTAAGGCGGTCGACTAAAAAAACACACAACAAGGCTACAAAGTGTACCCATCAAACTAGCTCAGCCCCCAAAAACACCTAACACACCCCAAGGACACACCCCCATAGCAACTAAAAAAATACAAATCCCAGGACAACACACACACCACACCTGACAGCAATACACCATTTTGACACACCCACATAGGTGAGTATAAAACCTGCCCCTTCCCTGACCAGAATCCTTTGCACTACTCCAGCCCTGAAGGAACTAAACCCTACAGCACATTGGATAGGCAAACCACCACACATCTCACCAACACAACAACACACACACACACCACCTACACCACCCCCACCACCCTCACACCTGCACCTCAAACCATTTGCACATCACACACCATGGCACAAAAGAAAATGCCCACATTCACTGACAATGAGTTGTCAGTCATGGCAGATGAGATAATCAGAGTAGAACCACAATTGTTTGGTAACCTGGTCCAACAGACACCATTAGCCACCAGAGCACAAATGTGGGGAAGGATAGTCGACAAGGTCAATGCAGTAGGGACCACCCCGCGCACCAAGAAGGAGATCATGAAGCGGTGGCATGACCTCAAGAGGCAGGTGAAAGCAAAGAACTACAAGAACCATCAGCTGGCTCAGATGACTGGCGGTGGCCCTCCCATTCCACCAAGAACCTTCACTGCATGGGAGGAGAAGGTGCTTGCCATACTGCATCCAGAGAGTCTCACAGGAATATTCGGGGGAGTGGAGGCTGGTAAGTACAAACAAATGTCCACTATCACACTGCTATGTACTTTCTTGCACAACTACAAAGCTACACCTCCTAGGCCCAATTCCATTCATGTGCACTGCACTCTCCCCAACACATGTCTCACAGATCCAACATTCACTCCCTCTCATTCACCCCAAAGGTAGCTAGCAACATTCCCTGGGTTGCATGTGTACAGGCAGCCAGCACTACAACTCCCACCAGGCCCCCTGTCCCACTGCTGAGCAGGATGGAACCCACCCCCCACCCAAGAGCCATGTGTAACCATTCCCTCCCTCTGCTCCACAGGGAGCCAGCCATCTTAACAGGGAGGGGTGTCTGTGGGTGGGAAGCCAGCACTCCAACTCCCAACAGGCCCCCTTGTCCCACAGCTCAGCAGGATGGAGCACTCCACACACCCACAATCATGTGGCAGCCATTGAATCTCACTCATCCAACTTACAGGTAGGTAGCCATCTTCACAGGGAGGGGTGTGTGTGGCTGGGAGGCCAGCACTACAACTCCCACCAGGCCCCCTTGTCCCACCCCTGAGCAGGATGGGACACTCCCCCCACACAGAAGTATGTGGCAGCCATTACATTGCCCTCATCAAACTAACAGGTAGGTAGCCATCTTCACAGGGAGGGGTATGTGTGGCTGGGAGGCCAGCACTACAACTCCCACCAGGCCCCCTTGTCCCACAGCTCAGCAGGATAGAGCACTCCCCCACCCACAACCATGTGGCAGCCATTGAATCTCACTCATCAAACTCACAGGTAGGTAGCCATATTAACAGGGAGGGGTGTGCGTGGCTGGGAGGCCAGCACTACACCTCCCACCAGGCACCCTTGTCCCACAGCTCAGCAGGATGGAGCACTCCCACCACCCCTCCCACAACCATGTGGCAGCCATTGAATCGCACTCATCAAACTCACAGGTAGGTATCCATATTAACAGGGAGGGGTGTGTGTGAGTGGGAGGCCAGAACTACAACTCCCACCAGGCCCCTTGTCCCATAGCTCAGCAGGATGGAGCACTCCCCCCCACCCACAACCATGTGGCAGCCATTGAATCTCACTCATCAAACTCACAGGTAGGTAGCCATCGGAACAGGGAGGGGTGTGTGTGAGTTTGAGGCCAGCACTACAACTCCCACCAGGCCCCCTTGTCCTACCCCTGAGCAGGATGGAGCACTCCCCCCACACAGAAGTATGTGGCAGCCATTACATTGCCCTCATCAAACTAACAGGTAGGTAGCCATCTGAACAGGGAGGGGTGTGTGTGGCTGGGAGGCCAGCACTACAACTCCCACCAGGCCCCCATGTCCCACAGCTCAGCAAGATGGAGCACTCCACCACCCACCCATGAAGCTGTGTCAGAAATTCCCCCCAAATGTGCCACAGAACAGGTAAGTAGACAGTGCATGCACCCCGCCATTTCTCTCAAAAAGCATGGAGCCATATGACCACACCAGCCCTCACATCCTACCAAAATTGGCACAGATCCAATAGCCACTTACAGTGTGCACACACCTAAGCATATGTAACTGTCACAGAAACCAAAGTGTGGCTCCCCAAATAACATGTTGAAGAAATTCAGGGCACAATCATGCACAGCACTGAATGCTATCTGTAAGTGCCATGGGGGCAGAGCATCAAGGCCCATATGAAATCAATACAAGCATGGTTTGTAGTAAAAATAAAGCAAAGCACATGACATGACAAAGGTATGCATGAGATTACAATGACTAGTTCGTGCTCAGATGTAACGTCTTCCATGCACAGTAATCAACAAAGATGCATCACATGAAGTTGTTGTGCTGCTAGTCGTTAGATGACAACATGTCCTTGTAATCACAAAATCTGCACGTGGTGCATGGTATCTATTGACATGTGACACCATGGACAAGTAATGTATGTACCTCCACATCATGTCATGATGCACAGTACTGTGCAGACATACAATGTGATATCAATGTAAACTGTGTGGTGTATAACTTGTAAATAAAAAACATCCAACACCAAGCTTGAGAGGTGCACTTCAATGACCATTTCCCCTCTGTTCCACAGGTGACCAAGAACTGACAGCTGAAGATGACCACACCAACCTGCAAAGCCAGTCTCCACCCCCGGAACATGGACTCTCTGATGCAGACTCCCTAGATTTCTTGGATGCAGAGCCAGAAGCCGGCCCATCAGGCATGCCAGGGCGCAACATGTCCCAGGACCCCACTGTCCCCACCGCCACCACCTCAGCAACAACAACTACGCTGACCCCTGCTGTAATGACCTGTGCGGCCTCCACCACCACCAACACCACCACCAGTGCTGCCTGCAGCACTCTCCCTGCCTCAGAGGATGACCACCCCATCCCACAATCTGAGGAGGGCAGGTTGAGTACGCGGGTGCGTAGAGTGGTGACGCCACAGGTCCGGGACAGCAGGGCAGGTGGGAGGGCAACTGGGCGTCAAACCCAACCGGACACTGGGTCCGAAGTCCTGGCCAACATCGCCGGAGTCCTTGGGGCCTATGAACGAGCCCAGGGACACACGGGCCAGGCTCTTGAAGACTCCCGTGAGCTCCGCCTGCTGCTGAGGTCCATAGACACCCACATGGGCCAAATCGTGGACCTCTTGGGCCAGCTTGTGGGGGTTCTGAGAGACAGGCCTGTGGCCCAAACAACAGCTCCACCTCCCTCCAGTGGCCCGCAGGATGACAGTTCCCCCACCTCTCCTGCTGCCACAGAGAGGGGTAAGTCCTCTGACCCCGCTGAGCCCGTAGCAGAGGCCACCCCTGCCAAACGATCAAGGGGCCGTCCAAAGAAATCCCATGGAGGATCCCGTGGCAAAGCACCAGCCAAACGCCAGTCAAGGAGCCAGCCATGATGGCACTCCTCTTCACCCTGCCATTGACTTTGTTGACTGTCCTTAACCACACTACCAGGCTAATGGCATGTGTCTGTTGGACTGGGTCACCACATCAATGTGGTGACTACTCTATTGTCTCATCTACCATCACTGACAACTCATTGATTCCCTTTTCACCATTTTGTAAATATTCACTTCCCTGTCACATATACCCATTGTAAATAAACACTCCTTACACACCTATGTTTTCGTGTCATCTCCATGTTAATCACAGGATGTACACTGTTGACTCTGTTTACAATGTACCAGGAGCACTGATTGTCTGGACTCATTGAGAGGCTGAAGGGACCTAGGAAAACACAAGAGAACAATATTCACTTGTCAGGTGATGGCATCACAGCCATTACACAACACTTGTCATTAAGGTACTCAAATCTGCACACATTACAATGAGCAACAGTACCAACATAGACATCCTGTAGCTGTGCATGACTACCCTGTCCCAGAAACATTAGCAGCCAGCACAGAGCCAACAACAGGCAGCAGTCACAAAGCTCACCTAGGCCTTTTCACCAACAACAAAATCAGCAGATAATGACACAGTTGCACGTTTTCACTCACCTTCAAGGGAAGTAGCAGTTGATGAGCTGTTGACGCAGGTCGACACCTTCCTCCTCTCCACTATCCTCGTCACTGGACATGTGTCGGTTTGCAGGCGGGGGCCTCGGCTGCTCATCATCATCCAGGAGCAGGGGGATCTCCTTGCGCAAGGCCAGGTTGTGGAGCATGCAGCATGCAACTACGATCTGACACACCTTTTGGGGAGAGTACATCAGTGCACCTCCGGTCTTGTCCAGGCAGCAAAATCGTGACTTAAGTAGACCAAAAGTACGTTCCACCACACGACGTGTCCTGCCATAGGCATCATTGTAGCACACATCACCCGGGGCCCTGCGATTCCTCAGTGTGCTCAGCAACCAAGGCTGGTTGGGATATGCAGAGTCATCTAGGTGTGAGATACACAGACCAATTTTGTTATATAAACAGTAGCTGAGAACAGCATGTCACACATACAGCACACTACTTGACTCTGTGTACTCACCCACAATCCACGCACGCTCTGGATGCAGATTTGCCATCAGCTGTGGTACGATGCTGTTACACAGGATGTAGGAGTCGTGGGCTGATCCAGGAAATTTGGCACAGACATGTGAGATTATCATATCTGCCTGGCATACCACTTGCACATTAATGGAATGGAAATGCTTCCTGTTCCTGTAGATGTGCTCACGTGCCTGTGGTGGAACCAGGCCAACATGTGTGCCGTCAATGGCACCAACAACATTAGGGATGTGGCCAAGGGCATAAAAATCACCCTTCACAGCCGCCAATTCATGCCTCCTGGGGAAATTAATGTATCTGTCCTTGTAGGTCATCATAGCGGACAGGACATCACGTAGCACCATGCTGAACAAAGGTTGCGACATCCCACCTGCGCTGGACACCGTGTACTGGAATGCACCAGTTGCAAAGAAATGCAGGGCCGCCATCACCTTACACCTTGGTGTCAAAGCAGTCAGATAGGTTCTGCGAGGCCTCAGATGGGGCTCCAACAGAGCACATAGGTCTTGAAGGGTAGGTCGATCCAGACGGAATTTCCGTAAGATGTCCTCATCCTCCATGTCCGCAGGCACTGTGAATGGACGATGCACATTTGGTCACCTTCTAGGTGAGATGAAAGGGCACACATGTCAATTCAATCCCCCCATGTGATGTGTCCAACATCTTACGTGTTGACTGAGACAGCGCCAACAATGACTGGCAAAAACACTTCAGCTTACTGCACAACTCACATGTAGGGACACTTTGACCTAAACTAGTCACACACCTGTCCAGTATTCACACAGAGATGTCCCCCAAAACAGATTCAGACTAGGTGAATTCAAAAAGGGACATTCCAACATCTTGTGCCACCAGCCCTGAGGGGAGTTGACACAGCACATGTGTGAGACAGCAACACTGCTAGCTTCTACGTAGCTGCTGTACCTGCCACATCTTCTTGCGTAATTCGGACATGGCACACATTAACAACACAATGTGCACAGTGTGTTCACAAAGATCAAGCATTAACATGAGTTCAGCAATCTACACAGTGAAATAGGCACAATATGTGGTCAGACCTTCATTACTGTGTGTCGCTTAAACATCTCACACATTGAAATGTGTACACATGTGAGAGTCCATCACACCACAGATCTGTGTACATGCACAACAATTACATAAGTGACATGTGAGTGAGTACATGCCCATGCATGTAATCCTGTGCACTGACATGGCATGTGTAGTCATCAGTGGGCTAAATGTCACACTAGCATTGGTTAGCACAATCTGGTGGCATGATTCATGTGTCTACTGTACAATGTTGAGAACTGGCCATTGACACTGCCACCGCATGATGTGTCCATAGGTGGCATAAGCGTGCACCGCCACCACAATCACGGCCATGGGCACCAATATCAGGCGAGCAAATCACTGTAGCGACCACCTGGCCCCTGCGGTGTGGCACCGCCAATGCCCATGCCCTTACAGCCAATGGAAGCGCAATCGCGGTAGCCAAATGCAATTTTGAAAATCGCGGTAGGCATGCTCCACTACCGCGGGGCCGGACATTGGATGCATTTGAAAAAAGCTGACCTTGAACACCAATTGCAGCAGCTTAGTACCACTGAAACAACCCCAGGGGGCTATATATGTGTGGGAGAGAGCCACACATTTCCACTGCTTCCAGACACTGCTGACTGACACACTTCACCACCAACTGCTGCTGTTCCTGTCTCCTGGACCCAGTGATGGCGAGGACTGAGAACATCAGGGCCAGTCCCTTCATCACAGAGGAGCTGGAGGTCCGGGTGGACGAGGTGCTCACACAGTATGGGAGGCTATATGGTGCTCCTGATGTCATGGTAAGTGTTTCAGAGTGAAAGTAGGGGAGTGCAGGGAGTGCACAAATGAAGTTGATCTGCTGCAGTATGTGCCTGAGAGTGAGGGTTTGTGTGATTCACTGCCTAGCATGCTGACTTCAGGGGAAAGGGGTTTGTAGCCTATTTTACACATTTCCCTGGCTGCCTATCAGGATGGGAGGGACATGCAGTGTTTGTGCAGCCATACAGTGACACTGCAAGTTTGTTAAGTGGGAGTCAGGACAGAAATTGCCTGTGCTAATGGATGTTTGGGTCCATGAGGTCCTTCACAGGCTCATCTGTGACATTGCAAAGAGTTTCCGTCCAGAGGGTACTGATGGAAGTGGGTTTGACTTTATATTGCCACCATGGATATGTCAGCATTATGCACAAGAGTGAAATGCCTGAGGGTGACACTCTTGGTGGAAATTCACCTATGACACAGCAGAATGTACTTTTGAAACATCCCCCTTCCATTTTCATCATGATGTGTACTTACTCACATGTGTAGGCAGATGTTTTCCCTCCCATATTGTACATGCATGTGACAGTTCGGATGGCCCACGTTAGACGGCAGTGTGAGCCCCCCTGGCCTGCACAGTTACTGCCCAATTTGTCAGGGACCCATCACTGAATGGACAGAGTGAGACATATGGATTGTCTGCTACCCTATTCCTCAATGAGCTATCTTACGCCTGTGGATTGCACAAGACAGACCTTGTGATAAGGGTGTGAGATTGTAAGATCATGTCCCTATATGTGACCTCCATGGCAAGGACATTGAGGAGTGTGCAGTGTTGGACACAGTGAGTCTGCCCAAAAACATAATTTGCAATGTAATGTATGTCTTGCTCCCTCACATACTGCATTGCAGATGTGGGCCATCTTCCCCTTGCTTTCTGTGCTGGCATTCTGCATGTGTATGAGATGCCCAGGTACTGTGTCCATACTCATACCTGCATGCATTTCTATACAATTATCTCATGCTAATGTACTACGTGTCATGCTGTATTGTCTCTGCTAAACATATCTGAGTAGCTGTGCTGAGTGTGTGCATGCTCCTGTACTGAGACACAGTGGTACATAACCCAGTGTAACTGAAATTTGCTCTCCTTGTCTCCCATGCCTGCAGCTCAAAGTCCACCAGCGTAAGGCCGTATGGAGGGCCATTGCACGCAAGGTGCGGGCACTGGGTGTGTCCAACCGACGGCACACACACTGTCACAAGAGGTGGGATGACATCTGCCGGCTGAGCAAAAACGTGGCAGAGATGACGCTGGGGCTGCTCCCTCGGACTGGCAGGTTGGCCCGCAGGAGCATGACACCACTAATGGCCTGCATCTTGGCTGTGACACAGCCAGAGCTGGATGAACATTTGAGGGCCCATCAGCAGCAAGCTGGGGGTGAGTATTCTGGGAAGGGTGACTTTGGTTGTGAGTGACTGCATGTATTCCAAACCTGAGCCAGTGCTGAGCTCTGTGATGTTGCTCGTGTGATGCAATGGTTCGTAAGTAGCCTCTCTTTATGGTGCAGCTGTCATGCATTTTCGCTACATGTACTTTCTCATGTCATTGTTGTAATGGCCCTTGACGTTGCATTCTGAGTTGTAGCCTTGTGGCATAGGCTGCATTAGGGGAGTCAGGGACATCCCATGGCAGTGAACGGCACTGTGTCTCATCTGAGTGTGCTTTCGTCAATGTGTGCAGTGCCTGAGCTCGAAATTGTGAGAACTACACATCTGACACCAATGTGCAACTGTAGTTGTGCACCAAAGCATGACATGGTGGATGGCAGTAGCTTATGGCCATTGCGAAATGACATTTTAGAGTCTGTATCTATGTTGTCCCCTTATGTTGACTACATATGTGACTGTGACAACATGTTGGGATGTACATCTTTTTCACCCACAGGGACCTAGGTATGCTCATAGGGATCTGCATGTCAGGTTACACGGAGGCACGGGCAAGCTATTTGGCTGTGTGGACATCACATGGCTCAATAATGCCAAGTGTGCATGTTACCATACATCTTTTGCGTTTTGAATTAAGGTTGCACAATGTGACTGCACAGGGTGGTGTGCAACTTGGGGGTATCATCATCTTGTTTTGTGCTTTGCTTGCATATGATGTTTGTGTGTATGGCACTAAACTGAACCTACGTCTCTGTCTCTTGCAGCATCTGCCGAGGGGCACAGAGGGACAGGGGACGGACACCAGTGGTGAGGCATCTTGCACGACTGCTACACATGAGCCCACTGACACTGATGTGACTAGCGCCTCGGAGGGGTACAGGAGTGTCCTTGAGGAATCATGCCCAGAAACATCAACCTCTACGTCATCTGACGACAGCAGTGACTCCTCGATGTTGGCGGGCACAGGGAGTGGGAAATCTGCCTCCTCTTCCACCACACATCGTCCAGTGCCCACCCTCCCAGCTAATTCCACTAGTGCTGCACGTGCTCGCACCAGTAAGAAGGGAAGAGTGTCCTTCCCCCAGGCACCGCTGCCCCGGCCCCTGTCTCCCCTGCTGCCCTCAGTGTTGAGGCGGTGGACCTATTGCGCCAGCTGTGTGTGGGTCAGACAACTCTCCTGAATGCCTTCCAAGACCATGACAAGAAGTTGGCACAGGTAGTTGCCTTAATGGAGGGGATTCATTCAGACGTGGGTGGGCTACACAGGACTGTCCAGTCTTTGTCCTCCACAGTGACGGCAGCCATTCAGCTGTCACAGGCTCAGAGTCCAGCTCCATCCCTTTGGCAACCCCCCTGCCAGTGGCTACATCTGATGACAGTGACCACACACCACAGCCTCCAGGTACACCACATGCAGCACACCACAGCAGCACCCGAAGCGGCCCAGAGCGCAGACACCATCCCCCAAACAAACTAAAGTGACACAGGAGCACAAAGGCAAAAGCCCTTCAGGTGACACTCAGGGGCATCAAGCCAAGAAGCAGGCCTCAGGCTCACATGCCTCAAAATCTGCCCCATCCAAGGACACTCCCATCCCAAAGGCGTCTCCCAAAGACAGGCAGCCAGTTGCCGTGCCTGCTGTGAAGCTGGTGCCTGCTAAGAGTCCACAGAAGAAGCCCTCTAAGGCAGATTCACCCACAACCTCAACTCCCACCCACACCCCTGTGAAGCTGGGTAAGGAGGGCACTGTAGGGGGTTTACCTGGGCAACAGGGGATGGAGGGGAAAAGGCAAGGCCAGGCCAAGCGTACTGCCCGATCCAGCAGATCCCCAGAGGGAGGGCCACCACCTGCACCTGATGCACCTGTGGTGGGGAGTGAGTCTGTTGTGCCCGCCCACTTCCCACTCCTACCAAGACAATTCTTCCCTACCGAATCCCCAAGAAGTGGAAAGGCAGCCCTCCACATTCTCCCTCACACACTGTGTCTCATGGCAGCATGTCTCTGCCTCCATGTGCCACCACACCACCCGGTCCAAGCAGCCCTCCGGCTCACAAAGCCACTGATGCCTCTACCTCAGCCGCTCCTCTCTCTCGCAGGTCCAGTCCTACAACTGGCCCGGACAGTCAGCCACCTCCCAGTCCGACTGACAGCCAAGTCTGAGTCTAAGTCCCCCTCCCACACCTATCTCTCCCACAGCGGTACCTGAACTGCCCATTGTTATCCTCCTAGCTGTGTTGCTCCCCATGGCAGTGTATGGTGTCACCCATTCCCTGTGCAGGTTCTCATGCACACATGTGCCTACTTTGAACTATGGACTGGCCACTGGCCTTGCTGTTTGTCACTTTGTTTGCCCATTCCCTGTGCAGGTTCTCATGCACACATGTGCCTACTTTGAACTATGGACTGGCCACTGGCCTTGCTGTTTGTCACTTTGTTTGCCCATTCCCTGTGCAGGTTCTCATGCACACATGTACCTACTTTGAACTGTGGACTGGCCACTGGCCTTGCCTTTGTCTACTTTTGATTCCTATCTGGGTAATATGTAATAAAGACAGTTACTCCTGTTGTCTGCTTTGTCAGTGTCCTTGCTTAATAAAATCTTTCTGTATGGGTATGGTTTCATGTGACACATGCTCTGTATGCCACTTTAACATTGCCAATTGCTTGTTTCAGTTTTTCATAGTTTGCCAGAGGTGACAGGCACTTCAGTTCTTCTTGACTCTGAGGCTTGGGGGGGCAATGATGGTTGTTTGTGATGATCTACTGTTGTCCTGATCATTCTATGGTCAGGTTTGCTAAATTGTACACATGTCATGTTAGGATGCACTACCAGCACAGAGGGGAATTCTACCCACAGGATTACAGGCAGGTTGGCCAGGGTCCATCATGTCTGTGTGATCTTTCTGGATGTGTGAACAGCAGTGTTGATGTATGGTCATCTTGTGAGGGCCTGTCTTCCTAGTCACATGGGTACATTTGAATGTGTGCAATTGAGTGGTCATGAAGTGTGAAGGGGTGACTTGGTCAGTAGTGTTGATGTGTGTGTGCCCCTGCAATGCCAACTGCACACATGTATTACCCAGGAGCTGAGTGCCTGTTTGTTTGAATTGTCAGCCCCGTGCTTGTGATTGTGGGCACATGTAGGAGTTGTAGGTTGTGCACAGTGCAGTGTGTTGGTCTGTCCTTGCACTCCTGGGGGACACCTACTTGTTGTTGCTGCCAGTTGTGAGTATGCAGAGTGTGTGACAGCCAAGTCTGTGTTGTGTTTTGTTGATCAGCCATGTGTCTTGTTACTGTTTGTGCTCACCGTGCAGACCTGCTCAGCCACACTGACATTGTTGGTGAGTTTCCTCATGCATTGCTGTCACTTGAGCCATTTTTGGCTCCAGTATGGTATGTGGTCTGTGGAGTCATACCATCCCTATCTGTGCTTCTGATGCCTACCCATTGTGAGTGACTCCTCTATGTGTTTGTGTACAGTACACTCCTGACCTGTCCACTGCTGACATACACACCACTTCAATCTCATGTCACCTACCCCTTGGGTTGCCAGTGTGTGAGCCTCCACACCACTTCATTTGTTACACTATGCTTTGTGGTGCTGATCTGTGCACAGGACCAAGGTGCCACTCAGGACAGTTTCCCAATTAGTTATGTGTGATTTTCTTGTACTGGTTTGCAGTCATGGTTGCTCATGTGCAGTGCAACTGTTTGTGCTGTACAGTCCTCTGGTCATGTTGTTTGCACCTGGGTGTCCCTGAGTTGTGCATCTGTGAGTGTTGGGTTAGCTGTATGTGTGTTTGCTGAGGTACTGCTACCCTTCCTGAGTGTGATGTTGTCTGTGTGCTGTGCTGATTTGTGTTGTGGGAGTACATGTTGTGGCACTGATATGTGTGTGCTACTGATTTGGTTGTTGTGCACACACTGCTTGGCCTGCATGCAGTGCTGTCAGTGTATGTTGCCTTGTACTTGCCTGGTGTGCATCCCCCTGTTGTCCAGCTGAGTTTGCAATGGGATGGATTGTCATGTGCATCTGTTGTGTTTTTGTTGTGGATGTATGCAGTGTTTGGCTTGTGTTGGCTCTTTCTGCTGACAGATGCTCTGTGTGTGATGTTCTATTTGCATGACATTGTGTGTGAGTAGTTTGGGCATTGTGATACATTCTGATGTGTGTTGCAAGTGTAGTGTGCATTACTTGTGTGTCTGTCACATGCAGCAAGGTGTGTTCTCGTTACTGGGCTTGTTTTGAGTGCACAATAGTGCTATGTCCTCCTATCTTTGACCTGTCACTTGTCAGGATTGTGCATGTGCATGCTTGTGGTACACTATGACACCATGTTGACTTGATGGGTGGTGTGGTGTCTCTGTCTGTGTTAGCTTATTGTCCCATTGATCCCAGTTTGTGTTCATGACTGTTTTGAGATGATGCAATTCTTGTTTGTGTTGGGTTATGGTGTCTGTGCATTGGTCCTGAGTGACAATGTTGTGTACTCCTGTTCTGTCTGGGGTCCCATTGCCTTTCCACTGTTTGGCTGGCCATATGTGGGGTTGTTGTACTTCTGTGTATGTTGTTTGTGAGGTTTGTGTTTGGCTATTGTTTTTGTGTCAGCATTGGTTCAGGCATCCCTGAGTGTGTGTGTGATGTTTGTGGATGCACCCCAGGGAGTGTGATTGGTTGTCAGTGTACTCACAGGACATCATTTGCACCATTCTGTGTGTTTAAAACTGGTGTTGAGTGCTGCAGGTGTGAGTTGGGTAGAGGCGGGGTATGTGTGAAGGTCCAACTTGGGTTTGACGGTCAGGGAGTATGACAATGAGCCATGTGTGTTGTGCTGATGACATACACATGTCAAGTGAGTTGGGACAGATGTGTGCCTGATCACTTTTTGTCTTCAGACACTTCCTATCATTCCTGTGCCAATGCATAGCTTGCCTTGATGTCTCCCTGAGTTGTTGAACAGAGGTCACTTTGGTTTAATTCCACTCACTGTGCCACCCATGTCTGATTTGATGGCCTAAGGGTGGTGTGATATGTTCCATATCTTGCAAGTGATGTACACATGCTTTGTGGCTTGCTCCATGGCTTTACTCACTGTCCACTTCACTTTTGGCTAGCCCATTTATTGCCCTCCATTACTGATGACATCTGGTATGTGTATGTGGCTGTGTGTCAGTGTGGGGTGTGTCTGAGTGACTTGACAGGCAGTGTGGACAGTTCAGTGGATGTTCATATGCAGTGTGAGTCTTCATTTTGTGATTGGACTCAGTTTGCTTGACCTGAGTGGAGGGTAGATGGGAGGAGGAGGAATGCCCTGCACCTGAGCTTCTGTGCAGGGTGTTCCTCTTCACCCCACCTTCTAAGACAGGCTCCCTGGTTGTTTGGTGTGTGTGGTGCAGGGTCTGGCTATACATGGCAGATGAATTGTGGGGTGGGGGCACAGGAGGAGCACACAGCATGTCCCCAAATGGGTGTGGGGGTCGTAGTGTTTGAAGGGTGGAGATGGGGCCCTGTAAATCTTTGTGGACTGCCCATGCCTGGCGCTGGCCCTGCCTACTACATTGTGCGCAGGTTTTCCCGCGTCTGCACCACTGCGGTGACGTCACCGGGACATTGCTGTGATTTCGCGGTTGATGGGTGTCCCGGATGCGGAGGGGTGATTTTGTGACAGGTAGGACATGTGTGGGTACACTTGGGGATGGATTCCTGTCCCCACCAGAGTATCTGATGTGGACAAGAACCGTATATCAGCCCAGGAGTTGTGTGTTGTGTTTGTGTGCGGAGTTGTGTGATTGCGTACCTGCGGCGTTGTCCGCGACGGTCCATCGTTTGCTGGTAGAGGATCAGGTACAGCACCGGAAAGGCTTGTAGAGCTGGATCCATTGCGGTAGAGACCGGGTGGAGGGGACCGGGAGTCTGGTTTCGCGCTCCGCTGTCGTGCTTCCGCCGTCTCAGGTTGGGTGGTTTCTCCGCTGCGGTGTGACGGGCTGTTTGGGGCATCGTGATTTGTACGTCGGATGGGACTTCATTCCGCAGGGCGGTGGGTCTCTATTGGCTCACACCGCCGCGGTGGTGGGTGCAAATTTGTGGCGGTTCACGTCGCACCGCGGCGGGCGGGAAATGGGCTATGTCTGCCCATTGTAATATGGCGGACGAGAGGACCGCTGCTGGAGTGCGGAAAATGACATTTTCCGCCACCGCCAGCACCGCGGAGGTGCCTCTGCCCGCCTTCCTAATGAGCCCCTTTGGTGGGTTGGGAGCTGATGAATTGTGTGCATCTAAAAGCAAGCTGCTAACAGTGTCACTGAGGCATTCAAAGTGAGAGTCTATGGCTGATGTTGGTATTGGGCTAACATCTCTAGCAATGAAATTTGGACATCAAACTTGTTTGATTGATATTCTAAAGCTTTGGCAATGGTGTCAAGATAATTAATTAATTGTTGCCAGGTTCTTATATCGATAGGAGAATTTATACTATGAATTTGAATCGGGGACTCAACATGAAAATCACTGATTAATGTAGATTCATGTGAGGGAGATGCGCTGACGATATCCTTCACAGGTGAAAGGGGTGCTGATTTCCCCGTCCAAGTCCGTTGTTGGCAGACATCTTAATGCCTGCAGAGTGCCCGAAGCTAGGCATGAGTCACTCTGTTTGGGCTGAGGAGATTGAAGTTGGGAGATTGATATGTCTTCAAATGTATTGCGGTTTGTGATGTGCATTGTGTCATTTAAGGCTTTAGACAAAACCCAGTCTGAAGTTTAACACAGGTTTACCTGTTCAGGGGGAGACTTGTTTAACATTTGTTTTGTGCGTTGGAAGAACAGGCAAAGATCTGACTAGCTGTTGCTCAGGAGAAAGGTTAAAGACAGAGAGAGGGGCTGAGCAAGGGGTGCTAGACGATTGAGTTGCCAGAGTGTAATTGCTGAGCATCCTTTTCCAATGGGCCAGATTGAGAAGTCATGGGGGGGTATTATGCTGGGAATATCCCTTTGACCTTCTCCGGAGATAGACATAGAATGGTGCCCTCGTCTTTCATGAAGGAGAAGTTTGAAAAATTATTTTTGCGAACCTTAGGCCATGAAGCAAACATGCTGGTTGAATGTGAAGTAAACAGCGATACTATTAGGCGGACCTTTGGAGGTGGGGATTAAAGGAGGCTTGGCGCAGGATTAGACGTGTGAGGAACTGTGTTGTGGGCTTTTTGGCACTTCTTTTTGTGCTGGGTCAGAGCGGGATTACCCCTAGGTCTACCGGATCTCATAAAAGGGATTTGCCAGCAAGTTGAATCAATGTGAAAGAAGGTAAAAGAAGAAGCGTCAATGGTGGCTTCAATGGTTGTTGTGGGAAGTGGAGAGAATGGACAGAGCACAGTGGATTGTGAGCGACAAAAGGTGAAGATGGCACTGCAGAGGTGAGCACTCCGAGGGCTTTCCCTAAAGACACACCTAGCAGGATCGGAACGGGGTGGCAGGAGAGCACACAGAGTGAAGCTAGCCACACTGGGACCTGGTCCAGCCGCCTGTGCACCACTCTGGCTCAACCCTAAGGCAGCAGCCTCTAATACTGTGACCACGCTCGCCACGATTGCTCAAGCAGGAGATGCATGTTGATTTATCTATAATAATTCTTGCGGCGTAGTTCACTGTGCATGTGCCAACAGAGTATAGAACTGAAACTGTTAAATCCCAGCCTCACTGCGTCTGGTCGCCTGGTCTTAATCCTGATTCATCCTTTCACCCTGATGAATTGAGTGGAGTGAGGGGGCTAAAAAGCCAGGGGGGCTGAGATGCGAGGGATCCAGCAGAAATAGATTTGGTTGTGTCAGTTTACAAATTTGCATGCAGGTGAGTGGTTTTTCAGAGCTGGAAGAACAAACTGGGTAAACTGGAGCCAGCTGGCAGAAGCACAACTAGTTGTCTGGAAGAAGGAGGCTCAGAGGTTCAATGGGACAATAAGAAGCCCCACGAGATGAACAATGATGTGACTGGGGACAGAAGGCTACAGGGGCACATTGCAGGAGTAGGCCATGTAGCCATATAGGGGTGTAGCCGTGTATCCAACAGCAGGGCAAGAAGTCGGGAAGGCAAGGAGGCAGGAAAAAGCGATGGGTGGCATTCTGCCACCGTAAGCCTTACCTCCAGCCTCAGATGGCTTCCTATGGCCTCAAATGGCGTGTGGCATGCGGCGTGCTGCATGCTGGGGTTGCCGGATAGACTTCTGGCTTGCGGCTTCACACGCCCTCTGGGCTTACATTTGGGCACCCAAATCCCTGGATTCCTGGTTTCCTGTGTTGATTTCCTGATGTCTGGTCCTTATGACTGGCAAAGAAGTCGCACACCTTGCGTCCTGTACGTTGCATCGTGCTGAACCGGAACCGGAAATAATGTTTTAGAGTCCAATGAAAGGTGCACTACAAGGTGGAAAGATCATCAGAGAACTATGGATGCACCTAATTATGTTGCTACTAGTAAAATGTCATGTCTTCAGTGTATGGAAGAAATATGCCAATTCAATAAATAATAATTTTGTACATTGAAGGGTGACTAGATTAGGAGCAGCCCCTCAATACAGTTCTAAGTGAATCTCTGCTCAGATCCTGGTTGAAATAGAACAAGTAGTAGACAATTCCCTAGATATGCATGCTAAGTGAAAGCAATACCAGACAACATAAAAGTTAGGACCACAATGTGATAAAATGTTCCATATCAATTTAAGAAAATCATAATAAGCAAAAACACACAACCATAATTACAATTGCATAAGAGGATCTAGTGAGATGGTTTTTTTTAAAGGTTTTATGGCAAAAGGCTCCAAGAAAATACAATGTGTCTCTGAATTTTAATGTTCTCAGTAGACTGGAACCTAGGTGCAATTTCAGGCCAAACACCATTTCTGATGTAACCTCAGCAACTTTTCCAACTTCTCTAGACGTTGAAAAAATGACCAAGTCCCAAATGTTTCTTGATGCTGGAAAACATACTCCTGATTTCTACTGCAGTCCTCAGGGCCCTAGCAAGGGCTTTTAGGCACCAGACCTTTCTCCAGCCGGGCAACTTTCAGGGTCAAGTATGAACTGGTCAACCGGGCCTTCTTCAGAGCAGGGACCTCTTCTGCCTTTTGTCTCTCTAGCTGCAACAGGAGGTCGACCACTTGGCTATTACAGAGCAGTTCCAGTCCCTGGATACCAACAGGAGTCTTTTGTCCTTCATTTTTTTCCCCCGATGTAATGCATCTTTCATCTCCTGGATGTTTCTCCAGGTCCAGAAATATTCAGAGCGATTGGGAAATTCTCTACACCCAATCCTGTCTGCTTTTCCACCAAAACCCAACCTTGTTTTGCAGCACTTACTGTCCTAACTGCCAACCTTCCCAGAGTCTCCACTCAAGATGTCTCTAGCCTTCTTTCTTCTGCAAGAGCCTGATATTCCCTTTCAGATAGACTTTTATTGACATTAAGAAAACTCCTCTTGTCATTTACTTGAGCCAGTATTCCTTCTTTCTGGGAGCACAGATGAATGTCAGAAGAGGCTCTGGGAAGGAATGGGTTCAGTTCCTGGAACAGCCATTTGGGCTATCCACTTTTTTTTTTTTTTTAAACAATCTTTATTCATTTTCCAATAACAATCCACACAACCCCCCGCCCACCTCCCTCCCCACTTCAGACAGGTAATAATTAAAATATACATACCAAAATCACATACAAGAAGAAACAAATTGATCAAATCCACTATATTCTTACAAAAGTACCATGAATTTATCTGTCACCTACTGATTAAAGTGGCTCGTGCAGTATCTTCCTTTCCAGCCTTAATAAATATTCAGGCTATCTTTCTTGAAGGTCCACCATTTTACGCACGACATTAAATTACCTATTCCTCTTACATTATTCCCCTTTTTTAATTTGAATCCAGCGATCTATGGGGGTCCAAATTTTCAGCCCTCTTCTCCGCATATTCCTTCCTTTTCGTTCATAGATAGCCTTCTCCAAGTTAAATATTGATAAAAGCCTGGCTAACCATTGATGAAATGTAGGTGCAATTGGGTCCAGCCAGGCGGACGCAATACACATTCTTAAAACTGCCATAGCAATAAAAATTAATTCATGACCTGTTCTGGCCAGATTAGTTTCGGACACCCCTAACACCATTACATCATCAGTCAATATTATTTCATTTTCAAGTATTTCTGATAAGAATTTTCCTCTATCTTTTTTAGCTTTTTTTAAACCATTACATGATGGGAAAATATGTATACTATCTGCGTTAAACAATGTACAACGAGGGCAAAAAGTTCCCTTTCCACTCCCCCACTTGGCGATTTTGTCTGGGGTGTAATACAAAAAGAAACAAGTTTTAAAAAATTGTGCCTGTAATCTGGTGGACATTAAAATAGATTGTGACATCTCATACGCATACCTGAATGTCTCATTTGATATCCATACTTCATCTCCCATTTCAGTGCATATTTGTCCAGGTCATCTGGTAGTGCTGCATTTATAAAAGTGTAAACCTCACCAATAGAGCTTACTTTATCTTGAAGTATTCTTTCAATCATTCCTATTTTCTCAAACTGGACTCGACCACCTCCTTGTCGTAACAAAAAATCTCTAATCTGGAGGAATTTAAAGAAATCCCGTCAGTCTAGGGAGAAGTTTTTTTTCATTTCTTAAAAAAATCGAAGCCCCGTGGAAGAAAAGAAGCACCCAACCTGATTTACACCTGCTTTTTCCCACTTCATCATACACGATCCGGCAAAAATCTCTGGGAGATTATGGTTGTTGACTAATGGCGTATAAAAAGATAATCTGCCGATACCAAGCACTTTTCTGATGGCCCTCCATGCTTTAAACACACTATACAGGGTTTTAAACCGGACTTTTTTTTATAGTAGCTATCATGCAATGGCCGCCACAGACAGCCCCTAGTCTCTATTTCTACCATAAGTTCAAAAACAGATGGTATTTTATCTGTCTGCATATCATCATGATTAATCTGCAATAGCTCTCGACTATATATTAGAATGGATGCCCAATAATATAACTTTATATTCGGGAGTGCCATCCCTCCCCTATCCCTTGGTAAAGTAAGAAATTTATAGGCTCGTCGAGGTCGAGAGAAAGCCCACATAAATCTAGAGAAAATCTGCTCTATTGTCTTAAACCATGATGATGTAAATTCTAGGCATATTTCTCTGAAAAGATATAAAATCTTTGGAAAAAAAAGCATTTTAATAACATTACACCTTCCTATAATAGATAAGTGTAGATTATTAATGTGTTGAAGATCTTTTTGAATAGTAACCATAAGGGGTTCCACATTAGCCTTGACCACACTATCTAGTTGGGACGCTATACAGATTCCTAGATATGTGGCCTTTTCTACAACCCGTATATCGGTCATCTTGGCCTTATCATTCAAGACAACCTGGGTTTTATCCTGATTGAGTGCATAGCCTGAGACTTGTCCAAAACATCTAGACTCTTCTTCAATAGCTATTATGGCTGTGTTTGGGTCAGCTGTCACCAGAGCAATATCATCTGCGTAGGCCAAGGTCTTAGTAGCCCAATTCTGAGACCATATAGGTGGAATTTGAGTGTTGTCTTCTAATCTACGAATAAATGGGTCAATATAGATCGCAAATAGGAGCGGTGAGGTGGGACAGCCCTGCCTCGTGCCCCGGGAGATTGGAAATTCCCTAGATAATATGCCATTGACCATTACGGCCGCTGTTGGGTAAACATATAGTCTCTTGACTGCCTGAATGAAAACATCCCCCACTCCAATCCTAGACATAATAGCCCATAAATATTGCCAGGAGACCCTATCAAAGGCTTTTTCTGCATCCAATAAAATCAGGCCATAGGGTCTCCTGCAACATTGGTGATGTCAAACAGCGTGATGACCCTCTGAATATGATCTATTGTGGATCTCCCTGGTATAAATCCGTGCTGATGCTCCAAGATGACTTTATATATGATGGGTGCAAGTCTGTTGGCTAACAGTTTCGAATATATTTTTGAATCACCATTAATTAATGGGATTGGGCGATATGATCCAAGTTGTGCAGATGGTTTATTTTTTTTTTCCAAAAAAAACAAAATTTTTGCACGTGACCATGAACCTGGGGGTTGCCCACCATTAAATATATGTACCATTAGATCCATAAGAGTATTTTTCAACTGATCTGCAAAGACAGTATAAAATTTGGTCAGAACACTGTCTGTTCCTGTCGCTTTACCATTAGCCAAGCCTTTAATAGTCATTAAGATTTCCTCCCAGTCGGGTGGATGATCTAGACATTGCTGATCCTCTTCCTCAAATGAACTGTAAGGGATGAGATCTAAATATTTTTCAATTTCACTCTGCCCATTGCCCACCTTTGCTGTATATAGAGTGTGATAAAACCGCCCAAAAGCCTCTCTTATATGTTCTGGATTCGTGGTCTGGCCAATCACCGGATCATTCATCTCTCGAACTATCTTTAACGAGGTTTGCTGTCTTGTGCACACCGCCAACTGATGGTCAATTTGTTCATTAAGCTCATAACCCACTTCTTTCTGGGCGATAGCTTTACTTACTTCTTTATCAGTATATACATTAATAATTTCTGCCTTAGCAATTGCGACCTGCCTCTGTACACCTTCTAGATCCTCCTTTCCTCTCACAGCCCTCACCAATTCCTCTTCTGCCGCCCCCAGATTATCCTGCAAAGTCTTCATAGAATGCTTATCCCGTTTATTTCGGTTTAAAGAATACCTTAATGTTTCGCCCTTATTCCAGCCTTCATGGCATCCCATACGATTTCAATAGTGGTGCTCCCTAGATTGTCTCCCAGAAACCGTGGTATTCATTGCCTCATATATGTACAATATCCCTTGTCTGAAAGTAGGGATCTTTCAAATGTCCAGGGCCTTGTGTTGGAGTTTGCCATGTCTATTTCTAGACTACATATTAATGGATTATGGTCAGATAGAACCCGTGGTAGTTTTTCTATTTGGCATTTTGATTTTATGGAATTAGACATAAACACATAATCCAATCGGGCATGTGTCAGATGCGAATTAGAGAAATATGTATATCCTGCGATTGCCGTATTTACAGCCTGCCAGCCATCGACTAACCCGTGAGTCTGACACATATTTTTTAGCACCCAAAATACCTTCGGTTTCCTGCCCACATATCGCCACCTCTCCTCCATAGACCAATCACTGGGTAAATTAATGTTAAAATCGCCACAGACTATAAGTGGGAGAGGCCAGTGCGTAAGTTCATTTGAGATATCATCCACCACGACAGGATCATCACAGTTGCTTCCGTATACTGTGCAGAGTGTAAACTTCTGTCCTGCATTGTATTGGATTTCAGTAATCGCCCAACAGCCATATCTATCAGACTTTGATCGATTAAACAGCAACCCACCTCCTTTAGCCAGGACCGCCACCCCCAGAACCCTAGCCCCCTGTGTCATAGCATTTATCCTTCTAAACCCTAGTGTTTTCAACACATGTATCTGTGAGCCCTCTATATGAGTCTCTTGGAGGCATATAATGTTGGCACCCATTGATTGCAACCCCACCGCAACCTTCTGCCTTTTTCTCCCATCATTCAAACCACATATATTAATGGATGCAATTTTTACTACCCCCATCTGATTTTATACCACATTCCCACCACAGCTGTCCCGTACTCTATGCCAATTT
Source organism: Calotriton arnoldi (assembly GCA_963921515.1). NCBI lineage: Eukaryota > Metazoa > Chordata > Amphibia > Caudata > Salamandridae > Calotriton > Calotriton arnoldi. Next base: position 791,029 of record CAWUFW010008076.1, on the reverse strand, counting down.
TGTCCAGCTTTCTCTTATTTATGAAAGATACTACCCGACTGTTTCTACCCTCAAAAACATCATGTATCTCTATCATGAACCTGCTTATCACCTGCCTGAAACGCTCCCAGTCCTCCCTTTCCCACCCACCCTCCCACCACCAATACCTAGGCAGCCAGGCTCAGCCATGAGCCTGTGTGAGGACGTCTGAATCCTTCTACCTCACTCCCCCCCTTTTAGCTACCACTACTCCTAGTTACACCCCTATCCCGTGCTGTGTCAGGTATCCTGGCTTGATCCCTCCATAATTGGTTTTAGTCCCCTTTTTATTTTTATGTTTTAGAAACAAAAGTCCCTTTTGTGATGTCCTCCAGCATCTACTGAGCTTGAATTTCTGAGTTAAAGCTGAAGTTCTGCCCTTGATAAATCACTTTGAGCCTGGCCGGATTTTGTAAAAATACCATGGCTCCTGCTACTTGAAATGGGATCATTAGTTGCCTAAGCCGCCATCTCCATTCCACCGTTGCATGGGCAAAATCCGGCTTAGCGAAAAAGGAAAATCCTTCAAACTGTCTTTTGGAGTTAGGTCTAGCTAAGTCATAAACAGCCTGTCGAAGTAGAAAGTTGCCAAAGTAGACCAAAATGGCACGGGGTAATGATTTTCCTTCGGCTGCATGTCTTGATGGAGTCAGAGGGAATCTGTGGGCGCTTTGCACTTCTCTATCCCAGTCCCAAGAAGACAGTTCAGGAAAGGAGTCCTTTAACATCTTTAACACAAATTTCCTTATATCGTTACCCTCAAGATTCTCAGGTACCCCAAGCAGCCTTAGATTATTCCGACGTTGCCGGTTTTCATAGTCCTCCGGCTTCCAGATGACATCTTTAAGAGCGTTATCTTGAGAAGTAGATTGTACCTGCAGGGTTTCCACTGTATTTTCCAGCACTTCTGTGTGTGACTCTACCATGTTCATCCGTTCTGCAATGTCCGAGCAGATTTTCCCTACTTTCTGAACTGATCCTTGCAGGTTCTTGGTAGCTAGCCTTGCCTGTCGATTATCCGCTTTAACGTCATCCTGAAAAGCTCTTAAAGATTGTAAAATCAACGCTAATGATGGCTCGGTTGAGTCCCTTCTTTTAGTATGATCCGGGTCTGCACCACCCACAGCCATGGAGTGTTTACCATATTCACTGGGCATCTCTGGTGACAACAATAGTGTCGTTGAGTAATCCCACCCCAGTTCTGCCGCTAGTTCTTGTTCTCCCAGGGTCTTTCACCGAGTCTTTTTCCCTGATACCCTCTTAGACTTTTTCTTGGTCGTGGTGAGTTTTTCTCCTGGGGTGCTGTCTCCTGAGGATGACCCAACCGCCTCATTGCTGCTGTTGGGGAGATCAATATCTGACACCTCGGATTCTTCTGTCAAGGAGAAAAACTTCTCTCCTGGTATATCGGGGGACTGGTAGCCTAGTTCCTTAGCCCCTGTTACCTCTTCTCTCCTGGGGGATAATGTATTAGTTGTTATATCTCTTCCTCCATCATTAGACACATTATCCCCTGGGGTTCACATATCCATCTCTGTCCCGAGGGCCTGTCCTTCCTTGATTAATGCCCTTCCATCCACATTGGGACCCAAGATTGGCGTTGCTGCCTCTACCGCATCTTTCACAGCTTCATTCGGTCCGAGACACCCATTTCCCCCCTCAGGGTCCTCTACCGGAGCGTCAGATAATACCATCTGGCTTGCCCCCAGTACTGCGCTATTCATGGCACCTTCACCCATTTTTTCCCTTGATTTTACAGTCTTGGAGTCAGCTAAGGGTGAGAATATACTTGATATGGCCGGGTGCGTTCTCCCGAGTTCATTATGAATCTTCGTCCGCTGACTATTCAATTTCCCTGGAGGATCATTTTTTCCCCCCTCCAGGTTTACTTTCCCTGATTTGTCCGCTTTACTGGCACGTAAATCCCCCTTTTTTACCTCATTTTTAGAGTCCATGCCGTCTTGCCGCAATGGGGCGGCTGCTGCAGTCACCAGCTGCTGCTTGCCTCTTCCTCGAGCAGCCATCGTTGCTGAATTTTCCAGTTATCCTTCCGGGTACGCGTTGCTGTATCCTAGCAACCACCGTGGAGCACGAACACGCCCAGCCCTGGCTGCCGCAGTGAGAAGCAGCCGCTCCAAAGCCGCCCAACGATTTTCTCCGTGGATATGTGGTCTGTGCACGGCCTGTACTGAACACAATCGAGGCCACTTGAGTGCGCCGCATGTTCTACTTATGCTGACCGCTTCACCATACATACTAGCGGACACAGCCTCAGGATAATTTCTTCAACCTGGAGGAGAGAGGTAAGCGATGGTCTCTAGTCAGACGCCATCTTGCCGGGTTATCCACTTTAAAGGAAAAGCTACAATGCCAGCCCTTTGTTCTTTTCCCGTTCCAGGTGGCTCATCCCTGTTAAGTGGGAACTGGTACATCGCTTCAAACTTTCTGTTGCCAGAAGCAGCCCCATTATCTTTCAGGAGGCAAGTCATTAACCCAGCCGCCTATGTGCTAATTATGGTATCTGGAAAAGGGCTTCCAGGCAAGCAAGTTTTAAGCCAGTTTACTCTCAGGCAGCACAAAGTACTTTTTAAAAGCTGCTTTTCCACAAGAGTGTATTTATTTACTTATTGATAGGCAGGACAAGATCAATGGGCTACATAAAAGAGCAGTTTCTGACAAATAGCAGGTAAAGAAAAATGAGAAGGTTATATAGTAGAATATTGCATAATATGAAATGGCATTAAGCTCATATAGAGAGGTGAAGTCGTGCATAACTGTACAGGGCACGCCCTTAGAGCAGGTCCAAAACCTTGTCTTTCTGGGAATAAATGTGTCACATAATTTCAGCTAGAGGGCTCAGATATCTAAAAGTGTGCTAAAACTGTAGCCGGAAGTTGGGGTAGTTACAAAGGTGGCAAAGAGAACTAACTCTAGGAATTTTCCCCCTGCAATTTAAATTTATAAGGTGAAAACAAAAAAGGCAGTGTTATATGGCGCTGAACTATGGGGTCATGCAGGAGCCAAGGAGTACACAGTGGTGGAAAACAAGTTCCTCAGAACTTTAGTAAATTTACCCCAAAGCACAACTCTGCTCCCACTCTTGTTATATCTGGGTTTTGATCTGATTTCCTACACCATCCAACTAAGACCATAAGTGTTCTGGCACAATCTCTGGTCTATTGTGGAGCTGGGACCTTATGGACATCTACTTAGTGAGCTTCTAAGCATCAGGAGCCACCTTTGGATCGCTTGTCTGGGCTACATTAAGAATCTATTCTATACTCTGAATCTCCACACACTCTGGAATAACCCAAATGAAGCTGTTTGGTATCCCAAAACAACTAATAAAGGATTGATTTAGAGATTACTTTTGGGGTGAGGAGTTTAAGCGATGCAAGGCGGGTAGTATGACAGATAGATTCCTTGACCACAAAGCAGGCCCGGCATATAAGAAATCCTTTGATAGGATATCGAGCCCCCTGTCAAAGCAGTTGTATCTAAAGTTCAGATATGGTTCTCTACCCATCCGTAGCAATACTGCTACTTGGGGCTGTAACCAGGGCCTGTCTGCCATCTGCCCTTCTTGTAGGCTTTCTCCGGAGAACACACATCATTTTATGTTCTTTTGGAAGATGTTCGAGTTGCCTCGGAAAAAGTGGTTACTACCTTTCTGAAGACTACTGGGGATTAGGCAGTGTGAAGCGGCTCAGAGAATCTTACAGTCAGACACAAGGGAAGTAGTGGTAATTGGGGTTGCTAAATACCTACACACTGCATGGTTGCTATGGGAAAGATATCTGGAGAGTTTTTAGAAAATTTTCTGGACCATAAACAGCAACCAATCTGGAAGATCATCTTAGGTGCATCTAAGCAAATTAGTTTATGTCCTTATGTGATCTATATTTCAAATGCAAAACTATGCATTTTTATATTTTAAAAAATAATCTCCATGCATGTTCACATTTCTGCGTATTTTCTTCAAATGACCTAGACGCTACTTTTACGTCACTTTTATTAGCTACTGTGCCATATATTGTACATCCATTTCTTCTGAGCCATACACAAGATGCCTCACTCAGCGGTATTGGAAATACATTTTAAATGGGCATTTGTCTTAAGTGGCTGCTGTATGAAAATTAGGTTTGGCTGCTATTTAAAAGATCTAAATGGCTATCTTACATCTCTTTTACAGATCTTTTAAAATATATGCATGCCTTATGGACTCATTTCCTGAAAGACTCCATTTAATCCACAACTATAACTGCACTGTGCATTGTAAACTTTTTGTGTTAGCAAGAGCTATAAGATGTTCCAACTTGCAATCCCTAGATTCCCCCAGATGACATGGCGGACCCTTTTGAGCCCATTTAAAATCTTTTCTGTACGGTTTTTGCTGTTTGGCTTAGGTTTAGCAGGAATGGCACCTGTTTTGTTAAAGAAGGGATCCAGACTTTGAGCTAACTTATTCAAATTGTATTGTTTTTTAATCCAACTCTTATCATAGCGTACGTGTTTTTAAAATTTGCACTGTGCAGTTTTATTGAATTCCACATAATATAATATATATTATTTCACAAACAATATTGCAGTACACAGTGAAACGAGATAATGAACAGCAAAGGTACAACAGTAGAATGTGAAAAAACATTTAAAACAGGCTTTTCACATATATATTGCTTACCACATTCTAGCTAACAACTTTCATCTCTGAACATTACAGCAAAATGACATTGAATTTCAAGTTTGGAAATTACATTGAAAGGGAGGTTCTTTATTTTTTTCTTGAAGACGTAATATGATACAATTCTTTCGAGGGTGGGATAGGGTCCTCCTGTCTCTAGTAGCACTTCCTGAGAAGTACTGGTTCAGTTACTGTTCTTTCTTGAATCCTGGAATTTCCAGGAGAATATTGTCTAGTGTTATTAGAAATTCATGTAATTTGCTTTACAGGAATTATATGCAGTTCCCACAAATGTATGTGAAAATATTGGTATTACGAGAAATAGAACCATGGCACATCGTGTGCAAAAATGATGCAGGGACACACACATTCCGGGCAACAAAAAAAAACATGAAATAGTGTGACGTGCTACATATGTGAGCATCCTTTTTGATTAGGGTGTAGCACTGCTGAATCCAGCCTGCTCCTGCCTAGCTGTTTCCTCGTGCTTGCTGCCCATCCCACTGTAGATTGATCCTTTTACACCTCAAGGGCCAGATGTACGACCATTTTGCATGCGGAAAATCGGTCGCAAAACGATTTGCGCATGCAAAAATGGCCGTTTACAATGTACAAAACCCACTCGCAATTGCCTCAAAGAAATTTCGAGTAAATACCGACTCGCAATATTAGCTCATGCAATTTGCGACTACCAAATTGTGTATCGCAATTTGCGAGTCGCAAAATTGCCTGTACATAATAGTCGCAAATTGCGATATTTGCCAAAAAGGGCCTTTTGCGCATGCAATTTACCATTAAGCAGAAACAGGTGGTAATCAGGTTCAACCTATAAAAAGACACCCAGAATGCATCCCAAACCTTTCCACAATGGCTGCCCTGTATTTGTTAGCAAGGAGGAGGCGGATAATGGCGGCATTGCAGAGGAGAAGAAGACAGGAGAGGATATTCAGAGTCAGGCTGACATTGTTGGATAAGACTGATGAGGAGATTTATGATCAGTACGGGCTAAGTAGCAGGGTCATACTAAAGCTCATTGACACCTTGAAGCCACAACTTGAGAGTAGAACCATGCGCAGCAATGCTATTCCCACACATGTGCAGGTGTGGTGCTCCCTCAACCTCTTGGCCACTGGTAGTTACCAGGATGTCATTGCAGTGGCTGGTGGTGTGTCTCAGAGTGCGCATTCGCTTTTCTTCCATGACTTCCTAGACGCAATGCTACACCACATACATCAACACATATACATGCCCCATGACAATGAGGAATTAGACCAGACAAAAATGGATTTCTACAGGTTAGCAAGATTCCCACAGGTAATAGGGTGCATAGATGGGACACATGTGCCCATATGCCCACCATCCCGCATCGAATGCATTTTTCGTAACAGAAAAAGCACACATTCCCTCAATATCCAAGTAGTGTGTAACGTAAAAAACATCATAACAGATATTGTAGCAAAATACCCAGGAAGCACCCATGATGCATTCATTTTCCAGCACAGTGGTCTACATCAAAGGTTAGAAAGAGGTGACTTTGATGATGGATACCTCCTAGGTAATGTTATCACCTGTCCCCAAACTTTTGTTAATGTCATTGCATGTCTATAAGCATTTAACATCAAAATCATATGTCTCACAACAGGTGACAGGCGTATGCTCTGCGTCCATGGATCCTCACACCGTACCTGTCTCCCAACAACATACATGAAAGGCGGTACAACACTGCACACAAGCGCACAAGGACAGTGATTGAGCGTACTTTTGGAATACTGAAATCGCGCTTTAGATGCCTACATAAGAGTGGGGGAGCTCTGCAGTATGCGCCAGAGACAGTCTGTAAAATTGTGGCAACATGTGCCATGCTGCACAACATGGCCTGCAGGGGTGGACTGCCCATGGATGTGTCTGACACAGATTCTGAGGATGATGCCCCGGGACCACCTGCCCAACAACTAAGGGATGGTAGCGCTGCAGCAGAGGGGAGAAGGCGCAGGGACCAGATTGCAAACAACTTTTTCTGAAAGGTACGTACATACCAGCTAGACACTCAGCTGTACAAAAGACATGACTAATTGTGAATGCCAATGGGTGTTTTAATCTTCACACATCCATTTTCAAAGTAGGACAACATGTCCATCAGTAACTGTAGGATAATGCCACATAATGGAAAATAAATGGGTTCCGTCACCAATAGTAAAGAAATTAAATGGACATGAAAGATGTTTGGGGAACACACAACTTTCATTTCCTACCCCTGCGCGTAGCTTGGCCAGAGGTGCCACTACCCATCCCAAGGTTGCGGCTGCTGCTTCTGCGCAACATAGGTGTATCTGTGGCTGATATGCTGCTCCTGCTAGACAATTCACTATCAGTGCCACCAAGGCCAACATCCCCAATTAACTGGTTTGTCTGCAGTGTCTCTACTGCAGCTGTGATCTTTTCCAAACCACACGCTACATCGCCACTGTAGTGGCCCATCTCCACTTGGAGGCCAAGTGTGCGCTGGCTTTGTCTATTAGTTGCATGCGCCAGCCTATTGATTGCCCCGGTGAGATTGTCCATTTTCTGTCCCCTGCTGCGCTCAATGCGCCTCTGGTTCTCTCTTTCTGCCGACCACTCCTTGGCCAAGTCTGCCACAGTGCTGATGACGGCATCCAGTTTGGCTTCGATTCTGGACAGGTTTTGTGCCAGTTTGGTTGTCACCATGCGGAAGCCCTGGGACATTCTCACATTTCTCTGTCTTTGTATTTGGTTGTGCAGGCACTGTATCTGCAGCATTTCCCTATCAATGGAAGCAGACATTGCCTGGCTGATTGACCCAGTTGTGGACAGACATTGGGACCGACGCTGGGACTGTTGGGTACTCCGTGAAAGAAGCACACAGGTGGACTGAGGGCCTGGTGGTGTGATGTCGTGCTGCGCTGCAGAGGTGGCAGTCGGTGTTGGCACTGGAGTGGTTGCAGCCGCAGTGGATGGGACGTCAGTGGACCTGTCCCCACTCATTTCCCTAACATCCTGCCCTTCCTCCATTTCCTTTGGCTCGTGGCTACCCGATGTGTCCCATCAGTGTCCTCTGCTTCCAATGGTGTGTCTATGTGACAAAAGAGATGACAGATGATAATAAAAGATGTGTTTCACTGTATCAGTGGTTTAACAATGTTTATCAGCTCAAGTCATTCCCTCACTACACTTATTTTGTCACAGACTACATCTCCCATGATGCAACACTAGTGTTGTTTGTTGTTTGTACATGGATGTATGCTTGTGTTTGATTAGTATGCATGCACAGTACAGGCGTTAGTGGGTATACACACGTCACATGCACAGTTTTCACTTACCAGGATTAATGGATGGCTGGGATGTATCCAGGGTCCCAAAGCCTGCTACAGCTGCTCTCTCCAGGGTGGCTTCCACCATTGCTTCAGCTGGTGTCGAGTCTGCTGAAGAGGATGCTCCCCCTCCGGTCTGTTTTGCTGCTTTCAGGCGCTCTGTCACCCTCTCCTTTGCCCTGCAGCGAAGGTCATAACAACTTTTCTTGATTTCATCTATGGAGCGGTGTGCTACTCCCAGGGCATTAATCCTTCGCTGCATGCTGCCCCAGATCTTCCTTTTCTCACTTTCACCCAGGCGGTGTGAGGGTCCGCCAAATAATTCATCATGATGATTGCCGCATTCTTCTGTGATGATGTCAAGTTCTTATTTTGCAAACTTCAGCTTTCGCTGCCTCTGCTTGTTCCCTTGTTGGTCTCCTTGCTGCTCATCTTTTCTCTCTCAGCAGTGTCTCACAATGCTGCTGCACCTTCACATGTGTTTATTTGTGTTCAGGAGTAGATTTGGGCTCAGGCTATTATCTTGATTGGCAAGATGGCGGCAGCGTGATTACTGCAGCAGCAGCTCCTCTCCCCCACTTCGCGCTTTGTGCCCCGCGCTCCTTCGAGCATAATCGAGCACACTCACCTGGGCTTCACGGACTTGCGGATTCCGCTTAGGGTTTCGTCTGAGTCTGCCTCGTCGGCGCCCAGAGCTTACACGGATGCCCTGGCTGGGACTGGGTCTGAGCAGGCGATTCGAGACTGCAGCACCGGCAGGGATATCGGATTCCTGCGTGCATAGAGGCGGTAAGGGCGGCGGTGGGAAACCGGTGGATGCGCTGGTGAGAGCAGCAAGGTCATTGTGCTCCACCTGGTGGGCGCTAGCAAGAACTGCAGCCAAAGTGGGACATAGGCTGTCTTCACAGAACTCTTGCATCACAACAAGATACAATTTGGTGTTTGGGAGGATGCCACCCGAATCGGCAAAGCAAGTGAAAGAAGCGGCAATTAGAAATTCACCGCAAGCACATCTGCTCCAAGGTAACAGTCGGGACTCCCCCTTAAGTACTGGTGCTTTGGCAGGCAAACCCAATGAGTCCCGTAACGCTAAAAAGCAAGCATAGAGTGGAGGGGTAGGGAGACGGAGGATTCAGACTGAGCGCACCGCGGGGCGGAAGGGGATGAATGTAAAAGTTTCAGAAGAAGTGGGGGCTGCCGCTGAAGGGGATAAGATAAACACACTTTTTATACCACCTCAACCTACTATTACTGAATTTTTCAAAAAACCGGGAGATGGAACTTTGGAACATATAATAGAACCCCTTGGTAATTTAGACTCAGAGATGGCTGTCCACAACCTGAGTACAGATCCGGTGGATGTTATGGGTGAAAATGTTGTAAACGCGGATATACAGGATGAGATTGCCAGGAATAGCAAAGATGTTCGGAAGGAAAAAGAAACAGAAAAAGACACAGAACCTGGTGATAACAGGGAGGATGATAATGAAGCTATGACTGACCCCCAAGCTTATGGGCCAATAATTGACGAGGCTTCCGGGGGGGGTGGGAGCTGTTATAGGTCCCGAAGATCTGCTTTTGGCAACAGGAGATATCATCTCTGATGGAACAGATAAGTTTTACTCCCTCACCGAGGAGTCACTATCAGGTGTAACCGATTCAGACCACAGCGAGTTTGACAATAGCTTGTCTTCGTCCGGCTCCAGCACTTTGGAAGCACCAGAAACAGCACTGAAGCGACAGAAAACTCGGACGAATCCTAAGGGGGGCAAAGGTCACACTGAAGCCCAGAAAAATAAAGGAAGGCGCTCAGGCGGCCCCGGTTTGAAGTGGGACTACTCACACACAAGAATAACCGGCCCAATGGTATCGACAACTGAACAGACGGTATCTCCCACTGGTGCATCTCAGGCAAAGGGAACAACAGATATGAATTCTGCATTGAGTATGATATTGGATACTATAAAAGAACATCGTGCTGAGACTCGGGCTGACGGAAAAAAAGCAAGGCAGGCCTCTAAAAAACTGGAGGGGGCAATACGGAAAGTTGGAACAACCTGTGTGGAGATCGGGGAGCGGATGAACTTTCTGGAATTGAGAACAACGGTGGTCGAAAAGGAGCTGTCTGACATTAAAGAGGATACTAAAACTCATGATACTCAGCTCACCGATGCTATGTGGAAGTTGGAGAACATGGAGAACCGCATGAGGAGGAATAACCTCCGCTTCTTAGGGATAAAAGAAGGCTTGGAAGGGGAGGACATACATTCCTTCATCGTAAATCTTCTGAAAGAATCCTTCCCTGAGCTTACAGGGTGGGAGTGGGAGCGGGAAGTCCAGAGGGTCCACAGGTTCCCCTTCACCAGATATATAAACTCTGGTAGAGACATGAACCAACCAAGGGACATATTAGTCTTTTTTGGTAATTACATGCTTAAGCAGGCTATTTTTGAAGAAGCCCGACCCGATGCCAGACGACAATATAAAGAGTCCTCTTTTTTTGTACCCCCAGATTTTTGCCATGTCACCGTAGAGCGTAGATGGCGACTTCGGCAAATGATTAAGCCCTTTCAGGATGCTGGGTCGAGGCCATTTTACTTTCCCCTGCTAGATTAAAGACGATTGTAAGAGGAGCGGTGAAGGTTTTCACCTCAGAAATTCAGGCTAGAGAGTATCTAGATCAAATCCGGTCAGATAAAAGAAATGTCTGAGGTATCAATGTAACTGTAGGGTTAATTTAAATAAGAATGCTTTTTCTTTTTTTTCGACATTAGTAAAAGGTTATATATGCATCTTTCTTACTATGTGTTCCTTCTTTCTCCCCTCTGTTTTTTCTCTTTCCTCCTTCTTTCTTATTGATGCTTTTGGTTTGATATAGCGCGGAGGGAGCTTAGGGGGGAGGAGCGCTGTGATGTTTTTTTCCTGTCTCCATCACGCAGACCTTTCTCGGTCTGGCTGCCTCTAAGGGTACGGGAGGGAGGGGGGTGGAGAAGGGGTGGCGGGGGATGGGACTGGGGCTGGGTATGGCGACTACGAGAAGTGTAAATTTCAGCAGAAGCAAGAAGCTTACTATGGGTATTTCTTTATTTGGTTAGTAACGGGTAGAGAGCAACTTGGTAGGAAGACTGTACAAGACGGTTTGCAGGATCAGTACAATATTTGTATCAAGTCAGACATGGTAGAACAGCTGGAAATAATCTTTTTTGGGAACTATGCTTAAAGTTCGTATAGCGTCTATTAATAAATGTGGGCTTAATGATGGGGCTAAGAGGAGGAGGATACAGGAAGATCTCAAGGTATTAAAGGCAGATATCTATTGTCTGCAAGAGACCCACATTGCCAGGAACGATAGCAATCTACTTAATTCCCTGGGGCTGAAGGTAGCAGCCTACACTACACAAGATGTGAAGACTAAGGGAGTCGCAGTTCTTATTAAAGGCAGTGTTATTAACCCTGGTAGGAAAGCTGTCGACAGGAATGGTAGATGGGTATTATTGGAATGTAGGCACACAACTGGTTCTTTCACACTTTGTACAGTCTATGCCCCTGTTCTAGATGACCCAGGGCTACTCTGTTTCTTGGCCAATGAATTACCATCTTGGCCAGCCCCGTTTGTGGTGTGTGGGGACCTGAATCTCAATGGGTCCAGAGACACTCTGGGAACAGGAGGGACCTCTAGTAAAGGGCGGAAGCCACATTCTATGAGGGCGCTCAAAAATCTTGTGATGGATATTGGTTTGGTAGATGTTTGGCCTAAACTTAGACCTACTGAGCCTGGTTATATTTTTTATTCAGCCCCACATGGCAAGTTTGCCCGACTGGATTACTTTTTAACCTCGCCATGTATACTCCAAGAGGCACGAATTGAGCTCTTCCCAAGAGTTATGTCCGACCATAACCCGGTAGTCCTAGAGGATTCAGTAAAAAGCATAAGAAAAGAATATTCTAGATGGACTTTGGAGAGGGCTCTGCTTTCAGACCAAAAATGTATCGAATATATGAAGGACTGGATCAGGGAGTTCTTTGATAATAATAGTGGTAGTGCCCCCCCAGGTATGGTCTGGGATGCTTTTAAAGCGGCAGCGAGAGGTGAGATCCTGCAATATTGTTTGAGCGAGCGAAAAAAAGAGGTAGAACAGATTAAACAGTTTTATCAAAAGCTTGCCCGACTAGAAACAGAATTGATCAGTACCGTGTCGCGTGGTGGGGAGGTGGTAAGAATCCTGAGTTTTATCAACATCACTAAAGCCTGCCTGAATGATTTTAATACTGAGAGACTCGCAGGAAAATACTTAGCTAAGAAGCAGGATTGCTATGAATATAGCGAGACGGTGGGCAGATTACTGGCAATCAGGGCGAGACAGCAGGCTGCAACAGGACATATAGACCGGATCAGAAATATGCAGGGTAAAGTCGTGACAGAGCCTACGGAGATTAGAGAGGCTTTCAGAGAATTTTATGAAGACCTGTATTCAGCTTCATCTAGTGATGGTTATTTATCAAATTTGGAAGTACAGGAGTTTGGACCGACTGGAAGGGTCCCACAGGAAGCCTGGCTTGGGGCTAAAATTACACAGGAGGAGCTATTTAGTGCCTTGCAAGCCCTCCCAACGGGCAAGGCATCTGTTACTGACTGTATTCCTATAGAGTTTTACAAAGTTTTCGTTAGCGAGATATATCGTCCTATGCTTAGTTTATTTCAGGAGATCAAGGAAGGGGCCACACCGCCGGGTTCTTGGGGTATCGCGAACATTGTCATCTTTCTAAAAAAGGGTAAAGATCCAATGAACTTAGGCTCATATAGGCCTATAACGCTGTTAAACAGTGATGCTAAGCATTATTCTAAGATCTTTGCCTCACGTCTGAACTCTGTGATGCACCAGCACGGTTTTATACAAGGAAGAGGGACTGTAGATCATGTTAGGAGGTTAATTACCCTCTTTGACGCTACTGAGATCGCTGCTAAACCTATGGGGGTAGTTTTTTTAGACGCGGAGAAGGCCTTCGACAGGGTGTTATGGAATTTTTTATGGCAGACACTTAAGACCTACGGCCTAGGGGAACCATTTGTGAAAGCAATACAGGCCTTGTATGTCAACCCTGTAGCAAGATTACGAATTATGGGGGAAGAGACGGCTCCTTTCTCAATCGGTAGGGGAACAAGACAGGGCTGCCCTGCTTCACCCCTACTGTTTGCCCTGTATCTAGACCCCCTCCTTAGGCGTCTGGAGGCCTCTACAGAAATTATCCCGGTCAGCTTGCAAGGCGGGGACACCAAGTTATTGGCTTACGCTGATGACGTGGCTATCATTTCATCTGACCCAGACCGGGCAATGACAGCAGCTGAAAGTATCGCTGAAGGCTTTGGGACCCAATCGGGCTTTTTATTAAATAAAGCTAAAACGCAGATCGTGACAAATAGATTTGTCACAGGTATGGAGAATAGAACTGTTGAAAAAGCAGTTTACCTAGGTATTACCATCACTGCTAAGGTGGATGATATAGTGGACTTAAATATTACCCCTATTATGGGGAAAATTAAAAATGATCTCCAACGCTGGGACAATCTGAAACTGTCAATAGTAGGGAGATGTAATCTCATCAAAATGATGATCCTGCCAAAACATTTGTATATTTTTCGTGCAATTCCTTTGGAAATTCACAATTTTTGGTTTAAGCAAATAGAGAAGGAGGTAGCTAGGTTTATTTGGTGCTACCAGAGGACTAAGAGAGCGAATATATATCTCTCCCTTCCTAGGGATAGAGGAGGATGGGGGCTCCCGTTTTTAAGCTATATTATTTAGCGGCTTCATTCCAATATTACTGGCCTCTCTTTGGAGTCAAGGAAAAGGACGGGGGGGATCCTGGTCAAGTACCAACAATATATGAACTATTGATAGGCGCTCGGGCTAATGGCTGTCTTCTGAAATTCTATGAAGCAAGCTATTTTAAGAAAACGCGCTTCAAGGTTTTGATCGCTGCCTTCCGTAATTGGGTAGGCATAAGGAAGAAACTCGGGGTAGGTAGGTTCAATCGTTATTCTCCTATAATCGGGAATGACCAATTGCCCAGGGCATTACAAGATACATGCCTGGCAAGGTGGGGTAAGAATGGTGTATATAGGATAGGGGATCTGTTAGCTGGAGATCACATAACATCATTTGAAGTAGTTAGAGAAAGGTTTGGTGTTGGCCCCCGGGATTTTTTTAAATTTTTACAGCTGAGAGACTTTCTGCTTAAAAAGGCAGGTGGCGCTGCAGGGTTTGGACAAGTACCTCTGATGGAATTACTAACTAGTAATACCAGACTCTCAATTACACAAATATATAGATGTTTGCAGGAAGGTGTGCCAGATGATTTAAATAAACTTAGCCTGAAATGGCAGGTTAAGTTGGGAGTTGAGGATTCTGGCTTTAAGAGATCATTAGAACTGTGGGACACTGTACTGTGCTCTGCCAATCTGCGGGCTCAACATTTTAAGACTTTATTTGATTTATATATTACACCTGCGAAAATTGTTAAATGGGGTGGTATTGAGGGGACCTCTTGTTTCAGATGCTCAACATCTGGGGCTGATGTAGTGCATATCTTTGCCACTTGTCCCTGTATAGAGCATATTTAATGGATCAGAGTTATGTCCACTTTTTAGAGCGAGTCATACTAATTCCAAAGAGGTATGTGTTGAGATGATGGAAAATACTATCCTGGTAAAAAAGGAAAAAAAACGGATTCCACCCATTCATCTGCTTAACCAATGTTCTCATACTCTCGTTGTGTCTCCTTCTACTTATTGTAGTGCCTAGATGCCCGTTTTTGGTAGCTGCCGAGCTTCACAAGTGACCTATTCGTTAAAATACTAGTTACAAAAATAATAATGGTTATTGCAATTATGTTCATTTTTAAGGTGACTACTACAAGGAATTTGCCTCTAAGCTGGTTTCAGAGAAAGATTGCCAGAGAGGAGGGATACAAAGAGATAGTTTTTAAGTTTCTTTTGGAAACTCACAGACTGTTTCCTGTTTGATGTCACATCATGTCAAGTAAGTGTTTATTACAGGTTAATCTAAACCATCCCAAAATGCCATTTAATAAATACATTATCCACCTTATAAAAATATTTTTATAAAATATGTAAAATTCAAGAAATTACTGGCAAATAAGTCACGATGTTAATAATTCTATATTGAAGGCCACCATTTACAGATCGTTTACCAAAATTAAAACGAACAACCTTTGATAAAAATAGAATCTTGTGTTACAGTCTCTGGCTAGGTGGTTCCTTTTCTACAGAAAATAAAACCAATTATTAAATGGTAACAGTCGGCAAAAAGTTACACTTATTTGCTAAAGTAAATGTGAAAGTAAATGTAATACGGCATCAAAAAACAGAATACCTTTCCAGGTTGTCAATCCTAGCCACTTAGGGAAAGGGCTGTAACTTCATGACAAGTAGTCAAATTGTGGTTCTTCATTGCTCTTTAAGTGTGGACAGTCAGGGATCAAGTCATGATATGATTCCCTCCATTAGCCACAATCTTCATACGTGGGAGATAATGCATGAGCGTGATGATCAGAAGAGTTCCAAGGGGAGCAGATGAAAGTTAATTTTCACAAACTTGTGTCTGAGACCATTGTCATGACTCGTTGTATCCATTAAATACTTTTGTGATAACCCAAAAAAAAAAAAAAAAAGGAGTAGATTTGGGCAACACTTCCTGTTTGGGGGGTCCTTCACCACAAACAGAAAGTTAATTTTTTTTTTTTTTTTTCAATTGAGCTATTTGCGATTGCTTTATTGCGAGTTTCACGCACACTCGCAAATAGCGCATGCAAACACGCTGTTTCTACGGGTATCGCTATTTGTGAGACGATTGCGACTCGCTAATAGCGAGTGGCCCAAATAGCGTTGCGAGTGAATAGCGACTTGCAATCTGGTTGACTGAGGTGTTTGTAGGTAGCGAATAGCGACTCGCTATTAGCGACTCGCTATTTTTCGCTAATAGCGAGCCGCTATTTTTTGTGGTTGTACATCTGGCCCTTACCCTCTCAATTTTCCAACTTTCTTTCCACTTTTAGAGACTAACACTTTAGGTGAGGTTTGAGTCACAAAAGTGATGCAAAACGGTGCAAGGTGTAGAAATGTTAATTAAGTTCCTGCCGAAAATGTGCTTTGCTCTGGCAAGTAACCCTAAAGTAATACAAAATAGAGCTATGTACGACTTTGCTTCAGTTTGCGCAAAGGGGCATACCATCAATGGTACTTAGGTGTTCCCTTGCACAGTGGCGTAGGAAGGGGGGTGAGGGGGGTGAGGTGGGTGCGGGCCGGCCCGGGTGTCATCACTGAGGGGGGTAACAAAATGGCAAAAATATGTGTTTTAAAAAAAAAAATGTCCTTCTTTTAATAATTTCAATGTGGGGGCGGTGACAAGAAATTGTCCGCACCGGGTACCACCTGACCTTGCTACACCACTGCCTTTGCGTAGTAGAGCGTAGTGGGAGCCGACCAGTCGGGGGTAGTAGCTTGGACAATGCCCAGCGGATCAGCCCGATAAGAGTCAGGACACAACCGAGTAGGGTCTCTAATGCCTTACCCTCACTTCCTCTGATGGGTATAAATAGAGAAGGTGAACCTGGCGGGGTACCCGACAGTAATCCCGGGGCCAAACCAGGTGATCCTCCGCCCCCCCGTGTCACTGCCTTTGAGGCACCGAGTGGGATAAGAGCACAGGGTGGCGGCCTCCGGATCCTGTCCTGGAACCTGGCAGGACTCAAAAACAAACTGCCCTGCCCAGAATGGGGGCGTTTTGTGGATAACCAGGATATTTGTATATTTCAAGAGACCTGGGCGAGGGAGGAATTCCAGAGGGTGGGTTTTGCGTCTTTCAACATCATGGCCACTACGAGGGGGAGGGGGAGACCCTCCGGTGGATTAACTATCTGGGTAGGCACACACCTTGGTTGTAGAGCCGAGCAGAGGACATCTCCCACTAACGACATTCAATGTGTCCTGCTGACATTTCCCACAAAGACGAAAATAGCTTTAATTAATGTGTACTCCAGACCTGTGAATAACAGACAGGAATCTGTCATCATAGACCACTTGGTGCGATTTATACTAACCTTGGATCCAGCTATCTCGTTGATCGTAGGAGGTGACTTTAATTGTCAATTTGAGCCACTTACCGATCCAAATCTCTCCGCGCCCACAGAAGAAGATCTGCACTGGTCAATACCTGACCCGCAGATAACTCCAATCAAAGTATGGTCACCATTGGCACTGCAAATCCACTCACTTACTTTGGCCCTCTCATTGAGGGCATGTAATGGGAGGATTAAATCCGACCATCCGGGCCAGTTTACATTTAATAGAGAAGGGCAGGCCTCTTTGCTTGACTATATCCTGGTGGAAACCAGATCCTGGGAAAAGGTCTCCAACTTCTATGTCCAGCAGAGACAGGATAGTGACCACAATGCCTTGATAGTGATCCTAAAAATAGGGAACTTGGGTATGTCCAACTCGTCACCCCTTACTACAACTGAGACCAACGCTCTAACGCTATCTAATAATAGAAGGAGAGTTAGATGGAACCATATCCAGCATTCTCCCTCAAAGCTGGCTAAAGTTTACCAGCTAGCATTACCTATGCTAACTGAAATGTGGGAGGTAGGACAGGCGGAGGTTCACACATGGGGTCGAGATAAGGCATGCAAAATACACGAGGAGTTAATTGCAAAATTGATTGATGTATTCTACCCGGTGTCGCAACTGAGGGATAACAAACGTCCCAAATGCTCTTGGTTTAACGTTACTTGTCGTAAAGCCAAACAGGATTTACTGGATGCGGTGAAGGCAAAGGTCAGGCTACAAATTAAACTTGCCAGGGCCAGGTATAAAGGGACCATCCAGCAAGAAAAGAAAAACTGGGAATTAGATAGGTGGGAAGCACCTAGGATAGCCCTGAACGACAAAGATTTGAAATCGTTCTGGGCAATAGTAAGTTCATGGGATAGGGAAGGACGACCTGCTATAGAGCCTAACATAGCGCCCGAAGTCTGGGAGACGCATTTTGGGTCATTGTATGACGGGGAGGATGGCGTAGGTGTTATCATTGGCCCACAGAGCTCACCCTTGGAGTTCCAACAGGAAGGGATGCAGGAGATCACCATGACTGAAGTGGGAAGTGCTATCAACAATCTGCATTGTAACAAAGCGCCAGGTCTAGATAAACTTCCATTTTTCGGAAGGAACCCAAAATTTGGGTCCCTTATCTGTGTGCCCTATTTAATGCTATCATGAAGGGCACGGATCCCCCCGACACCTGGCGCGGGGCAGAGATAGTTCCCTTATTTAAAAAAGGCTGCCCTCTTCTACCCTCAAATTATAGACCCATCAGTCTAATTGATATCACCCAAAAACTGATGGGACGGGTCCTTTTGGACCGTTTACAGGGTTGGATAGAGGAGGAGGAGATCCTAAGTCCTTACCAGGCCGGCTTCAGAACAAATATGTCAACCGTAGACCAGATTTTCAGATTACAACTACTTTTCTGGAAAACGGTGACCATAGAGGGTGGCAGCCTCTACCTTATATTTGTTGATCTGAAGTCGGCCTTCGACCTTGTACCCAGGGAGAAACTCTGGAAAGTACTAAGTGACCTTAGGATTCCACAGTACCTCCTCAATGTGCTAGTGAGGCTCCATTCAGGGAACTATGCACAAGTAAGATGTGGAAAACACAGGGAACTTTCTGCACGCTTCCCCGTCAAAAAGGGGGTACGCCAGGGATGCGTTCTCGCCCCTACTCTATTTTGTCTTTATATCAATGGGCTCATAGACCACCTTAACAACATCAAGGATAATGATGCCCCTAAGCTAGTCTTGGGGAAGGTTCCCGCGTTGATGTTTGCGGATGATACCCTGCTACTGTCCAAATCGCCAACGGGTATACAACGAACTCTTGATGGCTTTGCGGAGTTCTGCAACATGAGGGGCTTGGAGATCAACTTAACTAAGACCAAATATATGGTCTTCAATCCCCCCAAAACCACTCGTCCAAATCCTTCCTTAAATGGTACACTCTTGGAGAGGGTGAGGATATTTGAGTATCTGGGTATTACTCTATCTGAGCACTTTGAGTGGGGGTCCCAGATGGCCAAGGCAAGACTTAGGTTAACTCAGACTGTGGGTGGGATTATGAAATTGCACAGAATCTCTTCATTCAAGCCAGCTGCCCCTGTTGTGGAAATATATAAAGCCCAAGCAAGGGGGCCACTCTATATGGGGCGGAACTGTGGGGGCATTGCTCTTCCTCTAACCTCACGAAAGTGGAGAACAACTTCATGAGGCAGCTATTGGGCCTTCCTCGTAGCACCCCCTTAGCTCCTCTCCGTATGGACTTGGGCATGAGGCCTATTGACGAAGAGATTGCCCTTAGACCTATTACATTCTGGCGCCGGGTGTGGGTGACTCCGGAGTTGTCCTTCTATAAAGCCGAGCTTAAGGAGATCCTGTCTATTTCAACTACCAAGAAAATACCGTGGCTTTGCCACATAAGGGATCTCTTTGCTAGGCTAGGCAGGAAGGACCTCTGGAAAACCCCTGAGACATCATGCCCACTGATATCTAGGCCGGATCTAGTGCAACACTATAGGCAATCCAACTTAATGTCCCTACAGGAAAGTACTACTGGCGGTCGGATGACAGTAGAATTCCTACAAGTAAAGGATGTATATAGAAAAGAACACTTTCTGGATGTGATCTATCCCCCACTGGCCAGGAAATTGTATATGCAATTTAGACTAGGGAACCTTCCACTAATGAGCCATACTAGTAAATGGGCTATAGCGAACATGGGAGATTGTCCTGCGTGCAATTACAGGGTAGAGTCTGAAATCCATGTACTGTTTTTCTGCCCTGCATACCACCTGCCTCGCAAACGCTGGTTAATTCAAATATGTAGAA
Source organism: Calotriton arnoldi (assembly GCA_963921515.1). Classification (NCBI taxonomy): domain Eukaryota; kingdom Metazoa; phylum Chordata; class Amphibia; order Caudata; family Salamandridae; genus Calotriton; species Calotriton arnoldi. The sequence continues at coordinate 771,040 of CAWUFW010008076.1, read as the reverse complement.
ACCTAGGGTTTGGGCGTTTCTTAGAGGCCTATAGAGTCTTAAAATATGATACCTATCCTCCAATCGTATTTGCTGTATCACGTTTTTAAATACTATGTGGCATATGCGGCGGGGCTTCCTAAAGTAACACTCTGGGATGTACTATGTAATGAAACTGTAAAGGGTCACATTAGGGTACAGCAAATAGGGAACCATGTCCCAGCTTTTCGTTTTTTTATCGTTTTTATTTGTGAATATTTTAGTCTGTCATTAACCTAATGGTTGCTTTTTTATGGATTTTAAGGAAACTGGAGGATGCAATTTTATAATCTGCGTGATTGTAGATATACGATTGCGAGTGTACATATTTTTTATTTTTTAATGTCTGCTGTGTTTTTGTAATGATGTACTTTTATGGTCCTAGCGGCCGAAATAAAGTTATTGACTGACTGATAACCAAAAAAAAAAGGAGTAGATTTGGGCAACACTTCCTGTTTGGGGGGTCCTTCACCACAAACAGGAAGTTAAAATTCTTTTTTTTTTTTCAATTTAGCTATCTGCGATTGCTTTATTGCGAGTTTCACGCACACTCAAAAATAGCGCATGCAAACACGCTGTTTCTACGGGTATCGCTATTTGCGAGACGATTGCGACTCGCTAATAGCGAGTGGCCCAAATAGCGTTGCGAGTGAATAGCGACTCGCAATCTGGTTGACTGAGGTGTTTGTAGGTAGCGAATAGCGACTCGCTATTAGCGACTCGCTATTTTTCGCTAATAGCGAGCCGCTATTTTTTGTGGTTGTACATCTGGCCCTTACCCTCTCAATTTTCCAACTTTCTTTCCACTTTTAGAGACTAACACTTTAGGTGAGGTTTGAGTCACAAAAGTGATGCAAAACGGTGCAAGGTGTAGAAATGTTAATTAAGTTCCTGCCGAAAATGTGCTTTGCTCTGGCAAGTAACCCTAAAGTAATACAAAATAGAGCTATGTACGACTTTGCTTCAGTTTGCGCAAAGGGGCATACCATCAATGGTACTTAGGTGTTCCCTTGCACAGTGGCGTAGGAAGGGGGGTGCGGTGAGTGCGGGCCGCCCCGGGTGTCATCACTGAGGGGGGTAACAAAATGGCAAAAATATGTGTTTAAAAAAAAAAAAATGTCCTTCTTTTAATAATTTCAATGTGGGGGCGGTGACAAGAAATTGTCCGCACCGGGTACCACCTGACCTTGCTACGCCACTGCCTTTGCAACCATTCAAACATTGTTTGGGAAACGATACTATACTGAAAAAGTAGCTGAACAGAATTACATCAAGTTTGGAGGAAAGTCTTTGTAGTTTGGTGTAAATCCGTTAGAGCTTTTACAAGAAATTCATGTTCAAAGAGGTGCTTATGTTGGACTTGAAAGGGTTAAATGAAAGGGATATTAAGAAGGGTTGTCTGATGGGAGCAGTAGTGTAATTTAAAAAAATGTAGCAAATGTATTTGCCGAAGGAGCTTTTTTTCCTGTTGGTCATCTCAGTCCCGCGGAACGGGTACCGCTCCTATGGGACTAAGTGATATGAATAATTGGCCGCAACTTAAACAGAAATGTTGTCGCTGCGGCCGCCGTGTCCTGAAGTTGCATGAAAAAAATATAAGTAAGCAGGGCAGTTATACCCTTATTCCCTGGCTCTTCTTGGAGAGCACAGAATGAGCACTCAAGGGGCCAAAAATTATAAGTTTTAAAAAAAGTGCCTTGGGTACCACGGTGGTACCAGTAGGACCCAGTGCAGTCCTCCTGTGAGGTACTTTGCAACTTCCATAGGAGCTGCCACACAAGCAAATTCCCCATGGTACTGCGGGACATCACAAGCTACAATAAGTGAAACTTGCAAAGCTCCACAGTCTCATGTAGATGTAACTTGCGGGGTGATACCATAGGAGTATGATGGTAATGCAAAAACCATTTTAAAAATGGTAAAAATGTGGGAGTCTGCAGGGAGGCGGGGAGGGGGTTGGCTGTTGTCAGTCCTTCATATGATTGCCTTTATGAGACATCAAGTTAGATTTGCCAAGATGCAGTGCTTTATTATCTCCTTTTTGTCATTATATCATGCCAGCTCTCAGAGTAGTGACTATTTGAGGCCTACAGGATGGACTCTGTTAGAGCCCTCCGGTGACCTTTAATTTGTGGCAAGTCTCTTCACTCTTTGCAGGCCTGTCTGGTGAGTATTGAGTGATAAGTTAAGTGATCTGGTACAGCCTGTAGCTGTGCTATCCAGTTTCCAACAAGGTTCCATAGGTTCCTGTTGGGATTCCATCTGATGGAATGCAGAGTGGGGATCAGAATCTGAATTGTGGGGGTTGTGGATTCTGAGAATGGCGGTTGGCCAGGGTTAGCTGTGAGTAGTTGGTTCAGAATAAAGAAGCCTGGCAATATTGTCAAAGGTGAGTCCTAATTTTCTGTTCCATTTCAAGTTGTTAAAGTAACCCCTAGTGTAGTGCATACCATGGATGGGAAGGTTTGGAATAAGGACAGAATTGCCGTAGTTCCAGGGGGAAAAGTTAACTTTGTGTGCACTTGATTTGGGAAGACATCAGAGCAAGAGTGTGGTAGTGAGCCGTGTGTGACCCGCTCAAGAGGTAAAACAGGCAAGCCTGTTTGGTACAAAGATTACATTGTTGGGCGATATTCTACTATAAAATTAACAATATTGTCACACGGGTTACCCGCAGCCACAAAAGCCATTCTGGTAGATGGTCTTTCTCCTACATTGCCTCTAAGTCCTGGAAAAATCTCCCAAAACACAAAAGGATGCCCTCATCCTTTCTTTACTTTCAGAGGAAGCTAAAGACCTGGCTGTTCAACTGCCCATTTACCATGTAGTCTGCACAAGCAATTCACATTTCATGAGAACAAAAAATATAGTAAAACTATTATCAAGATGTAAGACAACTGCAATTTTGGTTTTCCAAAATAAACATGGACTTTAAATGTGTTAAACATCCAAACCTCAGCAAGACAGAAAGACACGTCAACAATGTGTGGACACTTGTCTGCATACAGATGATGCAGAGGAGACACAATGTTAGGAAAAACAGATCTGAACAGAAAATATTTATGAGGCATAATGAAAAATTAAATATGATTCTCCCAATAGAATGTATGTAAGGAATCCACCTTTTGTGAAGGTATAAAGTTAGTGTTACATTTTTATGACAAGTGGATCTCTAAATATAGTAGGAGCACTAACGGTAGTCTTCACGTTAGGTTGTCCTCATGTTTTCACAAACATTATGCTAAGACAAAGGCATTAGGTATACCTAATTTCTGCAGATCGGCTAACACACTTAACAACATGTCCAGGTCCAAACTGTGACACTCCACATGTGTCAGGTAACTTTGACGAAACTCATTTACATTGACATCACCCAATGACTGAGACGAAGTGTATCACTAAATGAGTCACAAGCATTTCACCAATGGGTAAGCAACTTGCACTGCAGTTCTCTCGTAAAACCAGCATTGTGCAACACTTCAAAGAACTCACCAATTACTTGCTAGTGCCCCAGCAGATGATAGAATGACAACCTGGGAAGGATTGAGAAGATTTTCTTTGATGCTAATATTCTATTGACATTTGTTGTTGATAATACAAGTTTGCACATCAACTACTATAAAATATAATTTAGCATTCATGTTCATGAATATATTTGTGAAATATAATGGTCTACAATCAGACATACTGCACAACTCAAAAGCGCTTTTAAAACGCTAAACAAACCTCAATTTGAAAGTAAGTTTATTGATTACTTGGATCAATTGTAAAAGAGGATGTGTGCATAGACTATACAAACAAAGGGCACATTCTTTATAGTGACTTACCATCAGACAAAGATGTTTTCAATGAGTTCATGACTGAGGTCAGTCCCTTCACCCTCATGTTGACACATGTCATCAAAATCACTCTGAGGTCTCAGTTGTAATTGTCGTCAGTGGTGAATAATATGTTTCTCCTCAAAGCAAAGTTGTAGAGAATACAACATAACACAACAATCTTACAGTTTTTACTAGGACAGTAGAGGAGGGCCATGCACCTGTACTGGTCCTTCAGGACCCCAAAAGCCCGCTCGATAGTACCACTCATTCGCACATGGGCCTCACTAAAGCGGACTTCCCTTTGAGTTGTTGTGTTCCTCAGAGGTGTTAACAGTCAGGTATGGCTTGGATCACAAAAGCAAATGTAACTGAATTGATGTTTGGACACGCACATAATAACATTAAAAAATGTGTCTACATAATGAATGAAACTTACCAAGAAGCAAGGCCTCTTCAGTGCAATGCTTGTCATCTGCTTTGGTATCAAGCTGTTGAGTAGCACTGGGGAGTCACCTGGAAACCAGAGACAATTCGCAATGCAAATCACCTACACATAGATGGAGTGGAAATGCTTCCCATTGGAGTAGACTTGCTTCCAATCATGAGGTGACACCGATACTTCAGGGGTTCCATCTTTGACCTACCACATGTGGTAGACCTCTCAATCTTAAGAACTTGGTTTTAATATTATTTAGTGAAGCATTATCCTTTGGAAATTGGATGTAGTCATTCATGTATCTAAGCATAAAATCCAGGAGCTGGTTGAGGACAGCTGAAAAGGTTTGCTGAGACATCCCATTAGAGGCACTTACTGTGTACTGGAAAAGCCAGGAGCACAGAAATGTAACACTTCACAAAAGGTGGGTTCGCAGTCTGAATTCTGATGTCTGGCAGATTGTGATTATTGCTCCAATGCCACTGTGGTGCTACAATACCCCAGTACTTCTTAATGACGTGATTTTCCTACATGGTCTCTAGATCTGGATGTGGTTTGTACACATGTCCACATGTCCATTATGCTGTTATATCCTTCTCTGTCTTGCCTGGAGTGGATGATGGACATACCTGCAAAGTCTAAATGATATGCATAACACTTGTTTGATGGACACATTTTTAAAAATGTAAATTTGGCCATATGTAAACACAAATATATGTAACATGGCTACAATGTTAGTAGTTTTGATTACATCAAATAGGTGTTTTAATAAAGTTTTAAAATGTCACATATCAATATATAAATGTTTTTTTAAGAAAGCAAAAATGTATTTAATGACATGTATTCCTTTTCACCATTTACATTTTTTCCTTTTTTTTTCCTCCAGAAATCAAATATTCCACAGCGACGGTGTAAATCGATTTGCGGTAATGTGGACATTCTACTTGCTATTGACAAAATCAATGTCATGGGTGATAGATGTTTCCATCAATTCCGTCAACTACTTGTCTGCTGTTTTGTCAGGCATACTCTATGCTAACAATGCTGGTTTTTGATAGTGGACCAAACATAGCGGATGCCTGACATATCTATCATGGATGCCGAAGTGGTAAGTCAAGGCTGCACCTACCTTTTTTAGTGACCAAGGTCCCGCATTGGTGAAACTGGAATCCATTGCCTCATGTAAGTGTCCACTGACCGAAAAGCCGTCATGTTGATATTTGCATTTTTTTAAGTCTATGAGGTCACTTGTTTCCTAACCACTATCTGTAGCAAACCCTCTCCACTGTTGCTCGCTAAATTCTGCTTGCACCCACCAGGGCTGAAGGCGCAGCTGACAGGGCCCCCAACTACACTTAAGAATAGTTGGCCATTTTAGCGGGCCACTTTATTTCACATTTGGTTTACCTCGAAACATTCAAATGAAAGCACACACGGCAACTGCCCAGCTTTTGCAAGCCTGACCACCCACAGACCCACAGAGTAGTATTTTTTGTAATACAGATCTCCCTGGGACAGGACTCTGGATCTGTTGTGAATTTGTTGTAGAGTAGTGTTAGACCCAATCTTTTTGCCTTCACTCCCTACTAGCGCTCATTCATTGTGCCACCCACCAAATTAGCATTTTAAAACATGTCTCAGTCCTGCCACTGCAGCCTGTAGGCATTTTCTAACTGCCATTTCGACCTGCCAAAATAAACCTTCTGTCAGGCCGAATCATTTTTTTAATACTTATAAATCAACCCTAAGGTAAGCCCTAAAGGGTCCTAGAGCAGGGTTCATAATATTTAAAAAGTAGGATTTCATTTTTGCATGTCTTTCACTGCTGCAAGGCCTAGGTCTTCTACAGCTTAATGCTAAATTATCTTATTACATTTATTAAGTGCTAACGTCAAATTGGGAGCAGATAGAGAAACGATGTTTACACTCAAATTAATTGTAATTCAAAATACTCTTTTTAATGGTAATGGTAAAGTCAGATTTTAGGTTTTAATGTTGAAAATGTCACTTTTAGATAGTTGGCATCTTCCTGGCTAAAGTTTATGAGACCTTTTTAGGAGTTTCCAGCTGCCGGGGCCTGTTAATGGTTTCCCCATCAAGAATGTGTATTGGGCTCGGACTGTGAACAATGTGACCTGAGTGTAGGTGGGAGAGGGTCTTCCTGGCAGGATGGTTGGAGAGGAGCTGTACCCTGTCCTGATTACATTTCAAAAGACCTTGCCCACAGCACACACAAAGGAATCCGACACCAGACTTTCCCTTGCCATTGTCACCCTAGATAGTTTGGAGCAAGGACCAGGGGAAGAGGAAGAACTGACCACAAGCAGTTTTGGAGTTAGGTCAGTGATTTTACCAATACAAAGGCTGACACCAGGTATAGAAAGGGGACCTTCAGAACCACTTATCAGAACCCTCCTGGACCTGTGGAAGAAGGTGTCTTGCTGCCAGAAGGACTGCTCCGCTGCTTGAAGTACTCCATTGCTGTCTGAAGAAGGAAGTTTGGACCTGCTTGCCTTGATCCCTGACTACCCAGAGTGACTTCAAGGGTCACTTGACTGACATTCTGTGTGAGCTACAGGTACACACCAAGCCTTCAGAGGCCTCCCTGCAACCTCCCAGCTGACCAGCATCAAGTGCTGGCTTGGACCTGCCTGAGCCCCGCTGCTGGGCTCTGCTGAAGTGAGTCCTGATCCCCAAGAAGTGCCACCAGCTCCCAGACCCTTGGTTGACCTCAATGAGAGCTCCTGCTGAAGGAAATTGTGAAAATCTTGAAGTCTGGGCTCCTTGTGACTATCAACGGGCCAGTTCATGCCAAGACTCAGCCGACTGCGACATTAGGCGAGACAAAGTTCCAGCAGGATCTGCTCTTTGTGGCATCAGCAACCGTCCACGACAACCAGAAATGCAAGACCCCCACTTGGCACCCACAGTGGCCGTCCATTATAATCCACTAATGCGATGCTCCACCAATGACATGATGTTTGGGCTACAGCAACGACCATCCGCAGCGCTCAACCTACTCTTCGCACTGAAAGCCTCCTCCTCCAATGCTAATGGTACTCATGGTTCCAGACATGAAAAGGTCATTGTTCAGCGGGACTAACCTAGTCCCTGTATCCAGCCCACGCTCCATCGCAGCCGGCCTGAACTTGTGACTTTCCCCTGGTCTAGTGCGACCAGATAGGAATGAGTGGCTGTTAGAAGGTGGTTCTGACACTATGGGCCGCCCAGATCTTTCGCTTTTTGAGCACCTGTGTGTTGAGCTTTTACTGTGGGAGAGCCTCATAAATTGGGACTCATCCACAGTGAACTCATGATGAAAGAGACTGCATGTGGATTTTACTGGTGTCCCCCTGGCTTGACTAGGCCGCTGCGCAGCAGCTGGAGTACGGGGCACCGGGCTGGTTACATACAGACACCTGTGTACATGCGTGTGCACACGTATAGGGGCTGCGCAGGGGAGATTCCTGGCGTGCGCAGTCCAGGAGCAGCTACAGAGTGAATGGTGTGGCAGGACTTATGCAGAATTGGGTGGTGACATGGAATAGGCTTTATACACTGGGAAGAAACATGCCAGGGAAAGTCAGTGTGCTTTACTGTGTTTTTCACTTCATTATTCCCCTATGGGGAAGTGGAGCCCATGGGCTAGTGTCACTTTCCTAAAGCCTACAGATTCCAGACGCGCACTAAAGTCCACTGTAACGGGTGTGAGAAGAAGTATTCTGCAGAGTCCAAAGTCATATTTGTACTGCTTTTGAGTCATCCAGAAATGTCACATTTCTCTGAGTCAGTCATAACCAGGGCCAGACTGAGGGCTGACCGCAGCTGGATGGATTGATAACCTTTTTTTCCACAAGCTAAGGCCTCCTCTCCATGAAGAAGAAGATGGGTGGGGCTACAGGCTCATCCATCAGCAGCTATCACTGGTGCCAGGCACCAGGCTGCACCAAGGAGGGAAGAGCTCGTGTTTCAGAGACCATGTGGCCAGAGAACCTGGACGCCGCCATTTTGAACCAGCCCAGAGGCTGGACAAGAAGCAGGGAGCAGGGGCAGGGAAGTGATGTGTCGCTGTTTGATAGGACCAACAGAGACTTCCTGCCAGCCCCCTACTCAACTTTTAAAAAGTGCTTGTACAGGAAGAGAAGCTCTCTCTGGGGTGTGGTCTGCTGAGGCGGAAGGTGCTGGAGCCTGGCAATGGGCAGTTGGAAGGAGGTACCCCCTGACTGCCCCCAGGCCCCTAACAGCACCAGAAGAAGAGCCCAGGACCGGTGCGCAGAAGCAGGGGCCTCTGCGCAGGGAGAAGAGAGGCCCAGGAGGAGAGCCAGGCGAAAGGCTGGCGCAGGGAGCCAGTGAAGACCGCTCCCTGCAGAATGCCCCCTCTTGGAGACCCCGAGGGCAAAGGAGAGTGCTGCCAGTGGCTGGGGGACGCCACCCGGAGCAAGAAGACGCAAAAATGGAGGAGATCGGACCCCTGGGGGCTGAGATATGCCCCCCAGAAGGTACGCGACCTTTGACCTTTGATGGGACCAACGACAAAGCACGTGGGGCTCCGCCGCCGGTCTGAAAACTGCCCCTGGGGTGGGTCAGGTCCCGGGGGCTGCCCCCCAAAGAAGGAAAGTCGAGGTGCGCCGTCGCGCACCCCGTGAAGATGCCCCCGCGGGGTGCCAGGAGCCCACCCTGGCCCCCGCTGAGAGCGAAGCCGGGGAGCACCGTCGCGCTCCCCGTGAAGAGTTGCCGGGGGCGGGGAGCGCCGTCGCGCCCCCGCGAAGATGACCCAAGGGGCCCGGGACCCCATCCCCGGGCCCCGGAGTAAAGTCGGGGAGCGCCGTCGCGCTCCCCACGAAGATGCCCCCCAGCGGGGCACCAGGAGCCCACCCTGGCCCCTGCCGAAACCGCTGAAGACGGGGAGCGCTGGCGCACTCCCTGCGAGGAGGAGGAGGGGGCCCGGGACTCCATCCCCGGGCCCCGTAGAGATCGGGATGGAGGGGGCGCCATCGCGCCCCCCCTGAAGATGTCCGGGGGCCCGGGACCCCATCCCCAGACCCCAAAGAGGGAGAAGGCAAGTCGGGGAGTGCCGTCACGCTCCCCGTGAAGATGGACGGGGGCCCGGGAGCCCATCTCCGGGCCCCGTGGAACCGGAGGGAGGCGGGGGGAGTGCCGTCGCACTCCCCCGAGGTCTGCCGGGAACCTCCGTGTCTGCCCGCCGGAGCGGGCAGACCAGAATGAAGGTGCCGGCTCCCGCGGCCGCACACGGAGGTGCGGGCCGCGCGGGGAGCCGGCGGGGGCAGCCGGGGGTGGACTCCCTGGGCTGCCCTCCCACGAGGAAGGCGTGCGGGGGTCCCGGGTGGGACCGGGGCCCCCAACACGAAGGAGTCAACGCCAGGGGCCCACGTGGGACCGGGCCCCCATCCATGGCACGAGCGGCCGGGGGTGGGCTCCCCGAGCCGTAATTAACTCACCTGGGGGTCTGGGTGGGACCGGGCCCCCCACCGAGGCCCAAGAAGCGGCCGGAGGCCCACATCGTGGCTCTCCCCGGCACAGTGGGAGAGCCGCTAATAAAATATTCATAAGAAGGAGCCTGAAGCGCCCCATAATGCCTTGCAAGGCATGGGGAAGTTATCGTTTTTGGTGCCTGGTGGCCCCCCAGAGGAGGGGGGTCACCCTCAATTGTGAAAAGGTGCTGGGGGGAACTGCTGGAGAAGTGCAGTCTCCCCCCCCAGCACGAAGAGGAGTCCCTCCACAAGTCACCTGGGGACTTGAATAGAATAACCCCTCAAGGGCTCAGCTTGCATTTAACACCTTCTAGGCTAGAACTTTTGTTCTATCTCTGAGGGTGTATTGAGAAGTGCCTAACGGAGTGAAGGGCTGAGTGGGGGATGTCTGGAGAAGGGCATCCGTAGTGCATTTACTAAGGTTATTTCTTTTAGAGGGACTGAAGGTCACCTGTGCAATGTGAAGTACCTATGTAAGGTGATGTCATAAGCAAAGTGGGGTTATGTTGCCAGATATTCCTGCTAGGGTGTCTGGCTGTATATGCCTAACCCTGTGATTTCATCTGTGATGCCTTTAGGGGCTGTAATTGCAACGCATTCTAATGTCCAACAAATGTGATCAGTACTGTCATTCTAAGGTAATGCGTAAACATGTATTCTTGCTGCTGCGCTTAAGTGAGGAACAACCCAGACTGTTAGCCCTGAATATGTAGGGGTGCATACTGTATGGTCAATATAAGATGCTCAGTCAGGGTTGTGTGTCACCAGGGCAGGTGTACCTATTTTTAATGCTTGTTGAGGTAACGGGGTGGGTCGCCGCTGTGATGATGCCAGTGCGCAAGGCCCTCGCTCCAGGTTATGTTCAACTAACTGCATTAGGGGGCAAGATGATGTGCATACATGGGAGTGGTGGTACTAGACCCCACCCCCCTGCGGGAGGGGTGGAGATGTTACGCAATGTCACAAAGTAATTCCAACAGCTTATGTATATTTGTAAATTGGTGCATAGTATTGAGTAGTGTGTGTGTTTAATAAATGTACTCTTTCTTTTATAAAGCAAAGTACAGACTGGACAATCAATTATTGAGTGTTATTTCTGCGCACCTGCAAATGGCGATTACTAGCCCACACCACCTCCCTTGAGTAAGCCTCAGACTGCTCTGCAACGCTACCCTCTGAGAGTCAGGCGCTACAATTGGGTGTTTGGTTCGCAGTGAAGGACAAATGTAGACATGTTATTTGTGCAGGCCTCACAGATGCTGCCTCGTTTTCCAACAGTGGCACATTCTGCTTCTTGGCACTATTGTCACCAAAGACATTAGATGTAATATCTCCAGTTTTACTGATTAGATTTTTGTTGTTCTGGTATAATTTTATTTATTAAATTTTATTTGGGTGGTCAACCATGGCAGTAACAATCTCAGAGACAATTTGAGGACCATTCATGGGTCATGAGGGCTGTCATATTTTGCTTTGAATGGTGTAGGAATGACAGTAGTGATTGAGGACATGGCACTATCTGAGGCAAGGGCGGCTTTGGCTGTGGAAGTAAGCTTTCTGACAACAAAGCCAGCAGGGTGTTACACATCTACCTCCTTGTTACAACCTACTCAGATCCAGTAATGAATGGTGTACAATAACGTGGGAAGACTTCGCATTTTTTGTTGTATGTTGTTTATTTAACTCTTCAACAGAGGGTTACATCATGTAATGCCCGAATCCTATTCCTTTGCATTACTCATAAATGTCAAACAAATTGACCTTTACATAACTTTCAAGGGGGTGATGGGGTCGGATTCCACGTTCTAGGTTTACTCAGGAACCTCTGGCCGATGGTCTTTATTGCCTGCTGCGACAGAGTGGAGGGGAGGAAAGAATTTCTAGCAGATTATACATTCCCCTCCCCCATGCGTCTAAAGGAGCACAGATTCTTGATTCAAGTTTGCTGAATTTATTATAAGGCCAAAAAGAGCTGAACATAAGTACACCTCAATATAGAGATACATGAACACCAATACAAAACTAAGTCTACGAATATAATTAATTCGGCACAGTAGGCACAGAATAATGAATTCCAAAACAAGAACACAACTGAGTATAGACACTGCGTCCAAATCCTTCTTCATTTATATTTCGGAATTAGAAGAGTAATCTGTCCCTACTCTACTTCTAGAGTGACATCTCTACTTATCTTCCCAGTTGATTCCCCTCAAAAGGTGTCAGCACGTGAAGACTTCCTAAGAAGCACACTCACGTTAAATGGGTCAAGTAGCGTAAAGCTACGGAGCTTGTTCTAAGATGCTCCCTTTCCTCTGTCCAAAAGCAGAAGTCCCCCGAATCTGTCCCTGTAACTAATAGAAAGAGACAAAGTTACACCTCTAACAGGTCACATGGTAACCTGCTCTGTGAACACCTCCTTTAGGTAATTTTCCACAGAACTCCAATTAATTCAGGTTTTGTCCAACGACCTTGGTTCCCAGGTTTCACCAAACACGAAAGGCGTCCTCCCTTCTATCTGTTCAGACTCTTCAAAGACATTCCTTTCCTCCCTATGTCTTTTCTTACATCTTAATAGCGAATTCCTACACCTGCAGTGGGGATGAGAAGGAAAAACTCTCTACATGCACATGCATTCTAATTAACTTATAACTTGAGAGCAGACAAGGAGAAACAAAACTTTAAAGAAACGAAAGTTAGGCCTACAAGATTGGCTAACCCAAGAACCGCTTATTCAGAAGTGAATACATTCTATATTGCATAATATTCGTAGTACGCATGCATGACTACATTGTTTCTCTAAACATGTGCAAAATCCTAATCATTCTCATATACAACATTACAGATTTCATTCTAATATCCTTATATAGCGATACAAGCTTCATTCTAATCATATTGGATTACAGCAAAACTACAGGATATATGTGAGTACAGATTATTCTTGAGTATAATGCACCCCTACAAATTTTAAGAGCGCTGAGCGCTCTATCAGCCGCTGTACTTGCCTATGTGGCAGTGACTGTCAGAGTCGTGATTTTTTAAAACTATTTTATTAATTGGATTTTTCAAAGTATACATAACAGTTACAACTGAAATTCCATCGCATTACCTGATCATTGCATATATAACATTCAATGCACCATCCCCCCTCATTTCACATCTGAATATTATGTGTTCTTATTTGTATGAACAACCCGCCAGCAACTACTCAAAATCAGTTATCATCTGCAGACGTCAACAAATATGCTGTGAAGGGGCCCTATATAACTTTGGGTCCCGAGTCCCGTGGGAGTTCTTCTGCATAATAATCCAATTGGTCTTTACAGTACACCATGTCCTTCTTCCACATTTCAAATTTAGAGGACTGCCTCCCGTCCCTGTGAATAGCCACTCTCCTTTTTGCCAGAGTCATGATTAAACGTAGCCCAAGTCGGTGACCAATATGTGAAAATCTGCACAAATCTTTTCAGTATTCTGCCAGAAAAAGGTAAATTCTGCACAAACCACTGACGAAAATCTTAAGAACCTATCGTAGACAAATGCCAAAAATAATGTGAGAAATGCATCAACCTGCATTCACTTTTTTACATATTCTTAATATATAGTTTCAAAATTCCTGAATAATCAAAACTATGAAGGGTTTACGTTCTTTGCCTGCAGATCTCACCTTTACTACAGTTTATGTGTCCTGATTTCAATGTCTCTGTCACCCTCACAGATCTCTCCAAGAATACATGTCTCACAGCAGCCTTTCTGTGTTCTGATGCCAGGGCACATGCATCATTGCTCTAGTTTGCTCGCAACCCCTTTCATTGTTTCTACATTTATTTGCATACATGTGCTCAGTCCTTTCAGTTATAGGGAAGTGGAGTTACTAGATGACTGAGTTACTTGGCTGGGTAGCTTCAGTGTGCAGCAGCCCTGGGGTGTAACTATCATATGTGCAACCAACAAAGAAAAAATATAGAAAACATAAATGTAATCTCTGTAAAGTATGGAATGTCAGAAATCTGTGGACATTTAGCAAAATGTACAAAAACTGCTAAGGACTAACACATTTTACACAGGGATTAAGACATCTGCAATGTGGACTGTCCCTAGTAATGGGTTTGCTGGCAAAAGAAAATCTTCTGATATGTGAAGGAACTTGTAGCTCTGTGGTAAATCAGCTCAACAAAAGGTGGAATTTCTTTTATCGCCCAACCTTTAATTTTTACATTGATTGGAGTGGTCAGGGGAGCCATACTCAGGCCAAACCAATGAAGAAGGAGGCGGTTGCTTACTTACTCTTCTGAATTGGTCTTTTGAAAGTGATTAAAGACTAAACAACAATCAGGGCAGATTTTTTAACTTTTCATGGAATGCAGCGTATCAACAAAAGTTGCTGTGCTCTTTTGCATGAAAGAGAGAGAGCAAAACAGTGCCTTATCTAGGCCCAGATTTACTAAACTTTGACGCAACTCAAAGCAGCAAGGGAAACTGCTGTGTTGCGTTGTGTAGCATCAAAGGGATATAGCAGATTTGCAGCATATCTACAGAGAAATGGCACGTTTCTGCTCTCTCATAGCACTGGTGCACTTCTGACTGCTCGGCAACAACGCAGGCACAATTGTGCCACAATGCAAGAGTGCCTGCATTGTGGTCGGAATAGGTTTTCTTCATGAAGTGATACCTTACTGCACAAAAACTTTTCTTATAGGCATTTTCCTGTTTGTATGAAGCACACATGCAAAGAGGAAGTAAAGAGAAGAAATAAAGGTATTTCTCCTCGTTACGCCAGTCTCTGGCAAGTGCATCATGCTGCTGCAAACCCATGTTTACTGACTCTAGTAAATACGGGTTTGCGTGAGAATACATGGGTGTATGACCAGGAATGCTCATGCTCTACCTGTGTAATACCTTCCCGCTGTAAGATGCACTGCGTTGCGTAACTGTTTTTTTTTCAAAGCCATGCAATTCGGGCATTGTGTGGCTTAGTAATTACTAAAATAGATTTTGCATCAGGGCTGCATCAAAAAGTGATGCAGCCCCACAGAAAATCTTAGTAAATCTGGGCCCACGTGCACAGGTACACTTTAGACTGCTATGACAGGTTTTGTAAAGGAAAGATGTTCTTCCAGGAAAAATTACTAAGCTTAGATGTGGTTGAATACATTTCAAATTTGAATGTGTGCCATGCAATGCAGCAGACATGCAAAGTTGGAAAAGATTTTGGAAAATAAACTTTTCTCAAATGTTACGCTTGCCTTGAGGAGGTGTTGTTTTTTGGTGCAAAGTCCTATTTTTTAGTACATAAGATTTGGAGCCATTTTCCGTGGGTGGCTGCATTGGAGCACCCTTGTACCAGCCAGGGAACGCCCCTGTGATGCAAAGATGCACAAAGCACTCCTGTGCTTTACTTTAGGGCTACTTTCTAACTAGTGCTTAATTTGTGAACAAATAAGTGCCAGGGCTCTCGTCGGGAGGCAACTGCAGCTTGCACCACACATTGCCACTGCCAGCACTGCCAATGATAATACACAACTGCTAACATCACACTCCTACGAGTGTGACAATTCGGACGGTTTCAGGCCCCCAAAACTGTAAGAATGGCTTGGGCGGCAGGTAATAGGCATTTTTAATCTATATTAAATTAATAATTAACTGTTGTTGTGGTTATCTGTAAATTAGCCAGACAGTGCCACCTTCTGACAGACTGTCACAAGCACCGGTGTTGACAATTAAGTGTGGGTGCCAAGCACCAGAAACCACTGGCTCAAATTAAGCACTGTTTCTAACACAAATCAGAACTTGCGCTGGTATGTAAATCCAAAACAGTACTTTGCGTCAAATTTATGAAGCAAACCCCTTGCAAAATGTCAGTAAATCTGCCCCAAGTTGTCTACAAATATGTCAGTTACTCTAGATGAGAGTGTTCACAAGTGATGACACCCAAGAAACCCATATTGTTTTAATGATCAGCTGGATTATATGAAAAAATGGCTAAGGATATTGCGCACTGGGATGAAGAAATCATTCATCCTTTCTTTGTTAAAAAACCAGTGGTATTGAACTGAAAGGTAATGGTAATCAAAGTGTAGGCATGAAAACACACTTCGGGTGTGCTACATTAATGGCAAACTTTGGTAAAATTAGGAATTATTAAGAATGTGCAGCAATTCAACTTTGTCTCTGTGGTCATTCCTGATTTTTTGCGATTTGTGGACTTAATTTTTGGTGATTTTGTGTCACAGTGTTTGTGCTCTATCCCTAAATCTGTACATTTAGTTTATTTATACCCAAATAGTTTATTTAACTTTCCAGTATGACCAAGGTAAGTGGTGCATGAAATTCACCAGTGCCATATGTGGCTCCAGTGTATATTTATACCATCCACATGTATAACTAAAGTGCATGACTCACCCTGGCGCTCTGACTGGCTGCAATCTAAAAGGCACTGCATGGACATATGGCAAGGAAAAGTGCTTTGCCATATAGGAAAACTACTTTCACACATTGCCTTAATCAACCCTAAAGCATGTCTTGTATGCGATAGGGCTAGGTGTGTAATGAATAAAAGTGAGGCATACTAAATATTAAGGAAAACAAACAGTTTCCCAAGGCCGTTTGGTACTGTGTTACTATGTAGACTGTACTACATTATTTTCCATGGACATGCTTTAGTGTGAATCAAAATCTAGTTTCATGACTCAACCTGTCCTTTTTGCACTTGTTAGTAAACATATAATTTTAATGACAAGTACCCATAATCCCTTTTCCCTTACATGATCCAGAGATATAACTAACCCAGCTTCTGATGCCCCATGGACCCTCCTGCGCATAAATATCCCATGATTCCTCTTTTCACCCCATTACAATTACAGCACCGTAAGCCCCGACAAATATTGTCATCGTTCAGTGAGCCCCACTCTACCTGATTTTCTGAGACATACCTTCCCATTGCCTGTGGGACAGCACAATATTAGAGGTGTCAAATTCTGTACATCCGAAGATCTTCCCTCCTACTGCCTTTCATCACTGTACCATTGCCCTAATTCTCCAGAAGCGTGTACCACAGCTAACCTCCAAGCTTGAAGCTATGGACTGCTGTCCTTTTCTTGGAGAAGTGTAGGAAGGACTCAGATACTGTCCTCCACTTTCTGGTATGTGGGGGACCTATGGTTAGAGTTTTCTATCTCATTAGGCAGGATGTGGGTCTTCAGGTGATAGTTGGCAGTGGGTAATTCAAATATTTAGAAGAGAGAAATATTTTATGGTTGGGATGACATAGTTATCCTGTTTCCTTTGTATGTCAAAGTGATTTTGAGGCTGAGTTAAGCAGACACCATCCTAGTTTGGGTGTTCTACTGGTTGGAAATGTTCCATAGCCCCAAGCCATTCTTATTCTGTCGTCTCCCGAATTTTTGCCAATTTCAGTTTGAGCGTACCATTGTACTTCTCAACCAGACCCGCTGATTGCGGGTGATTGGCAGCATGAAATTTCTGCTTAATGTGCAAGCCTTCATATAGTAGCCTAATCACTTTCCAATTAAAATGAGACCCGTTGTCACTCCAGAGCACTCTGAGCATTCCGAAACGAGGAAAGTACTCTTTAATGAGGACCTTCGCCATTGTGGTAGCTGTATTGTCTTTAGTAGGGTAAGCCTCATCCCATTTACTGAATGTACATATAACTAACCCCGGGCGGCGTACTCCGCTCCGCCAGCGGATTCTGCAGCGTTTTACCAACTCGGCGCTCCGCTGGCAACGCGGAGTTGATGCAAAACGCCCCTCAGCCCCTGCGCCCAAAAAAGATAAAAACTCACTTACCTGCTCTCTGGTGGTGTCTGCCGGCTGTCCTCCACATCACCATGGTGTCTCTCCTCCTCGCCGCTGCCTCCTCGCCGCTGCCTCCTCGTTGCCACCGCTGCGGTCCCCTACATTTTACATCTTGTGTGGACTGCACATGCGCAGTCCGTGCAAGACATAAAACGTAGGGGGTTGCGACCGACAATGAATGAGGAGGACGGCGGCAAGGAGGAGGAACACCACAGAGAGGTGGTTGACGGCCTGCAGACACCACCAGAGAGCAGGTAAGTGTTTTTTTAAATCTTTTTTTAAATTGTAGGTGGGACTGGGGTGGATCATAGTTCCACAGAGTTTTTCTTAACTCCATGGAACTCTGCGGAGTGCCACTCCGCATACTCCGCCCAGGCTTACATATAACCACTAGGGCATGCTTGAGATTGTTGCAACGTTCTAGCTCAATGAAGTCCATCTGAAGGACTTCAAAGGGAAATGTAGGTGGTGCAAAGTTGCCGGATGGTGTGGGGGTACCCTTTCCCAGATTGTGCCTCATGCAAATCATGCAACTTTGCACTAAATGTGCAGCTGTTTTGGAAATATTATCATTACACCAAACTGGGGCCAACAATTTACAAATTCCTTTTGCACTGATATGAGCTGGACCATGAGTCATAGTAACCACAGGGAGTACATATGCATCGGGTAACATCCATTTCTGTTCTCCAGACAAGTCAATCCAACACCCTTCTTCATCTAGACGTGCTGTACTCTCTTGCCACACCGCTAATTCTTCTAACATGGCCTCACTTTGTATCTCTTTCACACTCTCAACCGTGTTTTCAAACATGGCATTCTCGGGAACTCCTCTAGCTGGGCCTGCAACAAACATCCTCTTCATCTTACTCCAAGCCGTTTCCTTGGCTGTCTGATCTGCAAACGCATTACCTCTACCTACATCATCTGGCAATTTTTCTATGGGCGCTACACTTTGGATGGCCATTTCCTTAGGAAGTGTTAGTGCAGATAACAATCACAATATCAGGTTTCCATGTTGTATCTTAGTACCATGGGAAGTAAGGAACCCTTGCTCTGCCCACAGGCGCCCAAAATTGTGCACCACCCCGAATGTCTGTGTAGATATTGACAACCAACCCTTCGCTCAATTCACAAGCTCGTATAAGGGCAACGAGTTCTGCTGCCTGGGCGGACTGATAGGGGACCCGTGATGTCTCGACTACTGTGCGCAATGTAGTAATAGCATAAGCTGCAGTGGTGGTGCCATCTGGTAATTTAAAAGAAGAGCCATCGACATATAGTTCTCCTTGGGGATCAGATAAGGGAACATCAGTCAAGTCTACCCGTCCTTTCGTCTCTTCCTCTGTTTGGAAAATACAGTCATGTTTGTTGACTGCATCGTTTTCTGCAGGGAGGGCAAGTAACGTGGCTAGATTCAGAGTGGCACATCTTTTAATCGTGATATGCTTAGCAAACAATGTTAATTCATAACCAGTAAAACGTGCACTGGTGAGGTGCTGTGTCCTTGTTTTATTCAAAAGTGTATCCGTAGCATGGGGTACCATAACTGTGAGGTCAGTATCGAGTACGAGTCCAGCCGATTGTCTGATTGAAGTGGCCACAGCAGCGACCGCTTGCAGACAGCTCCGTAAGGCCCTTGCGACAGGATCAAGCACAGCAGAAAAATAAGCGCAAGGTCTCTGTCTGTCACCAAATCTTTGAGTCAAGAATGAAAGAGCACAACCAGCCATCTCGTGAACCTAGAGCACAAAAGGTTTCCTATAACCAGGTGTGCCTAGCACTGGAGTAGAGCAAAGCGCAGCTTTTAATTGTTCAAAAGATTGCTGAGAATCAGGCGTCCAAGGCAAAGGCTCATGCACTTCTTTCGTTGTTAATGCAAGCAGGGGTTCGATTAGTAAGGAATAATTTGGGATCCACTGCCGACAGTAGGAAGTGATGCCTATAAAAACACACACATCTTTTTGAGTTTGTGGACAGGGAATTTTATTAATAGTACTGATACGTTCTGGCGTTAACCTTCTACCCTCCTTCGACAGAAGGTGACTTAAATTGGTGACCATTTGTTGACAGTTTTGAAGCTTCGAAAGCGAAACCTTATAACCATGTTGTGCCAGGTGCAACAACGATTTTACTGTACTATCCTTGCAACCTTTTCCGTATCAGAAGCAATCAACAAATCATCGACATACTGTACCAATACAATACCTGGAGAAAGTGAGAGGGAATCCAACTGACTTTTTAACGCGTGACTATAAATGCTAGGACTTTTAGTATAGCCTTGAGGAGCGCGACAGAATCGGAAACTTTTACCAGCCAGTGAAAAACCGAGCAAATACCTACTATCTGGGTGGATGGGAATACTAAAGAATGCATTCTTTAAATCAATCACAGAGAAGAACTGAGCAGTAGATGGAATCATAGTTAAAAGTGTGGTGATATCAGGAACCACTGGGAATTGCGGGACTACTATTTTATTAACCTCTCGCAAATCAATCACAAAATGATAGACATCACAAGCACTGCTAGGAGAGTCTAGATATGCCTTTTTTAAGACCAGAAGAATTGGAATATTGCATACGTTACCTGTGGTCTCTTGGACAACTCCTTTGCATATTAAGTCCTAAACAATATCAAGAAGAGCTTGTTCTCCTGCCTTTGGTATTTTATACTGGGGAATGCGGGGTAATAGGGCATTGTCCTTAACCTGTATAGAAACTGGGGGCATATGCAATAAGCCTACATCGGTGTCACCTGTGGCCCATAACGTGGGTGGACGGGATCAAATTCAGGTGGAAGGGGAGCATCCTTAGAAAGACATTGGGGCCGATTCCATTCGGGCCGGAAATCTCTCCGACCAAGCCGGACCCGGAGAGATTTCCGACCGAATCGGACCCGTGCAGCCCGACCGAACGAGTACGATGCGTCCGTATGCTATCGTACTCGATTCGGTCGGACTCCCATTGAAGTCAATGGGAGCCGGTCGTACAACGCGTACGCGGGCTCCCATTGCCTCAATGGGTGCGAGGCGAACAAGGGCGCCCCCTACAGCGGGTACGCGGCGAGCGACTCGCGCCGTACACGCACAGGTAGGGGGACCCATGGGTCCCCCTGTGTGTGACTCACGCGGCTACGCGTACAGGGGGTCCGACACGGACCCCCGAGTACGGCTCCGACTGCTCTTTCGAGCCGGACGGCGCGTGTCGGTCGGACTGCTCGCGGCGCGCATCGTACTTACCCGGCCGGGGAACGTCTCCATTGCGCGGTGCGAGTCGTGTCCGAGCGAGTCGGTCGGTGCAGTTCGACCCGGGGACGAGTCGGTCGGAGCGGTTGGGATGCCCGAACGAGTCGGTCGGCGATTTCGCATCATACTCGCTCGTCCGGACGCGCGTACGGATCGGTCGGGAAATAGGGCTCCGAATCGGATCCGGTTAAGCCGAATCCGATTCGGAGCCCTACCGGCCGAGATCGGAATCGGCCCCAATGTCTAGTACCTACATCCAGGCCCATAGTAATATAGACGCCATCTGGTGAACAATATACAGTAGCATGCAACTTCTTTAGTAGATCCAAACCCATCAGATTTTCACCACTATTAGATGTTAGAAGGAATGAGGAATCCACAGTAAAAGGGCCAACAGTAAAGGCAAGAGGGCGTGAGATGGGGCTTACAACCAGTACTCCTGAAAAGCCCACCGAAACATTATTATGGGCAGACAGGGGTGCCCCAGGGACCAGGTGTCGGGCAATAGAGCTTTTCGTGGCACCTGTATCAACCATGAACTCCTTGGGAGATCCTTGCAGATCTATCTTTACATAAGAGCTGCGCTGGTCTACAGGTATCTGAACTGGTCCCATACCATGTCCTGGCTCTCCTAGCTGAAAGATGTCCCTGTCACATCATCAATGTCATGGTCATCATTGTAGTACTACCTATCCCTAGTGTCATAAAAATATTTGTCAGAACGGTCAACAGGGGCAGTAGTGTGTTGCTGCCTATTGGTCCTGCGGCCCCTGTTTCCAGAACCTCGTCCTCTAGTGGACGAAGCTTTGCGCAAAAGTACAGGACACTGGCTACGCCAGTGACCTACTTCCTTGCAATAAGCACACTGATTCTGTCCCAAAGGTGTCATGGGTGGCTGTCTAGTGCGTGGAAGCTGTTGTTGGGGTCCCCGTCCCCTGGTGTTACCTCAATATGCCTGTTTCAGTAATACCTTTGTCTTCAGATCTTTATGCTTTTTATCGCTTTTGCCTTTCTCTTCATTATCCCTATGTTCGTAATATTGGGCCATATTTAAAATCACGGAAGGGGAAGACGTAGACCAAGTACTCTCAGCTGCTTGAAGTTTAGACATTATTTCGGGAAGGAGATTAGTAACAAACTTATCAACAAATAAACAAACTCCTCCCTCTGTATACATATCCTGCCCACTGTAATCCAAAAACGTCTCTTCAAACCTAGTGAAAAAATGAGAAACACTTTCGTCTTTCTTCTGGCTGCAGGCAGTCAATCTGTCCCAACTAACTGTCTTGGGGGGAATGAGTGTGCAAAGCAAGTAACTCAGCACATGGTTTGTCTCCTGGCTTCCTATCTCGGTCCCCACCCCGAATCACATCCCACGTACCGCCCAACTCGGCGACATGGTCTAGGGTATGCACCTGTCGCCAAATATCAACTGGAACTAGTAGACCAAAAAACATTTCAATATCAGCAAGGGTCATCACAGTGGAAGAGGCAGCTTTTGTCAATTCTTTATAGTAAGCAGTTGGATTTTTCCTAGGGTCAGGCAACGTAGCCTTAAGGGCCAGAACTTCACTTCTTTTCCATGGACTATAATTGCATTGTTCCTGAAAGTGGGCAGCCACAGCTGGTCTGGTACTACTCCATGTTGAACCTGCACTGCAGGAATTTCCAGGTGATGAACAGGGTGTACTTCTCGCATTGGGAATTGAGTTATTTTAGTGGGACTCTTATCATGCAATCTACCTCTATAAGTCAATAATATTGAAACATTCCTGTACAAAGAGGTCGGCTCCAAATTATGTATATAAGCGCCCTCATTAATATCAAATAATATTTGAGGTGCTTCCATTTTAATATGTGTGCGCCAGAGGTCAATCAGGGTGGAGGACAAATATTTAAGGGCATGCTGCTGTAAGAATGGGTCATAGTCTCGCATTACCTGCCAGATATCATCGAGACTATAAATTGGGTTACGAGCCCACCGTATTGCCTGGTTTGCTATTACTTTCTTCTCTTCCTACCCCACTCCAGATCGTATTAACGGGCCTAACCGTTCTCTGAATTTGGTCAAATCTCTATCGTTCGAACCGCGGAATTGTAATAAAAGAGAAGGAGTAGGAGGTACGTTAACAGTGGCAGTAGGTGTGGGGACTGGTGAACCTTGTGTAGGTTGTTGTTGCTGATGGGGGACAACAGGATATATCCGTTCAGGGACATATGGTGGCAGGGGTTGGGCATCTAATAGGGTCTCCATGAAAGTATCCCCATCTTCCTGAGCCATATAAGACCTATCAATTTGAAACCGAAATCTCCTATCTTCACGTTCTATTCCTGTTTCCTGCTTCTCCTTATTGTCCTTATTGTAAGCAACAGCCGTCTGTGTAAGGGTCTGCATACCTTGTTTTCTAGCATCCTTTTCCATTTTTATTCGCCTCTGTTTGGCCTCCTTCTGCTAAGTACGAAGGGAGTCAAACATGGACGGTCTACTGCATCTATTAAACAACTGTTCTTGTAAAAATCCCATCTTTTGTTCATCAAAAGAGCCCTTCAAAGGCCACTGTAACTCTGCATTATCCCTCGTATATTTGTGCCATAATGTAGTAAACATAATAGGGCCAAGGCCATGTTTCACATACATATCAAAATTAGGACTGCCCTCAGGAGGTGCAGGCTGGAAATTCTTCCAACCGTGCATCTTTAGAACAACAACAACAGCACAAACTCCGAAGTTTACTGAAACCAGGCATTGCAAAGAAGAGAAAAACAAAATCGCTATTATACCTGGCAAAGTATTTGCAAACACTTTTCACCAAAACAGTCCTAGTGCTGAAACAAAACCGATTCACAGTGGTACCACATACACAAAAACTGAAACAGACTTACCTGGTATCAGGCGCACAGACAGACCAGTTCTCCACTGCGGACTCTTCAGACCAAGCACCCTCCGGTGGGACAGAGGCAGTAGCTGCGAGAAACTTATCTTTTCGTGCAGGGATCCCTGAGCCGTTGGTTTGACCTGATGGTGTTCTCTACCTCCCCTCCTTCTGTGGGAAAGAGATGGGTCATGCCACAATGGAGTCCCTATTCGGGCGCCAAATGAAGAAAGTGACCCGCTTGGGGCCACCCGGGTCACAGCAGACCACCTCTCAGCCTTCCATGCCAAATGAAGAGTCAGAGAAACAGTGGAGAATACAAACCAATATTGTTTTTTTTTTTTTTTAAACTGTTTATTAGGTTTTTGAGAAATACATGTGATAAGACAAGAAAATGCGCAGCAAACCCCAACCCAATCAACCCCCCCCCTCCACCCCACTTCCCAGCATGTCAAGGATGTTACATCATGCAATTGAAGGACTCAAAGCATCTCAAACACATGAATGCAATACATAAGGACCATGGCGATAATTTTAGCGTCTCAGCCACCGGCATTTCACGTCCATGCGAAAGCAGCATATAGTGAATTATAATATCACAAATCGGGGTGGCTTAGTAAGTAGACAGTGAGCGGGGCCCAAACATTTTTAGGGCGAGAGGCCTCAGGTAGCTCCTCAGCATAGGCCCCCAATTGATCCCTGCAATAAAGTAAGTCTCTAATCCATTTTTTAACAGTGGGAGTAGACTTCGCCCCCCAGTGCTGCGCCACCACCCTTTTTGCCATCAATGTCGAAACTGCCACAATCCGCCGATTGCAGGGCTTGAACCTCTGAACACTACCCAGAAGGCACACCTCTGGAACACACTGCACCGGCTCAAGCACCACAGCAGTCAACACTTTCACAACCCTAGCCCAGAATTCAAAAACCCCCGCATACATCCATGCCAAATGCATGAAATCAGCATCCGCCTGTCCGCACCGCACACAATTAGCATGCTCCCGCAATCCAAACCTAAGAAGCTGCAGTGGGGTATAATATAGTTGGTGCAAAAACTTAAAGTGGATCATGCGGAGATTGCAATTCGATGTGAGGCGCCCGGTCAGTGCACAGCAGGCCCGCCACTGTTCAGACGTAAACGCTGACCCCAACGCCCCCCCCACTTCAAATAGGAAGGATGTTCACCTGGTTCCTTCTCCCTTTGCGAGGCATTATAGAGCCTATTAATTAGCCCCTTCCTTTCCTTCCCGGCCAGCACTACCTGCAGTGCACGCAATGGTTGAGGTTCCGCTGGAAAGTCAGGATATATAGCCCTGATCGCTTGCCGCACCCGGACATATATAAACCCCAGCATAAATCTATTGCTCCGTCCTCCCTGCACGTCCCGCAGTGACCGGAACTGACCCTGCTTGTACAAATCCCCCAGCGTATTAACACCAGCAGCCGCCAGTTCCCACAACGCAATTGTCTCCCGAGCCGCCGAGATATCAGGATGTGCAGCCACAGGCAGCGAGGGGGCATACAAATAGGTAAGCTGGGACCTTTTAGCCAAGGCCCTCCATGCCCATGCAGTGCACAAAGCAGGGTTTCAGTTCGTGGACCACCGGACCCCCCAGAGAGAGTGACCGCCTGCAGGGGCCTCGGAAGCACGGCATCAGACTCTATTGCTGTGTGCGGCAGGAATCGCTGTTGGAAAGGCCAATAATGTGCAAAGTGTGCCTGGGCGCAGAGATAGTATAGCCGTAAATCAGGTGCCTCAAATCCCCCACGATCGAATGGCTGGACCAAGACATCCCAACTGCATCGAGACTTCTTCCCACCCCATACGAATGTAAGCAGTACAGATTGCAGGGTACGGAACAGCGCGATATGCAGTCTAATCGGGATATTAAAAAACAAATAAAGCAGTTTCGGCAGGATAGTCATTTTAATTACCGCGATTCGATCAGCCAGCGAGAGAGGCAACCGGGTCCACCGCTCCACCCGCTCAGTGATCCGCGTGAGGGCCCGTCCATAGTTCTCAGAGATCACCCGCTTCGGATCCCTGTGCAACCAGATCCCCAGATACTTCACAGGGTCCCGAGTCCACGCAAGCGGGAAGTCCATCTCCACCTCCGTTGTTCCAGCCGTGAGTGGAAACACCATGGACTTCTCCCAATTAATTCCCAGGCCCAAATACCTCTCAAATCTAACATACTCCCGGAGAAGGGCAGGCAGAAAGATGGCGGTTTCCCTCACATACAATAACATGTCGTCCGCGTAGAGCGAGACCACTAGTGGCCTCTCATGGAAGCCCAACGCCGCCGCAGCGTGTCGCTGCCTGAGTTTGCAGGCCAATGGCTCCAGCGCAAGCGCAAAGAGCATTGGTGACAGGGGGCAGCCCTGACGCGTGCCTCGCTCAATTGGGAACGCTGATGACACCCAACCATTAACGCGCACTCGCGCCTGGGGCTCCTCATACAGCACCTTAATCTACTGCAGAAAAAATGGAGGAATGCCCATTCTAGTGAAGACGGTGAACATATACTCCCACTGAAGGGAGTCAAAAGCCTTTGCCGCGTCTAATAACACAGCAACTGCCTGAAAATCATGATCAAAGTGATGCAATGTAGAGAACACCATGCGCAAGTTGTGCGCAGTGGATCGAGCTGTCACGAAACCAGATTGGGCAGGCAATACCAGAAGGGGGACCAGAGGCTGGGGCCGATTGGCTATAATTTTAGCTAATATCTTGGCATCAATATTGATAATTGAAAGAGGCCTGTAGGAGTCACAGCGATTGGCAGCCTTATCCGGTTTCAGGAGTGTCACCAGTAGCGCTTCCTTGAGGGAGGGTGGGAGTCTTCCCTTATCATATGCTTCTGCATATACCTCCAGCAACCTAGGAGCAAGATCGTCCACATAGGCCTTATAGAACTCACTGGGGAGCCCATCCAGCCCTGCGGCTTTACAGGTCGGCAGCGTCACAATAACTGCTTTGACATCGTCCACGTCAAAAGGCTGAGTAATGTACTCCCTGTGTTCCCGCGATAGCCACCCCAAGGCAACATCGTCTAGATAAGAATGTATTTCTGTGGGTTGCACAGTAGCCCCCCGTGCGTATAATTTAGTGTAGTAACGTATAATAATGTCGCTAATCTCGGGAGTGGTATAGTGAGCAACCCCATCCTCATCCAACAGCTCAGTACCACCAGCCTGGCTGCGTGGCGCCGCCAGCTTCTGGGCAAAGGACCTACCCGGACCACCCCCTTCCCCGTAGTATCGAGCAATAGCGTGCCGGGATCTGTGTAACTGCTCCTGATCTACTGTAGCATTATGTTCAGTAACCAGCTCGCGGATTGCAGCTAATGTAGCAGGAGAAAGGGATTGATCATATTCCCGTTCTAATGTAGAGATATCCGCTGCCAGCTTATGTATCCTTCGCCGGAGGTCTCGCAACACCCCCGCCTGGGCCCCTTTACAAGCGCCCCTTATCGTCACCTTAAATGCTTCCCACATTACACCAGCGCTATCAACCGAACCTTGATTGTCCCGAAAGAAGTTACGTATCGCCTCCCCAATGGTCTGTCTGAAAACGGGGTCGGTCAGCGAGGACGGCTGCAGCCACCACGTAAAGGGTGGCCGCTCACATGCTGGTACCTGCAGTTCCAGGATCACTGGAGAGTGGTCAGAAAGTGTTCTTGCCATGTGGGTAACCTTCACAGCACATGTACTAACAGCTTCTGTGACAAGCCAGAAATCTTTGCGAGACCACGTCCCATGTACCGATGAGACAAAGGTACTTTCTTTGACCCCGGGATGTTGAGTACGCCACACATCATGCAAATTTCCAGCCTCTATGATTCCACGCAGCGTCCCCGATGCCAGTTTGAGTCTGGTTGCACCACTTCCGACACGATCCAGGACTCCATCCAGACTCACCTTAAAGTCACCCCCCCAAATAATTTCTGTGGAAGGGAACCTATCCATACGACGCCACACATCTGTAAAAAAGGAAGGATCATCCGTGTTCGGACCATAGATATTGACCTATAAAACATTCATGCCACCCAGCTGACCATGAACCATTGCCACTCGACCATGCTCATCAATGTCAGAACCCAGGACAGTAAAGGGGACTCCCTTTTTTACAAGGATCAACACTCCCCATGCATAAGAAGAGTAGGAGGACGCTATGCGCACCCCCACCCATCTAGCACCCACATTTAGTTCCGAGGTCCTAGTAAGGTGCGTCTCTTGAAGAAACGCCACTTGCACATTCAGCAGGTCCAAATATGCCAGCACTGCACGAATTTTTTTAGGAGTATTTAAACCACGTACATTCCAGGTCAAACACTGTACTCTACCGCTCATGACACACTTTCGTCTAGACAATATATTCCAGCCACTGGGCTCGTTGTTAAGAGATGCAACACCCGGTCCTGATTCTTACATATAGACAATGCCAGTACTGTACCCTGAACCCCCATCCCCCCACCCACTTCAGCTTCCCCAACTCGCCAAAGCCATCCCAATGTGATACATCCCAACCCAAACAAAGACAAAACAAAATAATCAGTTTGTGGGGTACACCCATTCAGGGGGGACACTTGAGCGCTCCTAACCTCTCAACAAGCAGGAGGCGGCTGAGCAGGTCGAATACCTGTGCTTCGTGAACCATTCGACGGCATCCTAGTGTGTATCCCGTTATATGCCCCCCCAGCCAGGTGAGAACATACTGATATGGCTATGCAATTCTCTCAACACAGTATGTGGAAACCATATGGAGCTGTGAAACTATAGCCAATTCCTGAAGTAACCAAGTCCACCATTACTGCTCCTCATCATCATCTCGCGGCGCGCTGGACTCCCTCCGATTCCTCTTCAGCTGTTTCGCATGTTTGAGAGCTGCCTTGGGGTTGGAGAGGATTTTAGAGTCCCCCTCGGGGCCAATCCTCAATCTAGCGGGATACAATATCGCATCGTATAGGTGACCCCCTCAGACTGCAGAAATTTTTTGATAGTGCCAAACTCCCTGCGAGCGGCCTGCACAGCGACGGTAAAGTCCGGGAAGAAGGCTAGCGGGTTCCCTTGATGAACTATGGCTCCCTTGTCTCTGGCCATCCGCAGAATGGCATCTCGATCCCTATAGTTCAGCACCCGAGCTATAATAGGGCGAGGTGGGGCCCCCGGTACCGGCCGCACCGCCAGGGAGCGGTGCGGACGTTCCACTATGAACATATTGGACAGCTGTTCAGTGCCAAAGATATCTTTAATTAGATTCTCTATGAAGGTCTCCATTTTCCCCACATTAGTGGATTCAGGCAGCCCCGTGAGCCTTATATTGTTGCGGCGGGACCGCGCCTCCAAGTCCTCATTCTTGGCCTGAATGAGTGCCAATACCTTCTCCATAGTTAGGGCCTTGCCCGCAACCTCACTCAGGCCATCTTCCGTCGCAGACATGCGCTGCTCCACCTCACCCATACGGGTGTCCTGTTTCTACAGCTGCGCGGACATATGGTCTAGTCGGTGGTTCACCGCCGCCATTGTACCCTCTATGGACTGAAGACTGCGCTGCATCGCCAGCAGCGTGGTCTCAAGGGAAGGGGGGCCATCTCCTAGAGCGTCAGCCTCTGAGTCCGAGGCGGCTTTCTGTGTTGTTTTTGTAGGTTTTCTTGCCTCAAACGTGATTCGAGGCTGCGATTTATCCGCTCTCCCCATTGCGCTACTTGGGTGTGCGCAGCTTGAAGAGCACGTGTAGGGAATACCAGGACTCAACAGCTCCACAGACAAGGTGGATCCAGCACCCCCCCCAGAGCGGTGTAGTGGCAAGGAGAGTGGACTCCAACCAAGCGCCCAGCAGTCCGCACCGAGCCGATAGGGTGATGAAACAGGGCCCAGGCAATGGGGTCCTCCAGAAAGCAGCCCCCGCAATTCACGCCAATCCCAATTGTGCAGGCCAGGACCAGGGCATTCGGCTGCGCAATGCACACCCCTGAAGTATGCGCTTCAAATATCCATTCAACACATCCGTTTCAGGCACTGTCCAGTATTCAGGACCCGCAGGCCCTCAGGTTGACCAAGGCCGAAGGCGCAAGTCCGGGGACCCCAGGCTCCTCAGTCCCAAAGTGCCCAGACGCTGTCACCACAGTCCCGGACAATTCTCCTGGGAAATCGGCGTGCAGCGGGGGGGGACCCCCACCACCCACGCAAGCTCACAGCCCGGGGCACCAGGTCCAGCAATCCACCGCTCCAGGTAGGCCGCCCTCGCCCTCCAGCCGCCAGTACAGGCCCAGCGCAGCTTCCTCCTCCCCAATGGCAGGTACAAATATAGCTCAGTAGTTGCCAGCCAATGCAACTTTCAACCGCAAGACAGTCCCCTGCAAGGCCTCAGAGCAGGGACCAGACGCTGCCACGTATATCCAGGCCTCAGCGCGTCCCCTCACTGCGACAGGCAACCTCAGGCAGTATGGCGTTTGGGGCCAACGCAGCTCTCAGAGTCAGCCTCCACTCCCTCCGTGCGCTCCCACTGGCAACCACAGCAGCTCGCAGAGCGCAGCACCCTCCCAAGGCCCCAACCCGCCGCCGCAGCCTAGGGCCCGGGCAGCGCCACACACCACTTACCACCGCCGGTGCGGGGAGCAGGTCGATCGGCAGCAAGCGTCCACCAGTCTCACTCTGATTACAGCGTGTTCAGCCAGATAGCGCTCTCGTCCTGTCGCGGTTCCGCACTGCTCCGTCAGATGGCGGACATCAGCGCACTCGCGATCAGCACCTCTGCTGCCATGGCTCCCGTCTCGGAGGGGGCTTAAGCAAACCAGGGAACCACCACGATCTGCCACCTCGAGGCTACACTCCCGCCCGCAACCACAGCAGGATTTCCAGCAGCCGCGCTCCGTTCCCAGTCATGAGGCAGGCGCCATGTTGCGAGCGCTCAGCAGGGCAGCCTCGGGTCGGATTGCCAGCGCCGCAGGGGCAGTAGAAGTTCCTTTTCACCCCCAACACCTGCCGGGGGGCTTCACTTCTTAGCCCAGTCCAGTGAGGAGTGCAGATGCAGCATTTTAAGGCGGATTATGGGCGGATTGTGGCTCAGCCGGGCAGAGCTACACTAAAGTGCAGCCATCTTGCCGTGCGCCCTCTAGCGCCCCCAATATTGTTTATTTGTATGCACTCAGAGCGGGGCTCCGTCTGCACAGACTCGCAAGAGTACTACAGAGGGAACTGAAGGATCATAAGCATGAAGATACATTATGTACATTGCATGGTTAACTAAAACACGCCTACAAAGGAATTTTTCAAACAGATGTGGCTGGGCAGCGAAAGAAGAAATAAGAGGTTTCTACTCTCATATCTTACCCTGTCCAGGATGCGCTCAAGGCCGTTTCAGCTTGTGCTACAATCTAACTGCCCGACAATTGGGAGATGTTTTCGGGGGAAAACTATGCGCTAACAAAAGCAGTTCTTCATTACAGAAACGAAACTTAGCAAAGGGGATTTCTCGGAACAAAGAAGAATTTTAGTTTCGAACATCATACAAAATGGAGTGGGAGAAGAAAATGCTGCAGCAAATGCTAACTTATGCATAGCATCACGAGAGCATCAGCGAGCATAATCTAACAGGAAAATGGCAGAACCAGGAATGAAAAATAAACAATGGCCACTACGTACAGTGTTAAATAGCTAGCATCTGGAAGAGGAAAAGGCAGAGGCAATGATAGAGGGATCTTATGTGGAATAGTCTTACATCAGAATGCATAGTGTTTATGCAACAAATCAGCCCGTAGTAATAGATCAACCCAATTCTGGGTACACAAACAACTGAAATATTAATCAACTTTCTGATCAGCGCTTTTGGATTGGCCATTGCTCTATCGATGATAAGCATATGAGTAACATAATTGGATTCCCAGCAGTCTCTGGCTCTCTCTCCAGAATGTAGGAAGGAATAGGGTTCCTCAGTCAGACTCAAATTTGTTTGGTAATCTATGTGCATATAATGTATGTTGTACAAAAGACTGGCAGTAGGAAGTGCCCCAAAAGGTTAATCGATAATCTTAGTTTAGAGATCTTCCATAGTCCAAATTGTGGTGTATCCATCTTTTAACTGAACATAAGATAAAATTCAATGAACCAATATGCCATGGATGTGGTGGTATCTGTAGCGGACGAAGCAACCCTTTAAGAACCCCGAATGTTGCTTTAGACTGTGAGAAAGCCATGCTATTGTTCCCATACTCCTTTACATCTTTTACCAAGGTTTCGTATCAGGCATATCCATTTTTTAAGTCATGGGTCTTTCATATACCAATATAGCCATCTCTGTATCCTTCAAGGCACTATTTCAAGAGCTGTTGTGTTTTTGCTGTGAGGAGTTATATGCAGCTTTCATAAGAGTAAATCCAAGATAAACTGCATAGGAAACATCACTGTTCAGAAAAGCTGGTCCATCAATATTCTGGCAAATCTATTATCCTGAACAAGATTAGATAGAATGGCTACTACCTTCTGAGGTAAACTCCATGTGGGTCCTTGACAAGGCATTGGCGTCTTTGATATACTGTACACCTGCTTTGAAGGTGAGAATGAAGTCAAAGTAAGAAAAGAAGTGAATTCAACAGGTCTATCCCAGACAGTTGCCTTGGACTGTTTTCCCGAATCCAATACTCTGCAAGATTGACAATAGAATTGTGCACCCTTGAGATAATAGCCCCATCCCATAAATGCCTCGTTGAATTCTAGGATTTCTTTTTCGAAGTTCAAGTAGTTCTTCTCATATATGTTTTACTTTTAGGAGAATAAATCTAAGGGCTGGAGCAGATGTGTAGTCGGGTCCCTTTTGTGAGGGGATTGCTGCCAATTCTTTACTGGAGACATTAGCCTCCTCTGTATCATAAAGATATGGATGCTATAGCATGGAGCTGTAATAAGTTGTCCATTCAAAGTTTTACAGGTTTATAAGAAGAGGTCCAGAGATATGATTGATTCTTTTGAAGGGGCTGAGGCAATAGAATTACCAAACTTGAATAATCAGTATGAAACACCTAGAATAATAGGTGAAAGACAAAACATGTTAGAATGCTTTTAGGTTTGATGGAGGTGCCAACACAGAACAGCATTTACCCTTGCAAGATTCATCCCAATCCCTTTGGGAGTCAAAATGTACTCAAAAATGTAACTCTCTGCTGGTGGAACCTACACTTTGAGGGTTTACGGTACACTTTATAATGCCTCAGCCATTTCAAGACTTCCTTTACATATGTCAAATGGAGTTCCAAATAGGATGAAAAAAACTTGGTCAATTATGCGCAGTGGGACTCCATTCCCCACAGTAAAACCAGTGGTTGTTGTTTTGTTTGTTCTCCTTTTCCTGAGGGGTCAGTGGCTCTCTTCCTGTGGGGGAAGGATAATAAAGCATGATCTGGAGCAAGGTCAATGCAAGACCTAAACACCTGAACAGTCAAGACAGGAAAGCTGGAGGAGATATGGTCAAACAGAATCGTGTCATCTCTCAAGCTGAGAACGTTTTTGAGACAGAACCCTTGTGTGCCTGTGCCTTTTCATAGACCTTTCCCTGATTGCTAATTGGTTTCACATCCTACGACTGGATTTGTGAGATAGAGCACTGGAGCCCACCTGGGTGAATTGTACAGTAAAGGCAGAATTTGCCCAAATCTTTTAGCCCCATGCATATAGTCCGTTTTTCCTAGACCCCCTTGCTGTGTGGACTGCTGCACCCCACTATTGGCCACAGGCTTTCTTATGCCCTTATGAACTTTTTCAGTCTTCTGATGCAGATACAAGCTCTTCCCCAGTGGCAAGTCTGTGTCGATAAGTGGGTGCAGCCTGTCTCCAAAGAGGTGAGAGATATGGAGACAAGTCAAGTGCAAGATCGCTCAGTCCTAATGCCTTCATGAAACAGTCATCCACAGTGAATTCTCAATAATATCTTATTGTCCATCTAATAATTTTATCTAGTGCATAACTGCAAATTCTCCACTTTATCCAAAACTTCTCAACCTTCGTTAGATGCTCTTTCCATATTTGACAAATCTGAGTTGATTGCCTCGTATTGAGTTTGCTAGCAAGGCCTTATCATAAGAGCAGCACTGCAAATAAAGTAGCCGACACCAGACACTTTCACTCTCTGGCCACGAGGTTTGGGCCCGGGCCCGGGCCCTTTATTATCTCCCCCGTGCACATTACGGCCACTTCCATCGTGGCCAGCGGCAACGGAGTCCTTCACTCAAATACCCCTCTCTCATTACATATGTTGGGATGTGCCATTCCCAACACAACATTCCTCCTTATCCCAAAGAAAACAAAACAGAACAAACAGCACATCAGGACGTGCATGCAAAACAAACGTCTTCAATACCATATGCACCAGCATGATTGAAACAAGTTGCACAACAGAACGAAATAAACCAAAAAGGTACAGTCATAAATCTCAACGGTGCACATCCTCAGCTCAGGACAAAATTCTTCAAACGTGTGGAAACCACTGGACGAGGTCTGAGATGATATTTTGCCATCCCTTGTCGACATAGACCAGAATTGTCCTCCATGGGCTCTCCCTGTTGGATAGACACTCCAGTAATGGGGGCTTCACTAGGATAATTGCTTGTACCATCCCCATGTGATCTAGAGGAATCTGGAGGCTGTTGGGGACCCTTGACCCCCCCAGGATGTGACAGAAGTGACGTGTGAACAAAACCCTTTGGGCCTCTTATGGTATCATCATCACATCCCAAGGCCTCCACTGGAGACGCACATAGGTTGCTGTCTGGTCTGAGTCGTGACTGTCTGTAAAGTTTAAAGAATGATACATTTCTAGTGATGGTTTCACCACCTTTCCTGGCAGTGATCATTGTCCCTCTCACAGCACTCACTTTCCAGGGGTTGATCTCAAAATGCAACAGAATCTTGCTCCCCGTATATCAATTACCAAATATCCAAATCAGATATGCTTCTTTTGGGCTCGTCTTCTCTTATGACGTCTTGTCATTCTGTGCTTTCAGTTGGCAGAAACACTTCTGCCACCTCATCTCTGAGTGTTGACAGTTCCACAGCATGAGGAATGGTGTCACTCACCATCCTGTTCATACACAGAGTGCTAGGGCTCACCCTGGTGGTGGCATGAGGAATGAGACGATATTCACGAAGGAAGGCATACAGAGCACACTCCATGTTCTGGCCATTGGCTAGCTTCACCCTTTGCATGCGGCCAGCGAGAAGTAATCTTATGGTGACAAACACCCCTGGATGTCATATAATCATCAAACTAAAGACCGGAGAAAGGGGGGTCCATTGCCTGTCCGAAGTTCGCTCAACAAACCATGAGTTTGACCATGAGCATCTCACTCAAACCCCTCCTTGCTAGAGGCAATAGATGATTATGCTTGAGTGTCTGGATATAAACATAATAAGGACAAGTCCGAAATTATGTAACTGAATCACCTCTGCTCGAGTGCTCTTTTCAAATCAACTGGTTTAGCCTGGCAACCCCAGTACATTAAATACCTTGCCTAGAATTTAATACGGACTTATTAGAATCGCTCCACCATAACGAAAAACTAACACTAAACAAAATTGAAAAGCTATTGGAGGGTTGGAATCCCAAATTTCTCACTTGTTGGGGTCACATCGAGACCATCAAAATGATGATCACCCCTATAGTCAATTATCTGATCAGTGTGTTATCCCTTCTCTTGTCGGAGGAATTCCACCGCAAACTGGACAAATTATTAACAAATTTCCTTTGGCAGAATAAAAGGGTGAGAATCTCCATTAAGAAGCTTCACTTCCCACTCCATCTAAGTGATGTTAATTTGGCTGATTCCAAAAAGTACCAAACCACCTTCCTAGCCAGACAAGGCTCTCTCTGGCTTTGCCCGCCGCCTGATTATACTCCCACCTGGCTGTTAGTTGAAAAAGTAATCTTAGGTGCCCTTCACCCTTTCTCGCTTTTATCCTGTAACACATTTCCCTTTACCTCTGGGAAATACATTTTCCTGCACAAAAAGAGCCCTGACAAAAATAGATAAAGTACTAGAGATCCCCCTCTCCCGTTCTAATATGATGTCAAACTGAAATAACTCAAAGATCAAATTCCAAGGGAAAACTATTTACTGGAAATCCTGGGCACTGAAAGGTATCCACTTCTTAAAGCAATTGGGCCCCTCGGATGACCCTCTCTCCTTCAGGGAATTTAAACAACAGTATAATCTCTCAGACATAGATTTTTTTGACTTTCCTAAGCTCAAAGCCAATCTGTCCAAGTTAAACTGCCCAGACAAAGATCCCTCCATCATCAAGATAATACTTTCTTTCGACAAGTCGGGTCACCAATCCTCCAAACTCTATCACCTCTTAAAACCAAAATCCACATCCATCACGGGGACAGTCATAGAAAAATCGAATAGCCAAGGGACCATCACCCCTGATAACTTGGCAGCTAATTTGGAAATCAGTTGTTTGCCACAAGATCTCTACCGCACTCTCCCAAACAAAGTACTGGCTTCTACATAGAACATTTTGGACTCCGACACAGCTCCATAAAATGGCTCTTAACCCCTTCGCTGCTAGGCCTTTCCCCCCCCTGTGCTAAGCCTTTTTTTGGCTATTTAGGGTAGTACGCGCTTAGGCCCCTGTAACTTTTTGACCACATAAAGTATCCACACCAAATTTGCGTCCTTTTTTTCTAACATCATGGGGATTGTAAAGGTACCCAGGGTTTGTGGACTCCCCTGGAGGGGACCCAGAAAATAGCCAAAATACAGCAAAATGTTGTTTTTTTGGGGAAAAATTCGAAAAAAGGGCTACAGATGAAAGCGTCTTGTTTTTTCCCTGCAAATGGCATCAAAAAAGGGGTTGTGGTGCTGAAATCACCATCTTCCCAGCTTTCAGGGACAAGCAGACTTTTGTCAGAAAATCAACTTTTTTACACATTTTTCTGGGACATAGCCTATTTTTGCTATTTTTTGTGCTTTCAACCTCCTTCCAGTTAATGGTAGAAATGGGTATGAAACCAATAATGGATCCTGGAAAGCCATACATTTCTGAAAAGTAGACAAAATTCTGAATTCAGCAAGGGGTCATTTGTGTAGATCCTTAAAGTGTTCCTTATAGAAACTAACAGTTAAATAAAGGAAAAATTGAAAATTAGTTGAAAAAAACAGCCATTTGTGTCAACGTTTTCACCTGTAACTTCTTCTAATTATGACAGCTATTTGAAAGTAATATACCGTTATATCCGCTTGACCTTTCTGGTTGTGGGGATATATAGGACTTGTAGGTTCACCAAGAACCCGACGAACCCAGAGCCAATAACTGAGCAGCATCTTGCAATGGTTTTTTATTATGTACCGGGTATATAGCAATTATTTTGGGAAAATGTATACATGGAAAAATTGTTATGAAAGACACCTATGTATTTCTGAAATGGGAACAAAATGTAGATTTTAGAAACAGTAGATATTTGCACATTTCCAAAATTGGGAGTACCCATACTAGCATGAGAATTATAGGTCATTTTTCAAAATGACTTATTTTTTACACATTGTCTTTCATTTGGAAGGCAGAAATGCATCGAAAGTCAATAGGTAATAACAGTTGCTCTACAATTCTGTGTTACCCTAAGTCTCCCGATAAAAATGGTACCTCACTTGTGTGGGTAGGCCTTGTGCCCACAACAGGAAATGGCTCAAAATGCAACGTTGACGTACCACATTTTCACGATGAAAAATTACCCTTTTTTTGCAAAGTGCCTAGCTGTAGTTTTTGAATCCTAGCTCTGCGGGCACTTAGGGAAACCTAGAAAACCTATACATTTTTGAAAACTAGACACCCAGGGAAATTCAGGATGGGGTGACTTGACTGGCTCTCACCAGGTTCTGTTACCCAGAATCCCTTGCAAACCTAAAAAGTTGGCAAAAAAAACACATTTTTCTCACTTTTCTGTGGTGGAAAGTTCTGGAATCTGCGTGGATCCACAAAATTCCACACACCCCGCGTTCCCCAAGGTCTTCCAAAAAAAATGGTACCTCACTTGTGTGGGTAGGCCTAGTGCCCGCGACAGGCAGCAGCGCAAAACGCAACGTGGACGCACCACATTTTCACAGTGAAAAATGACCCTTTTTTTGCAAAGTGCCTAGCTGTAGTTTTTGAACCCTAGCTCTGCCGGCACTTAGGGAAACCAAGCAAACCTATACATTTTTGAAAAGTAGATACCCAGGGGAATCCAGGATGGGGTGACTTGACTGGCTCTCACCAGGTTCTGTTACCCAGAATCCCTTGCAAACCTAAACAATTGGCAAAAAAAACACATTTTCCTCACTTTTCTGTAGTGGAAAGTTCTGGAATCTGCGTGGATCCACAAAATTCCACCCGCCCCGCGTTCCCCAAGGTCTTCCGAAAAAAATGGTACCTCACTTGTGTGGGTAGGCCTAGTGCCCGCGACAGGAAGCAGCGCAAAGCGCAACGTGGATGCACCACATTTTCACAGTGAAAAATGACCCTTTTTTTGCAAAGTGCCTAGCTGTAGTTTTTGAACCCTAGCTCTACCGGCACTTAGGGAAACCTAGCAAACCTATACATTTTTGAAAAGTAGACACCCAGGGGAATCAAGGATGGGGTGACTTGACTGGCTCTCACCAGGTTCTGTTACCCAGAATCCCTTGCAAACCTAAAAAATTGGCAAAAAAAACACATTTTCCTCACTTTTCTGTGGTGGAAAGTTCTGGAATCTGCGTGGATCCACAAAATTCCACCCACCCCGCGTTCCCCAAGGTCTTTCGAAAAAAATGGTACCTCACTTGTGTGGGTAGGCCTAGTGCCCGTGACAGGAAGCAGTGCAAAACGCAACGTGGACGCACCACATTTTCACAGTGAAAAATGACCCTTTTTTTGCAAAGTGCCTAGCTGTAGTTTTTGAACTCTAGCTCTGCCGGCACTTACGGAAACCTAGCAAACCTATACATTTTTGAAAACTAGACACCCAGGGGAATCCAGGATGGGGTGACTTGACTGGCTCTCACCAGGTTCTGTTACCCAGAATCCCTTGCAAACCTAAAAAATTGGCAAACAAACCACATTTTCCTCACTTTTCTGTGGTGGAAAGTTCTGGAATCTGCGTGGATCCACAAAATTCCACCCACCCCACGTTTCCCAAGTTCTTCCGAAAAAAATGGTACCTCACTTGTGTGGGTAGGCCTAGTGCCCGCGACAGGAAGCAGCGCAAAACGCAACGTGGACGCACCACATTTTCACAGTGAAAAATGACCCTTTTTTTGCAAAGTGCCTAGCTGTAGTTTTTGAACCCTAGCTCTGCCGGCACTTAGGGAAACCGAGCAAACATATACATTTTTGAAAAGTAGACACCCAGGGGAATCCAGGATGGGGTGACTTGACTGGCTCTCACCAGGTTCTGTTACCCAGAATCCCTTGCAAACCTAATAAATTGGCAAACAAAACACATTTTCCTCACTTTTCTGTGGTGGAAAGTTCTGGAATCTGCGTGGATCCACAAAATTCCACCCACCCCGCGTTTCCCAAGGTCTTCCGAAAAAAATGGTACCTCACTTGTGTGGGTAGGCTGAGTGCCCGCGACAGGAAGCAGCGCAAAACGCAACGTGGACGCACCACATTTTCACAGTGAAAAATGACCCTTTTTTTGCAAAGTGCCTAGCTGTAGTTTTTGAACCCTAGCTCTGCCGGCACTTAGGGAAACATAGCAAAATTATACATTTTTGAAAAGTAGACACCCAGGGGAATCCAGGATGGGGTGACTTGACTGGCTCTCACCAGGTTCTGTTACCCAGAATCCCTTGCAAACCTAAAAAATTGGCAAAAAAACACATTTTCCTCACTTTTCTGTGGTGGAAAGTTCTGGAATCTGCGCGGATCCACAAAATTCCACCCACCCCGCGTTCCCCAAGGTCTTCCAAAAAAAATGGTACCTCACTTGTGTGGGTAGGCCTAGTGCCCGCGACAGGAAGCAGCGCAAAACGCAACGTGGACGCACCACATTTTCACAGTGAAAAATGACCCTTTTTTTGCAAAGTGCCTAGCTGTAGTTTTTTAACCCTAGCTCTGCCAGCACTTAGGGAAACCTAGCAAACCTATACATTTTTGAAAAGTATATACCCAGGGGAATCCAGGATGGGGTGACTTGACTGGCTCTCACCAGGTTCTGTTACCCAGAATCCCTTGCAAACCTAAAAAATTGGCAAAAAAACCACATTTTCCTCACTTTTCTGTGGTGGAAAGTTCTGGAATCTGCGTGGATCCACAAAATTACACCCACCCCGCGTTCCCCAAGGTCTTCCAAAAAAAATGGTAGCTCACTTGTGTGGGTAGGCCTAGTGCCCGCGACAGAAAGCAGCGCAAAACGCAACGTGGACGCACCACATTTTCACAGTGAAAAATGACCCTTTTTTTGCAAAGTGCCTAGCTGTAGTTTTTGAACCCTCGCTCTGCCGGCACTTAGGGAAACCTAGCAAACCTATACATTTTTGAAAAGTAGACACCCAGGGGAATCCAGGATGGGGTGACTTGACTGGCTCTCACCAGGTTCTGTTACCCAGAATCCCTTGCAAACCTAACAAATTGGCAAAAAAAACACATTTTCCTCAATTTTCTGTGGTGGAAAGTTCTGGAATATGCATGGATCCACAAAATTCCACCCACCCCGCGTTCCCCAAGGTCTTCCAAAAAAAATGGTACCTCACTTGTGTGGGTAGGCCTAGTGCCCGCGACAGGAAGCAGCACAAAACGCAACGTGGACGCACCACATTTTCACAGTGAAAAATGACCCTTTTTTGCAAAGTGCCTAGCTGTAGTTTTTGAACCCTAGCTCTGCCGGCACTTAGGGAAACCTAGCAAACCTATACATTTTTGAAAAGTATATACCCAGGGAATCCAGGATGGGGTGACTTGACTGGCTCTCACCAGGTTCTGTTACCCAGAATCCCTTGCAAACCTAAAAATTGGCAAAAAAACCACATTTTCCTCACTTTTCTGTGGTGGAAAGTTCTGGAATCTGCGTGGATCCACAAAATTCCACCCACCCCGCGTTCCCCAAGGTCTTCCGAAAAAATGGTGCCTCACTCGGGTGGGAGGCCCAGAACCCGCGACAGGCAAGGGCCCACAACGTATTGAGGCGACCTCAAAATGGCCTATCACAAAACGACCTGGTTTTGCAAGGGGTCCCATGACGTTTTGGCCCGGGGCTGGCGGCCACCTAGGAAAACCTACCAAACCCACACATTTCTGAAAAGTAGACACCCGGGGATTCCAGGGAGGTATGGCTTGCGTGGATCCCCCAACGTTTTCTTATCCAGAATCCCCTGCGAACCTGACATTTTGCTGAAAAAAATCCCTTTTTTCACACATTTTTGTGTGGTAAAGTTGTGGCATCACGGGGCTGACACAAATTTCCTACCACCCAGCGTTCCCCAGGTCTCCCGATAAAATGGTGCCTCACTCGGGTGGGAGGCCCAAGTACCCGCGACAGGCAAGGGCCCACAACGTATTGAGGCGACATCAAAATTGCCTATCACAAAATGTTTTGGGCCCTTGCCTGTCGCGGGTACTTGGGCCTCCCACCCGAGTGAGGCACCATTTTTATCGGGAGAGCTGGGGGAACGCTGGGTGGTAGGAAATTTGTGTCAGCCCCGTGATGCCACAACTTTACCACACAAAAATGTGTGAAAAAAGTGATTTTTTTCAGCCAAATTTCAGGTTTGCAGGGGATTCTGGGTAAGAAAACGTTGGGGATCCACGCAAGCCATACCTCCTGGAATCCCCGGGTGTTTACTTTTCAGAAATGTGTGGGTTTGGTAGGTTTCCCTAGGTGGCCGCCGAGCCCTGGGCCAAACGTCATGGGACCCCCCTTGCAAAACCAGGTCGTTTTGTGATAGGCCATTTTGAGGTCGCCTCAATACGTTGTGGGCCCTTGCCTGTCGTGGGTACTTGGGCCTCCCACCCGAGTGAGGCACCATTTTTATCGGGAGACCTGGGGGAACGCTGGGTGGTAGGAAATTTGTGTCAGCCCCGTGATGCCACAACTTTACCACACAAAAATGTGTGAAAAAAGTGATTTTTCAACCAAATTTCAGGTTTGCAGGGGATTCTGGGTAAGAAAACGTTGGGGGATCCACGCAAGCCATACCGCCCTGAAATCCCCCGGGTGTCTGCTTTTCAGAAATGTGTGGGTTTGGTAGGTTTCCCTATGTGGCCACCGAGCCCCGGGCCAAAAAGTCATGGGACCCCCATTGCAAAACCAGGTCGTTTTGTGATAGGCAATTTTGATGTCACCTCAATACGTTTTGGGCCCTTGCCTGTCACGCGTACTTGGACCTCCCACCCGAGTGATGCACCATTTTTATCAGGAGACCTGGGGGAAAGCTGGGTGGTAGGAAATTTGTGTCAGCCCGGTGATGCCACAACTATCCCACACAAAAATGTGTGAAAAAAGTGAATTTTTTCAGCAAAATTTCAGGTTTGCAGGGGCTTCTGGGTAGGAAAACGTTGGGGGACCCACGCAAGCCATACCTCGCTGGACTCCCCCGAGTGTCTAGTTTTCAGAAATGTGTGGGTTTGGTAGGTTTCCTAAGATGGCCGCCGAGCCCAGGGCCAAAAACCTCACTGGTGTGGGTGGTTCAAGTACCCGCAACAGGCAAGGGCCCAAAACGTATTGAGGAGACATCAAAACGATCTATCACAAAACAAGCTGGTTTTGCAAGGGGAGTCACCTGGGTTTTTGGCCCCGGGCTCGGCGGCCATCTTGGGAAACCTACCAAACCCACACATTTCTGAAAACTAGACACCCGGGGAGTCCAGCGAGGTATGGCTTGCGTGGATCCCCCAACGTTTTCCTACCGAGAATGCCCTGCAAACCTCAAATTTAGCTGAAAAAAATCACTTTTTCTCAAATTTCTGTGTGGGAAAGTTCTGGAATCTACGTGGATCCACAAATTTCCTACCACACAGTGTTCCCCCATGTCTCCCGATAAAAATGATACCTCACTCGCGTGGGTGGGTCAAGTACCCGCGACAGGAAAGGGCCCAAAACCTATTGAGGCGACATCAAAATTACCTATCACAAAATAACCTGGTTTTGCAAGGGGGGTCCCATGAGTTTTTGGCCCTGGGCTCGGTGGCCATCTAGGGAAACCTACCAAACCCACACATTTATGAAAACTAGACACCCGGGGGAGTCCAGCGACGTATGGCTTGCGTGGGTCCCCTAACGTTTTCCTACCGAGAACCCCCTGCAAACCTCAAATTTAGCTGACAAAATCACTTTTTTCTCAAATTTCTGTGTGGGAAAGTTCTGGAATCTACGTGGATCCACAAATTTCCTCCCACCCAGCGTTCCCCCAGGTCTCCTGATAAAAATGATACCTCACTCGCGTGGGTGGGTCAAGTACCCGCGACAGAAAAGGGCCCAAAACCTATTGAGGCGACATCAAAATTACCTATCACAAAACAACCTGGTTTTGCAAGAGGGGTCACCTGGGTTTTTGTCCCCGGGCTCGGCGGCCATCTTGGGAAACTACCAAACCCAAACATTTCTGAAAGCTAGACACCCGGGGGAGTCCAGCGAGGTATGGCTTGCGTGGGTCCCATCTAGGGTGTTTCTGAACCCCCGGGGGGGCAGAAAGACTGGAATTTCGTGGGGGGAGAGGTGGGGGCATTGGAATGCCCATCTTGGGCAACCCCCACCCCTAAATTTATCGAGGGGAAAAAAAACCCTGGTGTCTAGTGGGCTTTCTGCCCCCCGGGGGGGCAGAAAGACTGTACCTTTGCGTCGGGGGGCCGGGGCATTGGCATGCCCATATTGGGTAGCCCCTACCCCAAATTATAATTTAAAAAAAATCCCTGGTATCTAGTGGGCTTTCTGCCCCCCCGGCGGGGCAGATTGGGGGCTACTGCCCCCCAGGAGGGGCAGAAAGACTGTACCTTTGCGGCGGGGGGGTGGGGGCATTGGCATGCCCATATTGGGCAGCCCCCACCCCTAACTATAATTTTTAATAAAATCCCTGGTATCTAGTGGGCTTTCTGCCCCCCCGGGGGTGCAGATTGGGGGCTACTGCCCCATATGCCCCCCAGGGGGGGGAGAAAGACTAATTTTGTGGCCGGGGGGGAGGGGGCATTGGCATGCCCGTTTTTGGCAGCCCCCACCCCTAATAAACATCCCATAAAAAATCCCCGGTGTCTAGTGGGCTTTCTTCCCCCCACGGGGGGCAGATTGGGGGCTACTGCCCCCATCTACCCCCCAGGGGGGGCAGAAAGACTAATCATGCCAAAAATTTTATGGGGGGAGCAAAGGCCCTTGCCCAAGGGGCCGCTCCCCCCTCCCTGGTGCCTAGTGGGTGGATCCCTGCTTGGGGATCACCCTCCTGGGGATGGGGGATCCACTAGGGAGGGGTACCATTGGAAAGGGGAGATTCTCCCCTTTCCAACGATACCTCTCCTGAGTATCTCCGAGTTCAGCTCGTCATGAGCATGGAAGGGGTTAAAGATAACCCAACATGTTGGAACTGTAATGCATCTAATGGGGACCTTTCTCACCTTTTATTTTACTCTTTCTGGGACAGCTTCTTTGACTTTATTCACACTCTCTGCAGGATCTGTCTCAAAAAATATTTTCTCTCACTAATTCAAGGTTTCTTAGATCTCCAAATCCACTCACAGAATGATAGACTTCTAGTGGACATAATACTGATTTCGGCATGAAAGTCGATATTGGCCAACTTTAAGAACTTTAAGAACACAGCTGCTTCCACCTTTAGTGCCTGGCTGAACTGGATCACATTTCTAAGAGGAGCAGA
The DNA here is from genome assembly GCA_963921515.1 of Calotriton arnoldi. Classification (NCBI taxonomy): domain Eukaryota; kingdom Metazoa; phylum Chordata; class Amphibia; order Caudata; family Salamandridae; genus Calotriton; species Calotriton arnoldi. Next base: position 726,528 of record CAWUFW010008076.1, on the reverse strand, counting down.
TAATATCACCTTCCAAAACTCCCCTTGGAAAACACAAAAGCACAATGTTTTGGAGTCACTGGACACTTATTTTGCCACAACAAAACCTCCATGATCCTCCGTAGATTGCAGTATACCCTTCTTCCCAGGCTCTGGGATGGAGCCTATTCGGGTCTCGGACAGTAGATCACCCACCTAACACTATACTTTCGGACTCTACGTGCCGTCCTTAAATCCTAAATGTCCAAGATTATGGGCAAGTTAGGTAACTCTGCATAATTGTCACTGGTAAATGTGTTACTCTCTGCCGCAAATATTCCTATACTTGGCTGTTATAAAAACACCATGTCAAGGGACCTCTAGGGGTCCCTCAGTGGACCACTCCTTACTTTTCTCGATCTTTCTACTTTTTCCTTTCAAAATTGTTTAACTATTGCTTTGCTCTAAATGTGGCTTTCAAATGGATGAGAGTTACTTTCTGGTTTTGTAATCTACAAATCATCATTGAACCCTCCGAATGTGCTCTGTCTACTATGTACCCTGATATGCTATCGTACCATCAACGCTTTTTGATTTGTTTTGTTCTGTTCTGATTTGGAAACTTAATAAAAATCTTATGAAATCAACAAACCATCAGTGCACATGATCTTCTCCAGTCGGGGTATAGTCTAGCCAGCAGTCACAGAGCTGAGAACTTTTTGATTGATTCTTGGCAGTGGTTTTGAAGAGGAGCCGGTGAACAGAGGAATCAGTGGTTTATGGCCTGTATGAACTAGGAATGGTTGGCCATAGAGATATTTGTGGAAATGGTGACACCCCCAAGACCGGCAATGGCTTCCTTTTCAATGAGAGAGTGTCACTGTTCAGTATCAGTCAAGGTACGGCTGGCATATGCCACTGGAGCTCTTTCACCATTTCTTTGTTTTTGGGATAGGACATCCCCTAGGCCAGTGGGGCTAGCGTCCACTGACAGTTCAGAATCAAAATGAAGACCAAAGTAAGCCAAAGTAGTGTGAGCAGATAGAGCTTATTTTGTCGATTGAAAGGCTTCCTCTTGGGCAGGTCCCCATTCTCAGTGTTTGATTTGGTCAGTTCTCAAAGTGGGGCAGTGAGAGTGGTCAATTTGTGAATGAATCTGCCACAGTAAGTGACCATTCCCAAAAAACTGTGTACGCCTGTGACACTGGTAAGTGCCGGGGCAGAATGAATGTCCTCGTTTCTTTTGTGCCGGACCAGGCATGACCCCATTCTCAGAAAAATGATACACGAAAAAAGCAATTTCTTTCTGGAGAAATGCATGTTTCTCTCTGTGTAGAGTAAGACCATTGTCTTGTAAATGTTGGTAGGTTGCCCTCAGTCTTTCGCAATGTTGGTCAAGTGTGGGGGCGTGCACCAAAATGCCACCAATTACATTAATGGCCCCTTCTAGGCTAGCCAACACCTCTCTGATCGTATCCTGAAATACTTCAGCTGCACTGGATACTGAGGCATTTGTACCTCCTCAGACCTAGATGGGTGGAGAATGTAGAAATGGCTCGGGATTCAGGAATCAGCATCAGTGGATGATATCCTGCTTGGCGATCCATCTTGGAAAACCATTTCGAGCTCCTTACTTCTGCCACAATATCATCAACTATGGGCGTCAGATGTCATTCACACAGGATGGGCAGATTGGGTAGGCACATATCTACACAAATCCTAACTTCTCTGGGCTGTTTGCGTTTATTGTACATCCTTAGCAATGCTATAGCTGGCAGTGAGTAACTACCTAAGACCTGGCGTGGGGCCATTATTGTCCCCATTCACAAGAAGGGTGCTAAAGATAATCTGGCAAGGGGGCGTGGCTTGGATGGCAGAGCTGATGGCAGCTTGATCCCGTCGCTCTGTCCAACGCAGAGACATCATCCTTCCCTACTGGGGCGTATCAAGGCTAATCACTGCCCAAACAACAGGCTTTGACTCCGGATAAAGCGCTGCCTCTATTGCTACCATCATTGTACCTTGAAACGCATTTATTGGGACGCTATCTCCTCCAGTAACTTCACCGTCCGGAATAATACGATCCCTCAAAATGGCGGATCTCGAACGGCGACCGCATTTGCAGTCACGGCAGACGATGATATGCCCAATTTTCCACTCGAACGATTACTCCATGAAGGCTTAAACTGCCTCATCGTACAAATAAGATTCAATCACTTCACTGCAGCCTAATCTTAATCTTGCTTTACCTTCGTGGCGATCTGTCTTGCAATGCAGCCTGACCCTATGATGGCGACCGTAACACTGTGATACAGGCACCCATGTAAAGCCCCTCGGAGCCTGGGCCGTCTGTGTATGGAAACGAGCGTTTCACCCTCTTTCCAGCTCATCTGCTGCGTTATATAAAATGCGGGGTATGAAGTGGTTACCTTGTCTTCGTGACGATATGTCCTGCAACGAAGCCTGACCCTAAGATGGCGGCTGTGGCACCGTGAAACAGTCTCTCATGTAAAACCACTCGCAGCCTTAACCACCTGTGTCTGAAAAACGAGCGCTTCTCCCTCTTTCTACTGGGCCACGCTTATTCAATCACCGTCTCGTCTGATGCATCTGATCCGGTGTATATAGTGCGCTGTGTGGCAGCTTTCAACATGTATAACCAAGAGGCTATCATATAACACTGTAATCTGCTGCGGTAATTAGCACTTCATACCTGGACCCGCGGGGTCACTAATGTTCATAGCGCAATTTCCACCGCTTCAATCCTATGTTGTGGCCTGATAACCCCCTTGGGCCAGTGGTGAGCCTGCCAGTGCCTCCAGCAGTTCAACAAAATGGCGCGTAGCTTCTGCTGCGCATTTCTCTAACCTAGGGTTACCACAACGACCCAGTCGTCAGCCGGTCAAGCTTTCAGAGCCCTAAATGTTCCTCCTTTGTATATACATCTCTTTGTCCTGCAGCGTCTTCGGAACTTTCGGAAGCTTGGGAGTCTGATCAGTCAGGCTTGTCTTCTCTTGGTACCTATCCACACTGCCTTACCCCAAATTGGTGCAGCCCACACTGGTATTAGGGGTCTGACCTATCCTGACTCCGTATATGGCTCCTTTTAGCGTTCTGGTCTGTCTTCAATGTCTTTTGCCTAACATATACCTCAGAAGGGAGTAACCAGCACCAATACCAAGTTTTTACGCAGTCTAACAGCCGTAGGGTTGGCTAAATCACAGCGCTCTCACAGCGTATCTCACTACCAGCCTAGCTCTACGCTTCATTGAGACCTGCCAGGACCTACCGAGAGCACCTATTCACACCTGTACTCGCCATCTTTAGATAACGTCTGCGATCAGCTCCAAATACCAGAGCCTTCACTAACACCTCCATCAGCATAGGTCTTCTTACCTTCCAGTCTCCTCACTATGGCTGAAAAAGAATCCAAAGCTCACTGCAAAAGAACCAAACGAGATCCAGCACTGTCAGACTCTCCTATGAAAGCCAAAGCAGACATAAACAGCACGATGGAAATGATTCTAAAAAAGCTAGCCGATGTTCACGACCTGGCTAAGTCAACAAAACAAAATACGGACGCTATGCAGCTAGAATTAACAGCCATAAGGGCAGACATGAATACAATCAACTCTAAACTCGACGCCTCTTCTCAGGCCAGTAAGGAAATAAAATCTCTCCTGGATATTACCAGCAACCTAAAAAGACAAGCAGCCGACCTTGAAGACCGAAACAGGAGAGGGAACATCAGAATCTTTGGAATTCCGGGGGGGCTCAGAGAATTCTGCGGAGTCATGCATCGCCTTTCTGGAGAGCTGGATCCCTCAGATCATGGGCATAAAATTTCACAAAAATTTGGAACTAGACCGAGCACATAGAATTCCGACCTATAACTCTTCAACGAGGAATACAACTCGCCCTATCATATGCAAACCTTTAAGATACCAACACGCAGAAGCCATTCTCAATTTTGCCCGTAAAAATCGTCAGATCACGTGGAATGGCCAAAAAATAACTTTCACGCAAGATTATTCTAAATCCACTGTGGATAGTAGAAAAGGCTTCCTTCTGTTAAGGGACAAGCTGAGAGACAAAAATATTCAGTTTTCCTTTGCAATCCTGCAAAGATTAGAATCATAGAAAGCGGCAGACAACACTTCTTCATCGACCCTAATGACCTGTCGAAATTCTTAGACAATCTGGCCACAGAAAGCATGGACCACACCAATTCATCCTCTAACAAAACGAAGACATGATATCCTTTCTAAGTTCCCTTTAGACATAATGTGTTAACAACACGTGCATGCTCACGCTAATGCCATTTCATGGGTCAACAGTTCTTCTTTGTTATGAAGGTTTTAGACTTGCTGTTATCTGCTTACAATTAAAGTAGACGACTATTGTCACTTTCCTTGCCTATCAGTTATTACCTTGTGCTATGTGCCGTCTGTCCAGCTAAATTTGTTCCTTTGTTCCTAACACTATGCTATATGGAGATAACATCACTATCCATCTAAAATCATCACATCGTTAAGCTTATACAAAACAACTTTGTGTATGCAAGGGTTGACAAATAACAAATTATTCAGAGGATATGGCTTCTTTCATGATTTTACCTGCTATATATAAGTAAAGAAGTTCATACTTAGACCTTTCATAGGTACATTTAGTCGCCAAGGTAGTAAGATATGTCCTATAACAGAATCACAATGCTGGTTTACCGACCTGTTATACTCTAGTAGGTTAAATATGTTCAAATATGTTTTCTCTCCAAGTTGACAGACTCATGCTCCTGCTGTCTCACCTCCGATATTCGAGGTATTCAGGATGGGGAGGGGGGGGAGGGTTCCCCGGGGTTTGCTATTTGTAGCCTGTACTTTTCTGCTTTTTTCATTTTTTCCTTCCCTACTGTATCTTTTTGTTTGGCCTGTTATGCACTACATCATCTGGTACACACTGGTCTTGCTGGGGGAGCTCCTATTCCTCCATGCGCCTACGCCCGGCTGTGAGGAGATGCTTGTTCACCAAAACTCCCATTCAACATTTCCCAAACACATTTTGGTTCTTGATCAATCTTAAATTACCCACACACCACGGTCGCTGTTCCACTTATTCAGACGCAATAACACCCTCACACAATGACTCATAAGCTAGCAGATAATCTAAATATCGTCTCCTTAAACGTAAAGGGCCTTAACCACACCATCAAACAGAGGAAAATCTTAGATTACGTTGCCAAATCCAAGGGGGACATCATTCTTTTACAGGAGACAAAACTTTCCAATAAGGACTCAGAATTAATTAAACTCAAAGGGATCTCTCATGTCTCATGCTCCCCGGTGCAACAAAAAAAGAGAGGGGTGACTACTTTATCAGCAAAAAAAGCTAATGTAGCCCTTGAATCTTACTCCCATGACGACGAGGGTAGGCTCCTAATAACACATCTACGCAGAGGTGACAACCTCATCCATGTAGTAAATATTTATGGCCCAAACATTGATGAACCCTGCTTCTGGGAGAAAGTTTCCAATACCATAGAGGAATTACCCCAAGACGATCTAATCATAGTTGGAGGCGACTTCAACCTCCCAGTAGACCCTCTAATAGACCGTCAATCCTCTTGCAAGTACCACCCCACTAAATCTCATAATATTCTAAGGAAGATCTGCTCCAAGATTAATCTCAAAGACACTTGGCGCCTTCAACACCCTGACTCAAAGGAATACACTTTTTTCTCTGCGCCCCATAATACGTACACAAGAATCGATTACATCCTAATATCAGGCTCACACACGCAATTAATTGACCAGACTATCATTTCACCTATACTAGTTTCTGACCACGCATGCATTAATACTCTTTTGGTGGGTAACCAGAATAGATCAACTCCTAGAAGATGGCGTTTCAATAATGATGTTTTATCCGACCCCAATGACAGGAAGAAAATTGAAAATGCAATCACGGACTATCTCAAGTATAACGACCTCCCTGAGACTAACCCAAACACTCTCTGGGATGCGCTGAAAGCTACATTAAGGGGTGTCCTCATTGAGATCCAAACGAAAATCAATAAATCCTACAACAAAGACCTAGCTAAGCTAGAAGAGGATATTAAGCAATTGGAGATTTCTCACACTAACTCCCTTAACATTAACACACTTAACCTCCTAACACAAAAGAAATATGAATACAACAAAATCCTAAGCGAACGAGCAGGGGTATGGATAAACAAATTTAAAAGTCTCAAACTGTGCGAAGCCAATAAAGCCGGTAAAATGCTTGCATCCTACCTTAAACATAAACAAAATCAATTCAACATTAACTCAATCAAAGATACAAACAACCAAACCCATAACAAACCTAAAGCAATATTAGATTGCTTCAAAAACTTTTACTAGGATCTATATCATAATGACCAAGCTTTCGACCCTGAAGAATGCACAAATTACCTAAGTAGACTAAATCTTCCTCAACTTTCAGATACCGATAGAGTTGCTCTTGGTAAACCGATTAATGAACTGGAGGTGTCCAGGACCATTAAATCACTAAAAGATAACAAAGCACCGGGCCCTGACGGGTTCACAGCCAAATTTTATAAGTCCTTCAATGAGGGTCTATAATAATATAGCCGAGGGGGGTATTACATCCGACTCAATGACAGAGGCTAACATCGTAGTTCTTCCAAAGGATGGCAAAGATCCTTTACTTCCAAAAAACTATAGACTGATCTCCCTCATTAACGTTGATTGTAAAATTTACGCAAAAATTCTGGCCAACAGACTCAACACTTTTTTACCACAACTTATAAGCAATTCCCAAGTTGGCTTCATTAAACACCGCATGTCTAATGACAGCACCCGTCTATTATGTCATGTCCTTGAAAATGCGCTTTTTAATCCTGTCCCATCCATTGCCATAACCCTGGACGCAGAAAAGGCGTTTGACAGGGTGTCGTGGTCCTTTTTTAAGCATTGCATGTAATCCTTCGATCTGGGTGAGCCCTTCATTAGAATGGTCATGGCACTCTACGTTAAACCCTCTGCACGCATCGCAATCAATGGTTCCCTCTCTGAGTCCCTCAATCTACAACAGGGAACTAGACAAGGGTGTCCCCTATCCCCTTCTCTCTTTTTATTAGCTCTAGAACCCCTAATACAGGACATAAAACAGAACTCTGATATCAAGGGAGTGAACTTTAACAAGACTCAGGTTAAACTGACTGCTTACGCAGATGATATCCTGATAGTTACAGAAAACCCAGAACCATCTATTTCAGCCCTGATGGATACAATCAGCACCTACTCTATACACTCAGGATACAAACTGAATAGAGACAAATTGGAAGTAAAACCATTAAACATTCACTGCTCAAAAGAAATCCTAGGTTCATCTGGCCTGACATGACAAACAGGTTATATTAAATATCTGGGGATCAAGTTCGGCTGCAATATCATTGACACTCTGCTACACAATGAAAACTCTACCTTGGAGAAAATCAAAAAACTATTGGACAACTGGTCCTCCAGATTCATAACCTGGTGGGGCAGAATCGAAACGATAAAGATGATGATCTCTCCGTTAGTCAATTACCTCAACAATATTCTACCCCTTGTTCTCTCAGAGGACTTTCACCAGAAATTAGACATTCTCTTGTCCAAATTCATCTGGCAAAGTAAAAAAGCTAGAATATCCCTAAAAAAACTCAGATTAGACAGAACCATGGGAGGCGTGAACCTACCCGACTTTAAATCATACCAAACTGCATTCCTTGCGAAACAGGGTTCTTACTGGCTCTCTACCCCCATTAACTATACTTCAGTCTGGTTAGAAGTGGAAAAGGCTATATTAGACAATCTAAACCCTCTCACCTTATTGACTTCCAGCTTTATAAAACTAAAGAGATCCAAATCTATCTTCAAAAGCACAAAAACATCTCTTTTACAAGTGGACAAAAAACTCACCTCCAGCATCAGACTTTCAAATATTGAATCGTTATGGAACAACCGTAATATCAAATACAAGGGCAATCCCCTTCATTTTGAATCCTGGATTGACAAGGGCATTTTCTTTCCCCAACAACTTGAACAAAATTCGTACCCCCTATCCTTTATGGAACTCCAAAGCAAATACGCCTTAGACAAGTCAGAATTCTATAACTTCCTTAAAATCAAAACGGCCTTATCTAAATCTAAAATACATAAATCCTCCCCATCGTTACCAAGCTACTTCTCTAATATCAACAAGCAGGGACACCAAGTTTCTCATATTTACAAACTTTTACGGCCAAAAACCTCATCCTTAAACAAAAATATTGTCACATTCTGGGATCAACATTCCTCCTACCCCCTGTCTGAATCACAGTGGTCCCAAATCTACAACTCGGTTATGCATTGTAAAATCTCCCCGGTCCTTTCTCAAACAAAATTATGGCTTATCCATAAAGCCTACAGGACGCGGGCATGCCTACACTCACAAACCCTCCGCCCAGACCTGTCCTGTTGGAACTGTAAGGAAGGAATAGGAGATTTACCCCACCTTATCCTTCACTGTAAAACTCTTTCTAAATTCTGGGACAAAATATTCAAGTTCTTATCTACCCTCTTTGATTGTCACCTTAAAAGAGAATTCTCCTCTTTAATTACAGGATGTCTTAATACCGACACAAAAAACCAAGCAGATAAGGCGCTATGGACCTACTTCTCACTTTTTTGAACATAAAAAAAAAAGATAATCTGGCAAACTACAGACCCATTAGTCTCATCGATAACACTCAAAACAATTTCTGTAGGCAAGTTCTTTCCCGACTTCAGTGTTGGAAGAGAGATCCTCAGATCCTGTTGGATTTTCGGGCTGGGTTCTGTGAGAAAATAAGTACCATCGATCAGGTGTTCCAGTTCTCAGTTATTTGCTGGAAGTACATTATCCTATGGAAAGACCATCTGTATGTAGCCTTCATGGATTTAAGGGTTGCATTTGATTTAGTTCCTAGGGAACACCTGTGGGAAGTGCTTACACAATATGCGATCCCGGAAGATCTCTTACACATTTTGATCAAATTGCGTACAGACACCTATGCAGAGGTAAGGTGGAACAGCCAAGGGGCATTGACCAACAGAATCCCCAGAAAATGCAGGGTTAGACAAGGGTGCATATTGGCACCCACATTATTTTTTCTGTATATTAATGGTGTTGTGGGGTGGGTGAACAGCTACCAGCATGTAGCTCCAAAGCTAGCAAATGTCAGCACCCCGGTGCAGCTGTTTGCTGACAACACTCTGCTCTTGTCACCATCTACAGGTACTACTAAACAAGTTTGACATGTTTTGTAAGAGTAGGGAACTCAAAATAAATGCTGAAATATCCAGGTTAATGATCCGAAACCCCTATTGTTCATTTGAAAACAAAATTGAGGTAGATGTGTCCCCAATTGAGAGGGTGAAGAGTTTTGACTACCTGGGGACATATTTCACAAAGTGCCCCAGGGGTGCAACTGGCATTTGCACCCACTTTGCATGCCCCCGGGGTACTGTGGTATTACAAAAGGGGCCGATGATGATTGTGCGGCTCCTTCTGTAATACTGAAAGCGCTGGCGCACATGCAGCACCAGCGCTTTCTCAATAGGGAGTTCCCTCATTTGCATGGGGGCGTGGCCCCATGCAAATGAGGGAATCCCTTTGCCTCTGCACCTGTGCCGTATTATAGACACGGGCGCAGAGGCAAAGAAGCTGTCAGGGGGACACTGACAGTGCACCACCTAAAAGGTGGCACACTGTCAGTGCGCCCCTGACAGAAGCCCTCTTGAGGGGGGAAAGCAGGTCCTATGGACCCCCCAGACATCCTGTTTAAAAGTGCAGGCGGGTTTCCACCTGCACAGTGATACACGGAGCAGCTGCTTCAAAGCCGCTCCATTTTTCACCTGAATGCACTGCCCCCAGGCAGCACGTGTTCGCAGCTGGCATGTGTGCATGCATTCTATGTAAAAGGGCACACTTTTCCTGTTTGCGCCCTGTGCACCTGTTTTGAGGTGCGCTGGTGCAAACAGGGAAAGTGCACCCTATACATATTAGGGCCTCTGCGAATCAGGCTTTCTGATAATTTATCCTGGAAGGCCCAACTTGACAAAAGCAAAACCACTCTGCAGGATAGATCAGCAGCCTTCCTGAAAAAGTATAAAAAAACATCAAGTTGGACCATTTCTCCGGTCCTCGAGGTCTACAGAGCTGTAACCCTGGGTAGGGCCTTGTTCGGGCAGTATGATTGGGCTGTGGGGATGCTAGTCAGATACCCTGTACGGAAAACACATTTATAAGATCCCTATTTAATCTTCCGAAAAGCACGGCCCTGTTACCACTAAGGGGCCGATTCCGATTCGGGCCGGAAATCTCTCCGACCAAGCCGGACCCGGAGAGATTTCCGACCGAATCGGACCCGTGCAGCCCGACCGAACGAGTACGATGCGTCCGTATGCTATCGGACTCGAGTCGGTCGGACTCCCATTGAAGTCAATGGGACCCGGTCGTACAACGCGTACGCGGGCTCCCATTGCCTCAATGGGTGCGAGGCGAACAAGGGCGCCCCCTACAGCGGGTACGCGGTGAAGCGACTCGCGCCGTACACGCACAGGTAGGGGGGACCCATGGGTCCCCCCTGTGTGCAACTCGCGCGGCTACGCGTACAGGGGGGTCCGACACGGACCCCTGAAGTACGCCTCCGACTGCTCTTTCGAGCCGGGCGGCACGTGTCGGTCGGACTGCTCGCGGCGCGCATCGTACTTACCCGGCCGGGGAACGTCTCCATTGCGCGGTGCGAGTTGTGTCCGAGCGAGTCGGTCGGTGCGGTTCGACCCGGGAACGAGTCGGTCGGAGCGGTTGGGACGCCCGAACGAGTCGGTCGGCGATTTGGCATCGTACTCGCTCGTCCGGACGCACGTACGAATCGGTCGGGAAATAGGGCTCCGAATCGGATCCGGTTATGCCAAATCCGATTCGGAGCCCTACCGGCCGAGATCGGAATCGGCCCCTAAGTTGGGATTTGAACATCCAAAGAACACATTACTTGCCCGCCTAATAATTCTAAACTATTGGGTTAAAATATGGACAACGCTCGAGGTTCTTAAACTGGGCCTGGCAAATAAGATCTAGCACCCTCAAGTAACATGCCTTCGAGCTGTACACCCCTGTCCAAGGTGCTGGAAGCTAGAACCGAGGGAGCCCGTAGGACCTGGCAGAAGCGGCTATTGCCCACTGTGCCACTTTTACGTAGCTGCACGCCACTTTACAATGCTTTTACGATCCTTGCATTGGCCTAATGGAGTATGGTTGTTACATGTTTACTACCACTTCCCTCCCCTAGATGGATGTCATTGTAGAGGGAATCTGTGGAGTCAGCAAAAGTGGCTACTGTCCACTGTGTCACTTTTAGGTCCTAGCACTCTTCATTTTAAAATGTTTCTACAATAACGGCATTGGCCCAATGGAGGTTGTTGTTATAAGTTTACTACCTCTGCCCTCCTTTAGGCACAATTACTTCTTTGCCTGGGTGTCAGACACTGCGCCACGGCGCTTTGCCTATTTAATCATGACACAAATGAACCAATTGCCTTAGCATTACCAAGGTTCTCAAATCGGGCTCAGTATATAAGGTCAAGAACTGCCAATTAGAATGTCCCCAAATGGCCTATGCAGGCCTCTGACACTGGAGGCCACAATAGAGGGAATCCATAGGGCCCAGCAGAAGTGATTATTGCACACTTCTCTACTTCTCTACTCTCAGGCGCTTGCACTTTCTATTTTAAAATGTTTTATGATTAATGCATTGTCTTAACTGATTTTGTTCATTAATTGATTATTATTTTTGTCTTTCTAATTATGATCATTGCACTTTGTAAATTCTCCTCGTAATGCTTTGAGTTCATGCAGCTTTTCGACCCTTAGGCTAACAAGAACATGCATCAGGAACTTTCTCTTCCTTCGAATGCTGCATTTGACTTTTCACATAATTGCTGGACTGCTGACATTTTAAGATAGATGTTGCTTGTACTTTTGCAGTATCTGTGATACTTTTCAATGTTCTTTTATGGTCACACATTTTAACTGAAATAAAGTAATTACTACCTGTGTAAGTATTATCCTGTTTATGCATGCTTCAGGTTTGAACTCTGCTGAGCGTGCATTCCCAACAGCGACTCTTGTTTTCATATTTCAGCTCACGTCTTATCAAAATGTGTCATGTAATAATTAATATAATTATATATCACAATCTTTAATAATAGCAATAACAGTAATAATCACAATAATATAACAATCATAATAATAATAATAATAATAATAATAATAATAATAATAACAATAATAATAATAATAATAATAATAATAACAATAATAATACCTTGCAGTAGTTTCTCCCTATTTTTCTTTACATCTAAAAGTTGTGGCAAAATGTAGTTTTGTATAATTTATTCCAACCAAACAATGGGCCCTTGGAGTACGTTAAGGAGTACTGCTTTACTTACTCTAAAATGCTATTTACAAACCTTCAGCCAGAGATCTCCCCCTACACCTCTTCTATATTTTATGCACAGAGTTCTGCGCTATCGTGGCATAGATCTCTGTGCACATAGGTATAGGGTTTAGTAGTAAATGTGGCAGGACAAGGGGGAGTGGTGAAAAAAGGAGGAATGCTTACTTCAAAATGGGAGGGGGTTAGGGAAATATAAGGAGGGGTTTGAAGATGTGCATGCTAATAAAAACCCCCACAAAGGAATTAGACAATTGATATTCACAAAATAGACTTCTATTTCTACTACAGCTCTATTACTGACAAAACAGGCCCTTTTGTACTCCAGCCATGCCTTGGAATACGTCAAGCACCACATATGCTAACGTAAGGCAGGAGGAAGTGAACAGTCCGGACTCCATCACCCATCTACAGGCCCGATTTACAAAGGTAAACTGAGACGAAAGTCTAACTTAACGACTTTAGTTTTGCACAAAGGGCATTTACTACTCGTAAATGCCATTTGTGAATACAAAAAGTTGAACTTTATGACTTTTGGTATTCACAAAGGGCATTTACGAGTAGTAAATGCCCTTTGTGAATACTGAAAGTCGTAAAGTTAGACTTTCGTCTCATTTTACCTTTGTGAATCGGGCCCTACAAGTGTAACTCATTTCAACAGGGATCGATCACCTAGAAGCTGGCCACTTACGAAATTACCTCACACTTCTAAAATCTTTTTTGATTCACTATGTCAGTGAAAGCTTTTTTGTAGCATTGCCCATCATTTTGAGGAGTAATTATTTGAAGAGGAGAGAGAGAGTTTATTGCAAAGGACCAAAATCTTTGGTATGCCCTTGGAAGCAGTCATTGTCAGATACTGGTCTTTAACTGAAGAGACCCTTGGCATAGTTGCAGCCTGGAGCAGGAGCTTGAATCACCTGCAGCCTGCCCAGGCTATACCTGCTGATGTGAAAATACTTTCAAAGTCCTGGGTTGTCCTCCCATCTACTGTTTCCATCACATCTGGTTCTGCTTCAACCACTATACTGACACTTGGACTGGCCACAGACAGCATATAGCTGCTATTTAACAAACTGATCCTCCCAGAGGAGAGGATTTGACCATGCCAACTTCCCCTGTTAGACTGACATCACCAGCCAGTTCTCCATCATGGAGAGTGTTGCCATCTGGAATATTATTGAGGGGAGATCAATAAATGGGGAAAAGCTGTTCCTTCAACATGATTGTCCTCTCCTTCCATTTACTGTGCGAAGACCAGAGTTGTACTGTCAGGGAAGGAATGTGTTGGTGAGTCATGCGAGGTACTTATACATCGAGGGCCATGTGGAAGTGAGTCCTGTGTAGCTGGGACAAGCATTCGAGGCTGCTAAACTGGTGGCTGGTGACTAGGAATCCTCAGGAGAGACCATGGAGGAAGTCTGCTGGCTGCTCTTGAGTTAGCTTTTGATGATGGTTTCTAGGTGGAACCAACAATGTCCTCCTGCTCCGCTTTACCGCTTCCTATTTTTCTGCAGTGGCAGCCACCGAGATAGCTTGTTGACTAAGTATAAGGATTTTCTCCTGGGTTTGTCTGCCATCCTCCTCTTGTGGATGGGCCAGCTCAATTGTCAGGTCTGTATCCCAATGGCTTGCAAGAGGAATATGAAAAATGTAGAAGTAAAACAAGAAAATTGGCACTAAATATTTCACTTTTCCACTGCTTACAACCAGCATGCATTGACATTCATCTGCTCTCGATTAGAGACAGGCACTGTCTCCTTTTCTATTTTATGTGGAACTTTCTTCCTCCACTGAGAATTGTGGTTATCTAGTCAACCCAATTTGCAACATACTTATGTTCATCATAAGTATAAGTATACTATCTTCCATTGTCCCATTCCCTTTAATATAGTCTCATTTCACACATGTGTTCCTCCTCCAGGAATGACCTTTGCCACCTGAATCCTGAAGGATGTCTCCTTCATCTACCTCCTCTCACACTGCCATTTGCTCTTAATGTATCCCACCCTGTGTGCCTCCTTTCCCAATGCATTAACTAAGAGTGTAAGTTGCTGCCACAAGTCGGCCTTTTCTGCTCTCCTGAGGCTGGATGGAGGCAGACCATGTAGTTGCCTCTAGGGATTTAGCACAAAATTAAGCACAAGGCCTGCCTCCTCATAAGCGAGATTCCTCTTCCTCCTGAGTTGAGCTGGCTATATCATGGAGTGTGGCGTTCTGGTGGTGAGGCAAATTAAGAGTGGGCGAGCAGAGCCTATGGTATGTACTAAGGCTGTATGGTCTGTAAGGCCAAAGATAAAGATGACTGTGGAATTTGCCTGACGTACATGGAACCGGAACTATAAATGATAAATGATGGACAGACAAAGCAGCTGTTGCATATTTATTTATACTGAATGGATCTGTTAGCATTTTTTATGAAAACAAGTGGCAACAGGCAATGGTGCTGCAATGGTGCGACGGGCCCTCCAGCTAGGTAATAAAAAGGACATCATTTGTTTGCAGTGGGATCTCACGCCATTCGCCTACTTGCCACTGCACCTGTCGCACTAATGATAGCTTTACTACTAGTAACAACTACACAAAAAAAGCACTTACAAGTCGTTTTTTGCGTAATGATGCTATTATGTATAGGGTTAAGTACACCTCCTCTGTTTTAGATGGTCTTTTAAATGACATTATATCAGCACCTTTATCAATGATATCATTATCCACCAGTGTATGTAAATCCAACTGTTTATTTAAGCATACACTAATCAGATTAACAACTTTTTGTTTTAGTACTTGTACAGAGACAATATTGGTAACCACCACACACAGTCATTCTCCTGGCGACAATGGGTGTTATATTAACAAGGAGTAATTAATTGGAGCAGCTATTTATTTAAACTTATAGGGTGACAAATCGAAATGGCATCCACGCATTCTAGCAGCTAATTTAACTCCATCCCTGTTATTGACTAACAGCTATTCGATGTCATCAATTTTACAGATTGAACAACCGTGTCAAGCCGCTGGCATTTCTCATAATTCCTCCCATGTGAAAAAAGAAAATAAACGCTGAAAAAGCAAAGACCAGTTTCCATCGAATCAGGTGCTAATTTCACGCAGTACTGCTCCTTATAGGACATATGTTAGTATAATACCAAAATGGTACAGCAGCAAGGTTCAGCAAGCAATTCAGAGTAGAACAAGGACTGTTCCCTTAAATACCAAAAACGACACATTCTTTTAAAGCTCTAGGACGTAACAACATAAAATACATCTAATAAACAGGAGCCTGGATTCACCCCCTGATTATTGTCTAAACTGCACATTGTAATTGTGCTGCATTTTTCCTTTTTCCTGACTGATTGTTCAGGGTCATTTACATTCGAAAAGCATATTAATATTTAATTCTACCTTGTGTTTTTCACAAAGAAACAACATCACTCCATAGGTGTGCTTAGAAATGCGCCTTAATATAGTAAAATGCCTGTAACCAATAGTACAACCATTGAATACATTCAAAGGCGGATAATGAATCTCTATGTCAGGTTGGCCTGTCCCACCCAGAATTCGAGAAAGCCTTACAGAAGGCCTCAAGAAATGCTATTTCAAGGTATTCGCCAGAGAGAGTGCGCAATTGCATACTTAGCCTCATGATAACTATTCGCGACACTTTCCAGTTTTCACAACCAGAGGGCCCATCCTCATTTTAAAAAGAACTGGATGCCCCTTTCAAGCGTGGGAATGCCCTTTTAAGATAACATTATTGCACACCGTGCACTTACGGAAAAGGGACACACAAACATCTGAATGCATCCCCTTCTGTAATATCAAAGTGCCCTATGCTACACAAAGTGAGTGTAAATGTCCATTGCGCCACTGGGCCCCTTGTGATCAGCCAATGATTCTTTAGCCCTTATTTTAGGCTCGAGGGCACATGCCACCAGACCTCACCTGCACACCTGGGCTTAATTGGTGACCTGCCTCGAAAGTTCTTCAGTTGAAACGTTTGGCCTGAAACATAAAATGGATGAACTAGACCTGTTTCAAATTGTGACTCAATTTGACGTATTTTGTCTTCAAGGCATGTGGAGGGCGGGCCAGGGGAAGCCAGATTTCACATTTTTCAGGCAGAGCGCAAAACCTTTCAAGAAAGGGAGGAATACAATTTTGGTTACTTGAAAGCTCTATTGGACTGTAGCATTCAACCCGGATGGTGATGTACAGCATTTCAAGGTGTTGGTCATTAATACAATCCTACCTCACATGTTCCAGCTAGAGAAGGTCTTTAGGAATGGGACCACCTGCAAATGCTGTTTGAATCATAAAGGAATGTTAGCTGCCTTGATGCTAGGTTTTTAATGCCAAACTCTCACAGCTACTGCTAAAGAGGATAACTGGCCATGCGGCTCGAATAATATCACATCCTTCGTCTGTAGTGCCCCCAAATAAAAAAATATAACTCAAGGGGAACTCCACTGGCACAGTTCATGGACAAGTCTAAACTCTGACAGCTTAATGGGAAGGTGGGATGGGATAGTGCTGCTGAACCACTGTCAAGTACATCCCAGTTGAGATTTACATAGTAGCGCGGGTGCAAGAGAATTACAGTCAGAATGTGGCCCATTACTGATCACTGTCCCTGTAAGCAGTCCCCATTAATAGATTGATGGATGCCATCAGAAGTGAGTCCGGACCGCTTTAAAGGCAACTTGCCTCTGTGAGTCAATGGTAGGTGGCCTGATCCACTGTGTCATCCCGGTGTAATGGCCCTTACTTGGGAATAGAAAGGACTCACTTAGCATGGCCCAGTAGGTGCTCACAGTTAATGAAGCAGAGCAAAACACGCATGTCAGAGGAATCTAAGCCATCCCAAGCTTGAAAAAAATCAAAGTGTACTGTGTCTGAAAATTGGAAACACAACTTGAAAGATGAGCCACAATAATCAATACTATTACCACTAATAACCCAAGATGGGTTTAGGGGAAAATGTTGTTGGGAGAGTTTCTAAAAACGACATTTCCTAAATAATCTTCAGATTGCTTCAGACAAGTGTTGGCCCTTTGCAGTAATCTGCAGTGCGAATCAAGATTCTCCCTAGAAGGTTGGCCAGGCATAGGCAGGGCACAACCAGCCTGCGTAACATAGTTGCGCAATGGCATTTGGTAGCAATATTTCTCCCTCCATCATAGTGTCATTAAACAGTTTTTAGGATGTATGATAAGTTGATAGGGGGCAGCCAAGTGGCTACCTACATATCGTTCAGGCTATTCCTGGTGAAATATTCCAAAAATGTATTTTCATAACTGTGTGGGCCTGGGTAGAGCAGCAGAATATCATTCAAAAATGTGATACCACTGTTGATCACTTCCTTACCATGCGGTTGACAGGGGGCACCTGTATGTGGCCCTCTGTTATCTAACCAAGGTTTTGGCACTTTAGATGAGATGGCACTTTAGTAAGTCTGGAGCAATTGAGTATGAACCCCTTTTTGAACACTGGTCAGACTGACCTATTATAACACCACATCTAAGGCCATGCAAGGATGATGTTGTATGATGCTTTCTTCCAACCGTACGATCTGGCAGCGCTGCTCCAACACTACTTCTGTTCTTCTGCCAAGAACACAAGGGCTAGGATTGTGTCTGCCATCACTGGGAGTAGAATATTTTTATGACTGCATTTATGCAGATGATGCTTCAGATTTGGGTTTTACAGACGCTGTGGTATTTTATTTGTATT
The DNA here is from genome assembly GCA_963921515.1 of Calotriton arnoldi. Classification (NCBI taxonomy): domain Eukaryota; kingdom Metazoa; phylum Chordata; class Amphibia; order Caudata; family Salamandridae; genus Calotriton; species Calotriton arnoldi. Next base: position 708,323 of record CAWUFW010008076.1, on the reverse strand, counting down.
TTTAGGATTTTGTATCCTTTATGGTTACTTGCTAACAGAATAAAGATTTATTTGAATTTGAATTGACTCATTCAGGAAACTTTGGTGAGCGATAGATTTTAGGATTGGGCAAGGACATTCTAGTTGGCCTACCTTTTGGAGGTATATGTGGAGTAAAGATCCCAGGATGAAGGAGCGCGGTTCATTGATAATGGTTTCTGCTAAGGCATTGAGTAGCATCACAAACCTGAGACTTATTCCCTTCATATTAAGGGATTGCCCTAGAGGTGAAAGGTAAGACAAGAAGAGGCTGATTGCCAGTGTGATATTGAGGGTCTGAAGACCCCCTTTCTATTATTTGGAACTGCTATAGAAAGCTGACGGCAGACCCCCTAAAACCTCTTTTTTATGAGGAGGACTATTAGAAGTAGACCTACTACTCTTATTTTTCCCATTGGCCTATAAACATTTGGGAATGTTTGCAAAGGGTAAGTAACATCCAATGAACGGATTTCCATGCTGGTGGCGGCATTGTTGTTCCATTGTCCAGTTGCCAGTCAATTGTAACAATCAGTTCTACTTGAGTGCTACATGATGTCCCACAGATTGGACCAAGAAGCCCTTGCTGTGTGCAGTTGCAAGGTTATGCTAACTCTTATGCCAATGGTGAAAGGTGCGATGTTCTGGACTACATCTATAGGAAGCAAAAAAGGAGTGCAAGCACCCCATTAGCTTTGCTACCTTAACAATAGTTCTATATATTTGATACTGTTTCTAAAAATGTCTGCTAGGCTACATTATAAGCATTTGCACATCACTCTTCTGCCTTTAGGTAGGTCCCGTGGAAGGTCTGTAGATAGCTGTTCAATGCCTAATTCAGCGTAGTTTGCGTTAATGTGGAAGTTGAATGAGAGCACTCTGCTAAATATCTTTGCAGTATGTTATGTGTATGTATAGGTTTGCCTAAGGTCGTTGTCATTTTTTGTTTCTCTGGGTTACTAGTTGTGTCTTTTCTGGCACAAGCAAATTGTTTTCTAAACCACACCTGTAGCAGTTAGATAGTTGTGATACAATGTGGTGCATGTGAGGTCTGGTGTGTTTATTCTTACTTTATCTGAATGTTTCTAAGACGTATATAGGTGTGGTGTAGGGGGTGGTGGTTATTTGACAGTGCTTTCACAGCTATACGCTTTCAGTGCTATGGTGTGCTCTTGGGGACCTCGGGGGTTTGTCTAGCAGGTGTTGTCTAGCAGTTTGAGAAATACTAATTGCAAGTGTAATTGTGAAGTTGCTGTGTTGTGGATATTGTTGGCTTGAAGGTTCTGATGATTGCTGGTATGGCATATGAAATGAGAAGTCTGGGTGAAGATTTGTCTTACTTAACTGGAGCATGGCAGTAGAGTAGTTGTGGTAGCTAGCCTCTTATTCGGAGGAGGAAAGCAGAGTGGAGGCATATTACAATAATATAACCAGTGCCTCAACATATTTACTCCAAGATATCCAGATCTGGTAGATTTCATTCATACTGTTACAATTTTGGACCTTCATATTCTCTTAGACATGCGCACAATATACCAAAAGAGGCCAAGATTATACGGGATGGGCGCCATCTTTCCATGGAGGCCCACAATTTAGCAGAAATTACTACACTTAGGCCCGGGCTACCATAATACGAATGGAGGGTGTCATCATGCTGTAGATGCCCAAAATATGCAATGAATTACCACCATTGTGCCACGTTAAGCATTATACTCGGGATGGGCAATATGATGCCATGTATTCTCATAAAATGTCAACAATTTCCATCATTATGCAGGCGTTGCTCCTCCACGAGGGTGTGTGGACGATGCCCCACCAATTTTTGCCCCATCTATCCGAGGCTCCGAAGATGTTCAGTGCTGCCTCTGCCACACAGTTCGAACCCATCAGGCTGAACAGTAAGCTTGGCTTGTGAGAAGGCCCTTCCACCTCTGCCATGCATGCACGGTGGGTGCTCTCTGGAGATATTTACACTTATCTCCTAATAGAGACTAGCTTAAAAACAGACACAAATGTCATTTCCCTGTTGAAGTGAAAATTCGACAAAGAAATTTACTACACAGACACTTGGAGGAAATCAACAAACATGGAAACTAATAAATGAAAAAAAAAAATCTTAAAATATAATTTGCATGATGCGTACATGTGTAGGAATAGGAGGTAGGCGTACCGCCTCATGAAGCTGGATCTTTCCATGAATGCATACCACTACTTCGTTCGAGGTGAGAGATCTTAATACTACAGAGGTTGGTTCCCTTTATAATACCAATGCAGAAAACATGAAAAAACTTTTGTAGCACATACGATCTCCATACCAAAATGTTCCCTGTCCAACTAAACACTTTTTGAAACTAAAGTGTAAGTTCCATAAGTGCTTTTCACTAGTACAGCCTGAACCTAGCTACGAGAAGGGGGTGCGTGCAAAGCATATGTATTATGGAAAGGTCAAAGGAGGTGGTTAAATGGTGTAGGAGACGGTGTTCCCACAATAAGGGGTGTTTTTGCTGTACATTTCAGTATCAAATGGAATTTCACCAACGTATTGTGCACCTCTGGGTTTACATTCCACAAGTACAATTTCTGCTGCTGTGTGATAGAGGTGCAAGTGTTCAGATATGGCATATTGTCCACCACCGGCATGTCAAAGGTGCAATACCCAGCAGCGGTGGAAACCAGTCCCACTTTTGAGGGTGCCGATTAAGGGGGAACAAGCCAGACAGCAGCACATTCCGTGCCATGCTGGCATGGCAAACCTGTTGCCATTTTCGTCATTCCTAAGGGGAGGCTCCAAAATCGGGGGATCATGTCCAGAAATCACTAAAAATGTCCCCGACAAGATGAGAGGTTTTATCTTGAGCGTGGTACACATATAGATGGATCACTGCCAGTTGAACAGGTTCTGTCTTATAGATGATGAAAGGGCTCAAGAAGTCATTGAAGCAGAAGTCATGAAAGTGAGTAAATAAGCTACTTTTGAGTTCAAAGACATACTGAGCCAGATTTACTAAAGGCCAGCACAGTGCAGCGCAGCAGTTGCTGCCCTGTGTTGTGTGAAAGGAAAAGAGCTGAACAGCTCCATGTCTACTAAGATGTGGTGCTATTTAACTATCTCCTTGTGCTGGCGCACGTTTGTCTGCCATACACCAACTAGCAGACCCTTGCAACATTGTGCAAGGGTATGCTCGTTCTGTAAGCAATAGTCTTTGTACTGGAAGGCAGACCTCAATAACTATCCTTTAACACTTTTTCTTGTTTTGAATCTGTGCTATGTAATGTAGCTTGCATGCAAAGAAGGAAAAACAAGGAGAAATTAAAACATTTCTCCACGTTGCGCCTGCTTCAAGGAGATGTAGGATTTTGGTGCAAATCCCTGTCTACAACTATTTGTAGATAGAGATTTTCATCAAAACCTATGAGTGGTTGCATGAAAACATCCATGCACCAGCCATGGAATGCCCCAATGATGCAGTATAACACAAAACAGTGCATTGCCCAACTTTGGGGTCGATTCCGATTCGGGCCGGATATTTCTCCGACCGAGCCGGACCCGGAGAGATTTCCGACCGAATCGGACCCGTGCAGTCCGACCGAACGAGTACGATGCGTCCGTATGTTATCGGACTCGAGTCGGTCGGACTCCCATTGAAGTCAATGGGAGCCGGTCGTACAACGCGTACGCGGGCTCCCATTGACTCAATGGGTGCGAGTCGGACAAGTGCGCCCCCTACAGCGGGTACGCGGCGAGGCGACTCGCGCCGTACACGCACAGGTAGGGGGGACCCATGGGTCCCCCTTGTGTGCGACTCGCGCGGCTACGCGTACAGGGGGTCCGACACGGACCCCCAAAGTACGGCTCCGACAGCTCTTTCGAGCCGGAGTGCGCGGCTCGGTCGGACTGCTCGCGGCGCGCATCGTACTTACCCGGCCGGGGAACGTCTCCATTGCGCGGTGCGAGTCGAGTCCGAGCGAGTCGGTCGGAGCGGTTCGAGCCGGGAGCGAGTCGGTCGGAGCGGTCGGGACGCCCGGACGAGTCGGTCGGCGAATTCGCATCGTACTCGCTCGGCCGGACCCGCGTACGGTTCGGTCGGGAAACAGGGCTCCGAATCGGATCCGGTAAAGCCGAATCCGATTCGGAGCCCTACCGGCCGAGATCGGAATCGGCCCCAATGTGTTTCTTTCTGAAACTATCCAACAGTGGCGGCTCCTCCTCTAAGGCGGAAGAGCGTCGGCCCACTGAACAAAAGGAAAAATAAAATGATAATAACTATCCTTATTATCATTTTAGTTTTCCTATTTAATCAGTGGCTCTCGGGACGCGGAGGAGCTGGCCAGAGCAAGGGAAGGAGTGGTTTACACTCCTTAAGTGCGCACGACTGCTTGGCCAGCCCTCTTGGGCTGGCCAAGCAGTCCTGCACACTTTGCATCTTCTCCACCAGGATGCATTACACAACCTGGTGAGGAACATGCAAAGCCTCCCATTCCCCGTCTGAGCGCCGACCAATCACAACGCTGCATTGCAGCATTATGATTGGCTCAGGGGAGCTTGGGCGCCTGGGTGCTTCCTTCCGCCGGCCAGGACTGCAGGAAGAGAAAGGAAGATGACGGAGGACGGAGGAGAGGCGGCGGCCAGCCGTTATAGGTAAGAGTTTTTGTTTTTTTCTCTTTTTGTCATCTCTCCCTCTCCTCCCACCCGCCTCACCACCCGGGTACAGGTGCAGCCGCTACTGCTATCCAAAACAAATTCTGATTTGATTTCGATAGTAAATCCCAACAGAACATTTTACATCGGGTTTGCCTTACAAAAGTAATGCAAACCAGGAGCAAAGCGTTAGAAAATCTGGGCCACAGTGTAAATCTGTTGCTGTAGTAGGGTTGCAAGTAGAAGCATCCAAAGTTTTTATTCTGCCACTGAAAACTCCCCTAGAACACTGTTTTTATCCTAATGACATTTGTGCCTGGTCCGTGCCACCTGTCACTTAAAATTAATGTGCCTTTTGCTCTCGATTTACCAGTAAAAATTGTTTCCTGAAGACTCTGAAAATGGATAATTGTAAACGTATTTCTCTGAAACAACGTAAAAATGACACTAAAGTCGCAATTTTAACGTGAAAGCTCACCTGCAGAAATATTTGTGAACTATGCATAGTAATCATAAGTTTTGCAAGAACCATGAGGTGTTTGTTGAGAAAAAGTGCACACTCGTGCACAAGTTCCAAGTTGAAATTGCAAAATATATTTGAGGCCTCAAATAGCAAGAATATGTTTTACTGCAGACTGATCACTGCAGATTTTTAATAAATTCAGAAGATGTATGATTGTGCTCAATTGAAGAAGTTGAGGTTAGGTTTATGGAGGATCTACAGGCTAGGTGTAGATAGTGCAACCTTGGAGGATGAATGGGAAAAGACCCATGGCATAATTTCGCAGACATTACTGCGACAATCAAAGTGGCAACTGCAAGCCTTTAACTCTGATGACATCATAAGATTTGTCAGCACATTGATCGGTGACCACAGAAAGTCACATCATGTCTAAGAGTACTAAAAACATAACAATTACATTTATAACAGCTTTCTGGAAAAGTAATCACACGTTTTCACTAGAAAAGTTCAGAGGTTTCTGTAACAACACAGATGTGCAACTACAAGATGGATCCACAGGGATTTGCTCTTGTGAACCTTACAGTTGCTCTACAAACCTCCAGGATTTGTTCAAGTGCAATGCTTTGGGATTTTGGCACACAGTACAATCTGAAATGTCCAGAAACATATCTTTTACTCTAGTAGAAATCTTTATGTTAATATCTTTCTTTGAAATATATTTTCGATATACTAATAGTTTTCTGCAAAATTAGGTGTGCACACTGTTGGGGCCTTTGTGAAAGAGAGCTAATGGCTATAGCAGTAAATACACTCTAGTCTTATTCACATATTTGAGTGCCTGATAGAGACACAGGATGTAAGAGAATAATCCTACCAAATCATCTATGTGGACATTTAAAAAAAAAATCCAAAATAGGATTAACTTGATTAAAAAAAATTAACATGTAGTTGAAACACAGACTTTGGGGCCGATTCCGATCTCGGCCGGTAGGGCACCGAATCGGATTCGGCTTTACCGGATCCGATTCGGAGGCCTAGTTCCCGACCGATTCGTGCGGGCATCCGCGCAAGCAAGTACGATGCGAGCGCACGCAAAATCGCCGACCGACTCGTTCCCGGGTCTGAACCGCTCCGACCGACTCATACGGACACGGCTCGCACTACGCAATGGAGACGTTACCCGACCGAGCCAGTACGATGCGCGCCTCGAACAGCCCGACCGACTCGTAGCGTCCGGCTCAGAAGAGCTGTCAGAGCCGTACTTGGGGGGTCCGTGTCGGACCCCCCAGCACGCGTAGCCGTGCGAGTCGCACACAGGGGGGACCCAAGGGTCCCCCCTACACATGCATGTGCGGTGCAAGTCCCACCAACGCGTTCCCACTGTAGGGGGCACCCCTGTTCGCAACGTGCCCATTCAGTCAATGGGAGCCCGTGTACGCGTTGTACGACCGGCTCCCATTGACTTCAATGGGAGCCCGACCGAGTCGAGTCCGGCAGCATGCGGCCGCATCGTACTCGCTCGGTCGGACTGCTGGAGTCCGGCTCGGTCGGAAAACTCACCGGATCCAGCTCGGTCGGAGAGTTTTCCGGCCCAGATCGGAATCGGCCCCTTTATGTTGAGGGAACTGTGCTTATGCTAACATAGCTAATATTGGCCTGAATTTCAAAATGGTTGGTGCTGTCTGAAACCACCTTTTCAGTAATGCAATAATCTTTCAGGCCTGCCTGCACGCAGACTATTCATTCATAAGCAACTATAAACACTGCTTTGAGATGTAATGTCACTTTCCCAGGTACAGAATGATATTTCTTTCCATTCGAGTATTGTAGTACACTGTTTCACACACTGTTTCGTAGAGAGTGAATGTTCTCAAGGCTTCACCTATCACGAGAACTTGTCCTTGTATGTTAAGTAGCGACATCTATATTAACAATTTAGGTTTCTGAAAGACACCAGGAATGGAAACTGCATCATTATGAATCTGTGGAATAGTTCTGAATAATATGATTTCATAAACTATATCATTCTTTCTTTCACTTGAATGGTTCAAACCATGTAATTTTTGCACAATTGTCTTTATGTATGATTTTCTTTGTATTTTCACTTATAAAAGAAGTCCATTCTTGTGAATGTTGGGCTCACTCTCTCCTTATTTACATTATGTCGGTCTGACCTCTGATTTAGGACTTAATTTAATTGAGGTGAGCTACAATTTGTTCTGCTTTTATACTGCCGCATTTTATTCTGAGGTTCATTATAGTATTTGATTTAAATGATTAATTGACTGATTCTAACCATTTATTTTCCTTCTGTAATGATTTAAACCATTAATAAACCTTTAAGGTTTTTGTTTTAATATTTGTCTTCTTTTCATTGCAAAGCCTAATGTGTTTTAAAATTTGTATTGTTCATTGTAATTTTCATTGAAGATTGTTGGTCAGGTCCAGTTGAGGAGCAAGAGGGGATTAACCCCGCTCCCAGTCTATTGGAAGCATTTAAATGTTAACTTTATTAGAGAAAAGCTCCGTTGGATAAGGTAGCAGAGGATGGTTAGAAACTGGGCCTGGATAGTTAGAAACTGGACCTGGATGGCTAGAAAATTGATCTGTATGGTTCAAAACTGGATCTTGATGGTTTTGATATTTTTGTTTTATTTTTGAGTTGTGCCCACTAGTTGGGACCAAGAGGTTATTTGTGCGCAATGAAAATGTAGGTGTTTATTCATGTTTATTGAATGTGTATATCAAGATTATTGTGTTAAGTGTTTAAAATTGTGGTTTTGGCTATTGGAGTGAGCCGAAAATCCAAAATCTCGAGATATAAACTTGTTGTTGAAACTTGTCTGCTAAAGTTGAGGTGTGTGTTATGAGGCGCCACACCATGATAGGGATTTACTAAAAAGTCTAGTTGTGAATTCATTATAAACCAGATTGGTGATTGTTTATTGTTTGGTGCACATGAATGTATGCACTGATCAGGAGTAGGTTATCGCTGGCCAAGGACCTGCTTCCCCTTTTGTGTGACTTCTTCTTAGAAGAGATTTGTTTTTTCCTTTTTTCTATTTGAATGTAAAGCAAACAAGAATAGTTTTTTAAAGTTGTTTTAACTAGGCTTAACTCAGATATTATATTGTGGTGAGTCGTGCTGTGATTTGTTGGTTTTTCCATGGTGCCACCCGGAGGCAGAATGTGATTGGCTAACCTTTGAACATCATGAGCTGCACTTAGTTGATTATGCTGTGAGTTGCGCTGTGATTCATTGATTACACCATTGGGTGCCGTGTTAGGATTAACCCTGGGCGGAGTTCGCGTAGTCGCGCTACGCTGAGTTCCGCGAAGTGGTAAAAAAACTCTACGAGCTACGCAGAATTCCGCGAGCACGCGGAGTTGCTTGTTCCGCCCGTTTGCGATGCATTTTTCCTGTTTGGGAACGCGTATTGCGTGTTCGGGACGCTGTTTGCGTGCTCGGGGGAAAATATCTCGCAAACTTGCCCATGCGGTCGCCAATGGGCGTGGCCATCTTGTTTTTCACTTGTCCCGCCCGTTCGCGATGCGTATTTCCTGTTCGCGAACGCAGATGGTGATGGCGCGTCCGAATGACGTGTTCGCGATCGCACACTCTTGCGGGATCACGCAGCCGGCTACCAAAATCTCGGGGCGCACGCGAACGGATAGGAAAACTCGTCGGCGAATGCAGGGATCCCGGTAAGTCGCTACCGCGCGCGCGAAAACGCATTTTGAAAGCGCGAACAAGGGAAAAACTCTGCTATGCCGCGGATCGCAGAGTTTTCGGTAACTCCGCGTTCTACGCGGAATGCGGAGTTGCCAAAAATCCACAAACTCCGCCAGCAGAGCGGATTTTACCACCCAGGGTTAGTTAGGATTGCATGATTGGTGTCAAAAGTCATGCTGGGATTAGTTATTTATTGCTAAGTGCAGTGTTTAGTTTGATGGATTTCTATTGTTTATAACACATGATTAAATAGAGTGACATTCAGTGGGGAAAATGTGAATTGTGCTAAAGAAACCTTCCATTCTCATTTGTAAGGGTGAGAAAATGCTACCTGAAGGTACACCTGCCCATGACATGACATTCAACAAGGGTTTACACACTTAAAGCTTGGAGCAGGAGAACATTTGGTGACAACAACACACAAGTTCCCCTGAATGGTACCTACAAAGTGAGAAAGCTTGAGAATTTGAGACAAGTGATGTATGAAATGAAATCACAACCAAGATCTGACCAGTTTGAAGCATTGAATACATGGGTGCATGTTGCACATGAGAAGGAATGCAAGAGGGCAAAGACTCAGATTAGACACACTGTTAGTAATTGGTTGGATCCATGATAGAATTTGAAACAACAATTATGTTGTCAAAGTATAACTGAAGGTGTAGGTTTTTATCCTGCAATTGTAAGAGAACATGAGAAGGCAGACAGGAAGGAGAGTCACATAAAAGATCATCAGAAAGAAAGTGACACAGGGTTGGATGATGATAAGGAAGATATGTTTTTAGATCATATATTTAGTTCTAGATCCTCTCTTTATCATATTGTACGCCCCTGCAGGATCACAAACACAGAGGCAGGGGACTGGAGAATTAAGAACAGGTGTGACTGAGAGTGCAAGTGTATTCACTGTGACGAGTGCACTGGAAGAGAGTAGACCTTCTGTCATGCTAGATACATCCAGAGATGCACCCAGCACAACTACTGTTACCATGGTTAAAGTTCCTGAATCACAACCTCACTCCGGATAAACAGTGACCAAACAAATTAACACTTTGAGATTAAAAGCAGAGTTTAAAGAGATTTTGAGGGGCATGATTGACATTGGGAAATTGAATACAAATAATGAGGCTAAGTTGAGATATTTAAATTAAAAAGCAGCTGGGCACGCCGATGAGCTGCATGAGAAATTGGAAAGTTTGTCTAAAGAGTATGAGATTGATTTAACTAGAAATAAACATTTGTGAAATAATTTCTGAATGGTTATGGACCATGAAGAAATAACGGAGATGAGATTGCCAAGTTTAAGAGTGCACATTCAACAATTAGTGAATAGCACCAGAGAATGGAGAAACTTGAAGAAATTCAAGGACCAGTGGGCAAAGAAAGATGGGATCTTGGTGAAAAAGAAAAAGGCAATGAGTGGAGCTGAAGGGGGCGCAAGTGGGAGTGAGTCTGAGACTGGAGTGATTTCTTTGAGAGAAGTGCGTGGAGGAAAGTATGTGTATGTCAATGTCCCTTGGAGTCAAACTGATCTTCCTTCATTTACAAAAAGTTTCAAAAGCTTAGGTAAGAGCCCGATAAATGGTACACAGAAGTAGAAAAACTTGTAACTGTTTGAAAGCTACTTTGGGAAAATTTGAGATTGTGAATCCCAAAGACCTGTGGATGGAGTGAGAGGGAAATGGTTGTGAATTGGCTAACAGAAGAACCAGCAAGGGATGTCCCAAGTAACAGTCCATGTCCAGAAGTGATGAATAAATACATAGGGGCCGATTCCGATCTCGGCCGGTAGGGCTCCGAATCGGATTTGGCATAACCGGATCCCATTCGGAGCCCTATTTCCCGACCGATTCGTACGCGCGTCCGGACGAGCGAGTACGATGCGAAATCGCCGACCGACTCGTTCGGGCGTCCCAACCGCTCCGACCGACTCGTTCCCGGGTCGAACCGCACCGACCGACTCGCTCGGACACGACTCGCACCGCGCAATGGAGACGTTCCCCGGCCGGGTAAGTACGATGCGCGCCGCGAGCAGTCCGACCGACACGTGCCGTCCGGCTCGAAAGAGCAGTCGGAACCGTACTTCGGAGGTCCGTGTCGGACCCCCCTGTACGCGTAGCCGCGCAAGTCGCACACAGGGGGGACCCATGGGTCCCCCCTAACTGTGCGTGTACGGCGCGAGTCGCTTCGCTGCGTACCCGCTGTAGGGGGCGCCCTTGTTCGCCTCGCACCCATTGAGGCAATGGGAGCCAGCCTAGGCGTTGTACGACCGGGTCCCATTGACTTCAATGGGAGTCCGACCGACTCGAGTACGATAGCATACGGACGCATCGTACTCGTTCGGTCGGGCTGCACAGGTCCGATTCGGTCGGAAATCTCTCCGGGTCCGGCTCAGTCGGAGAGATTTCCGGCCCGAATCGGAATCGGCCCCATAGCAGTGATTCAGCATTTGAAATTAAACGTTCTGCACAGAGAAGTAAATTGATCTAAAATCAGGCAGGCAAAACAAGAGCCAAAGGAGTCAGTGAATGCTTCTTATGAGAGGATAATGTAGATCTATAGACAGTACAGTGGAGCTGAAGACAAAGCTCGCAGAAACCTTGAAGGATTCATCTCAGTGTTTGTGCTTGGTCTGCGCCCAGAACTCAATTCTCAGATACAGCAGAAGCTGATGCGTGGGCAGTCCACATTCCTGGACACCATGGGGTCGATTCCGATCTCGGTCGGTAGGGCTCCGAATCGGATTCGGCTTTACCGGATCCGAGTCGGAGGCTTTGTTTCCTACCGAGTCGTACTGAGGTCCGGACGCCCAAGTACGATGCGATTGAACGTGAAATCGCCGACCGACTCGTTTCCGGGTCCGAACCGCTCCGTCCGACTCGTTCGCACTCGATTCGTACCGCGCAATGGAGACGTTTTACGACCGAGCCAGTAAGATGCACGATCCGGACAGCCTGATCGAGTCGGAGCCTCCGACATGAAAAAGCTCTCGGAAGCGGACTTCGGGGGTCCGTGCTGGACCCCCCTTCACCCGTAGCCATACGGGTCGGACACAGGGGGGACCCATGGGTCCCCCCTATACATGTGTGTATGGTGCGGATGGCACCAACGCGTACCCACCACAGGGGGCCCCCTTGTGCGCAAGGTACCCATTGAGTCAATGGGAGCCCATGTACGCGTCGTACGACAGGCTCCCATTGACTTCAATGGGAGTCCGACCGAACCGAGTCTGGCAGCATATGGCCGCATCGTACTCGCTCGGTCGGACTGCAGGGGTCCGGCTCGGTCGGAAAACAATCCGGATCGGTCGGAGAGCTTTCCGACCCAGATCGGAATCGGCCCCCATGTGTATGTATGCAAAGTATTGGTGCAGAGACAGAATATCGACGCCTAAATATCGAATTGCTTGAATATCGAGTGAAGAATATCGAGGTAAGTTTTTTCATTGTTAAAAATATCGATTTTTGTGTTATGTAGAAATATCAATTTTGTAAATATTGATGGCAAATATATAGTTGTAAGTAATATCGATTTTTTGTTTGTTTGTTTTTTGTTTAATGTTGTGTATTTTTTTAATTAATTTGGTTTTAGTTATTTTATATATTTTTATGTTATAATATTTGTTTTTATTGTTTTTTAATTAATTTTAAGGAGTGGGATATTGGGTCATAGGGGATTAGGGTGGGGAGTAATTTAAAAAATGTTATGTCAAATGTAAATACTTTTCAAATTTTTTAAAATTTTTAGGAGCCGGATGTTGGATTTATAGGGGATTAGGGTGGGGAGTATTTAAAAAAAATGCATTTAATATAATTTTTTTATTTTATGTAAAAATTTAGTTGAGGGATGTTCTGTTTATAGGGGATAAGGGTGGGGAGTATTTTAAAAATGTTAGTTAAAAATAAATTTGCAATTTAAAATATTTTTGAATATGTAAGTAATTTTTTAAAAAGAAATGTCAATTGTTAAATTTTAAAAAATTTGATTTTTTTTTGGTTGCTAATATTTTTTGTAAATTGTGTAAAATATTTTAGAAATATTTTTTTAGTTAAAAAATAATTTAAAAAATATATATATATATTTTTTAAATATATAAAATATATATTTTTTTAAATTATTTTTAGTTTAAAAAAATTTAAAAAATTGGATAATTTTGAATTTTTTAATTTATTTTAAATTTAGAATTTAATATTTAATTGTTTTTATTTTTGTGATAAGGGGTTGTCTCAAATTTTTACTTATAATCTTTTAAATAATTATAATTTTTAATAATTTTTATTAATACATTTTTGGCGACAAATTAAAATAAATTGTGTTACATTTTTTAATTTGTTAAAGAAATGTACATTTTTATACATTTATTTATTTTTTAGTTTAAAATTATTTTTTATTTTTCTATATTTAAATTTGTTTTATTAAGTAGTATTTTATTGTTTTTTTTTGTTTTGGATTTAGGAACAGGTCATTTTTTGGGGTTTATAAACCAGCACTTTCCCTGAGTTTAGTTGGTTTTGGAGTTGGAATAGTAATTTATTATGGTTTATTATCCAGCACTTTCCCTGAGTTTAGTTGGTTTTGGAGTTGCAATAGTAATTTTTTTGGGTTGATTATCCAGCACTTTCCCTGAGTTTAGTTGGTTTTGGAGTTTTAACAGTAATTTTTTGGGGTTTATTATTCAGCATTTGCATTGAGTTTAGTTGGTTTTGGAATTGGAATAGTAAATTTTTTTTTTTTTTTTTTTTTTTAGAGTTTATTTGTACTTTTAAATAAGAAAGGGGACGTATGTTAGTTTTTATTGTGAACATTTGTATTTGCAAACACGTGTCTTTTTTTGTTCACAATTAAATTGTTTTAATTTGTTTTTGTTATACCATTTTTCACTATATTAAAAACATGATTCAGAAATGTTGATGGTATTTAGATTTTATTGAAAAGTATAATATATTTTTAACATACATTTTTTATGTAAAGTTGTAAAATGAAAAATATATTTTTACATACATATTTTTTTTAACAGTTTGGAAAAATTGTACTTTTTTTTAACTATAGTCATGTAATAGTAAAGTAAATACATTTTTAGTACTTTAATTATAAACAGTTTGATTTTATTGTTTATAATTTTTATGACATAAAGTAAATATTTGTATACAAATTCATATTTTGTACATTTTATTATTTAGTATATTGAATATGATTTATATTAAAATAATATTTAATTGTTATAATATATAATTGTTATAATATTTTTAACAAATATATTTTTTATCATATATATTTTTGTTAAATATTTTCATATTGTTTGCACATTTACAGTACATGAAACAAACATACATTTTAATATAATTTAAATATTATATTTTTTGTTTTTTGATAATATAATATTTAATATATATTTAGCAAATTTTCGTAAATTTTTTGAACATTTGAATTTGTTTTGACAATAAATAGAAATATACATTTCATTTTTGGGAAATTTTTATTATTTCTCCATTCTTGTCTATGGAGAGTCAGTTTTTTTTCATTTTTATTATGCAGCCATTTTTTTTTTCATTTCCTCACTTTTCTGTCTACGTGTTTTGTTTTTAGGTCATTTTGGGAGACGGAACCTCGCGGTTAGGAGTTGTGTTTCGTCAGTTAAGGTAAGTTTAATTTAATTTACTTTTAAGGTAGTTTTAGGGTAGGGGCGAGGTAGTAATAGTGTAATTAGATTTGTTAGGACGTTATTTGTTCGTTTTTGGAGTAGTTAGGTGTTGTTTTGGTAGTTTAGTGTTTTATGTGTTTGACGTAGTGTTGGATAAAAGTAGAGTGTTATGTAGTGTTAGTTATGTGTTGTTCTGTATTTAGGGGCTCATTACGATGACAGACGGAAGCCCATCCGTGCTGGTGGCGGTGGCGGAAAACCATCATGTCGTCCACCCCAGGTGCGGTCATTGCGACCACCAAATCACAATGGTCCAACAGAGGCCTTTTACCATCCACCGCGGTTTGTCAGGGTCCACACTTTTTCTGCGTATGCAAGGGTGGCGGACGGAGCAAACAGAGCAGGACCGGCATGCAGAAACACGTTCCGTCCGCCAACCAGATCACGATGTTGCAAACAGCCCTTCCCACCGCCGCGTAAAAACCACCACGCTGCGGATGGCGGAAATACAACAACGGAGCCGATACAGAACCCATCTAAACCCCCTGAGCCGCCATAGATCCTGCGCCACAGGCCTTCCTGCTGCTCTACCTGCTGCACCTCCGGGAGACAAGACGCTACCGCGCTCAACAGCAGAGGTACGTACCAAACATCTCCACGCATGCAACCCCATAACAACTACAAATCCCAGCAAGCGTGGCGGCACCACGACGAATGTGGCAACCTGCCAAATGCAAAGTGCGAGGCCCACCCAATCCCCATGAGTGACCCTCGGTGCCCCAGAAGGCATTTGGGGCCAATGCCGAGCCCCGCAGTTGCAGAACGCGCACACCGCAATAGCAAAAAATGTACGCCGCCGAAGACTCACATTGGCTGATGGCCCATTCGCATAGTGTGTGCCACACCGTGGCGGCCCGGAAGCTGCGACTGCAACCCTGCAACATTCAATTGGAGCCAATGCGTGTCATCGCTGCGGATGCCAGCCAACGCGCATGCAAACACATACTGCATGTGCATTGGCGCCCTGCGACTTACATCACACATCACAGCTCATTCGCCTAAAGTGATTGGTGCCCCCATGTGTAATGTTGTGGGGCACGAGGCCCCCATGCATATAAAGTAACCACACAGACACTGTACTTGTATGGGAGAACTGGCCCAGGGCACATGCGTCCGGCCCCATTTGTTGGCAGGGTCACAGGTCCAGTGACGCCTGTGCTGGGTGGCTGTGGGGTGGGGGGTAAGCCAGCCCTCTGGGAGTGGCTGGTACATCAGAACAACTAGAACAGTGATCACCTGGTCACTACACTGTGAAGGGATGAGAGAGTGTGACCTTTGAGTCAAGTCTTCACACACATGGTATGTCCAAGAAAGCAGAGGGAAATTACATACATTGTCATGCCTCGTGGTCAGCATGGACTGAAATGAGGGAAGGAGTCAAAAAGGACAAAGGTCTCCCGCACTGTACCAATGTTGTGTAATGAAACATCCAACCTGTGAACCCCGCTTGTATATCCCTTGACATCTTACTGGCGTCTCTTGGCCAGGGGTCGTCCTGTGAAGGG
Source organism: Calotriton arnoldi (assembly GCA_963921515.1). NCBI lineage: Eukaryota > Metazoa > Chordata > Amphibia > Caudata > Salamandridae > Calotriton > Calotriton arnoldi. The sequence continues at coordinate 692,264 of CAWUFW010008076.1, read as the reverse complement.
CCAGTGACGTAGGCAGACAATCTGAGGTGTCCATTGTCTGCAAATCAGACATACTTGTAATCCCTAGCACTCTCAACACACGTACTGGTGTGGCATGCAGTGTGCCTAGCTGCCATTGCCTGCAAATGTTCCCACATACGTCCTGAGTCAGTGCTTCTCCAGACCAAACGCCCTCAAAATTCCTGCCCACCAGTATGGATGACATGTGATTACCACACCTTGTAAACCTCATTGGCTTTCGTGACATTACCTGTAGACTGATGTACTTAATACTTGCATGACTGATTGTCTCTGTACAATGTGTGCATGATGTAAAGTACTGTCACACCCTACACTGATATCAGTAGCGCCATACAACCAATTAAATGCACATGAGTGAGTGGCTATGGAGAGATGAGGGGCGCTGGACGAGGGTGGCAGAGAGGGAAGCCGAGGAGGAGGGCATGAGTGAGAGCATGAGAAGTGTCACTTGCCTGATACTCCCACCTCAGGTAACCTCCTCCTCCCATCATGAGGACCCTCCATGGATAAACACACTTCATGAGAGTGATAACATCTAGAAAGGGAATATGGAAGGAAAGAATGTGTCTCCCTGGCCCTTGTAAAACTGAGGAGAGATAAAGGAGGGCCCTGAAGCATGCCTGGCGAGAGACATAAGTGACAAATCGGGCACGCAGTGGCCCACCTGATTGCCTCGTTGGACCACACAAATAAAGAGTCCTGGAGCCGGCCCTGCCTGGGAGGCATACCAAATGTTGATGGGAGCCATTGATGGAACATACATTGGCCTCGTACCACCATAGGCAAGTGAACCCATCTATATGATCCCCAAACCCTACCACTCCATCAACGTGCAAGTGGTACGACAGGCAGAGCAGATCATCTCACACGTGTGTGCAGAGTATCCGGGGTCGGCACATGACTGCTACATCTGGCGGACCAGCAACATCACCCCCGCTCCTAACCCACACACGCCCAGTGATGATGACAGTGGTGAGGAAGAAGGCCTTGACCAGCGTCAACAGCTCATCGTCAACTACTTCCATTGAGTGTGATTCAACAATGATCGACTATGACTGTGTCTGTGTGCCTTGCTGTTGTCTCACAGACTTTGACAAATGTTCACGAGATTCCGTGCACATACTGGACTATGCGCAGGATTTGAGAACCTATGCATGCAGGGACTGAGCACAACGATGCACCCCTATGCACAGGACACCATTGCCATACTGCCTCACTTGCTCTCCTACTCACTCTGAGGCATTCAAGCGCCTGTACACAAGCAGACAAGTCGAAGACAAGAAACGTCTCCAAATGTGAAGTTTTTACTACAGTGTCAAAGCATGCAACATACGTGCCACAACAGGTTGAAAATGCATGAGTACCCAAACAGTAACCACAGTGACATATCCATTTAACATGAAGCAAGATGTCGGATCAATTATCCTTCTGGACGTGCAACCACGAGCATATCCCCCCACCCTTGCAGGTAGGAGTTGAATGGGATGTGCCTGGTCTATGGGCTTTGTCAGCAGACCCCATCCCTCTGCCCATGTATGGTGACATTTGCATCACATTTGCTGTGTCACTCTCATCACTGGATGGATCACTCTCCAGGTGTGGGACATCTAGCCCGCATTCCTATATCAACCAAAGGGGATCCGTGTCCTCTTGCAGCTGTGAGACTTGGTTGGGTCGGGGTGCCAGGGCCACACCAGAACAGAATGATAAGGGACAATGTCCTCCGACCACGGGCAGAATGTACAGACAGTACTCTAGGACTGCGCAGAGGACAAGCTCTGCGGACACCTCTCATGTGACAGACATATACCAAGGTACTTGCAGGGCACAGGTCCCCAAAAAAGAAGTGGGGGGACTGACCAAGTAAGACAAAATGCGAATGACCTCACAACGTCACGACGTAGCGCTAAGAAAGAAGTAAAATAGTGCGACAGAAATGATTTGTGCAAATACTGGGACAGAGTAACCCATCTGACAGTCTTGCAGTGTCTGCATTGATACACATGGACAGAACACAGGAAAAAACATGCCTCCCTTAAGTCCCTGTGAACAGAAGACAAGCTGTGTGCCTATGTTTCCCTCTGTGGCATCCACATTCAAATGTAAGGTTCAGGGCGGCCCCCAGTCAGCATGTTCAAACAAAAGGAGGCCAGATGGCCCCTTTACTTCGGCACGGCTGGAGGTGAAAAAAGGCTCACTCGCTGCCTGCACGTTGCTGCAGGGAATGGAGAGCAGTCAACGTGCAGGTGCTGCTGAACGTGTCCCGGTAACTGAAGAGTACAACGGGACAAGTTATGCATAGTCCTGTGGGGACCAGGGTCCTGGCAGGGGGGACGGCGTCCACCCAGTGTAAAGAGGGGGGGACGCCATGTACCTGCGTGTACACCCGACCCGAGCCCTGGGTACTTGCAAAACAACAACGTAATGTAATCTTCGTGCGCCACATCTGCATAATGGAAGCCGGGCCCATGCCAGACGACAATGTCCACGACGGTCAGATGAGAGACTCCACTTGCTCGGGTCTGTGGTACCAAGCGAGACAGCCCGCAGAGCTCAGCATAGTCCAAGCCAATGTCGACAGGGCTAAAGTCAGAGAGCTGGATGACAATTACCGTCAGGAGGCGTGAAGAAAGGGAAACGAAAATTGAATTAGTCACCAACAGTCCCTGTTGCTGTTAAGTAGTTACGAATCCAAGAAGGCACAGGCAGCTTCAAAGGCAATCAGTTCCAAAAGACAATCCAAATCATCTTCAGCGAAGAGGACCGCCATCCAATCCAGCAGTATGAAGGAACAGATGTGCTCCTCGCACCATGAGGTTGAAAGGAGCATCCCATCGCAACCTGGGAGAGGTTCGATGTAGGCATTGCACAGGAGCCATTGCGCTAACGCACAGGCGCAGCTGTCCGCCTGCCTGACACATTGTAAGGCATCCCATAAACGTGTCTCATTGAAGCAGTCCTGCACGTGGACCAACAAAGGAGTCACCCACAGCTCATGATCCAGGTCGGCAAGGCATGTGTTTGAAAGGCAGACATCCATGGCCCACTCAGACAGACATCTCCTGCAGGAAAAGACAGGTTGCACGCAGGTGAAATAGGCATTGCGGAACGTTAGCCCATAACTGATGCCCAGCACAGCCAATGGGACACATCCAAAGAGATGCTGCATGTGGGCACGGTACAGTTGCAACTGACCTGGCTCGGCCTGGACCACAGGATGGTCAGATATGGCATGGAAGCAATCTCAGAACAAGCGCTCAGCTGTACAGCGAAAGTAATGAACTAAGACTGCTAAATGCAGTGTCGAAATTTGGAGCAATCACACCCGGTGGTTCTCCTGGAAAAGCATGGAAGGAGGGGACAAGGCCAGAGCCCGCAGGTCTGATAAAAAGTGTGCAACGACCTTCAGGATCAGACGCTATCAATAATTTGTGTGTCAGTTCACCGCAAAAATAGTGGGAGAGCCGTGTTCAGCAGTGACTGGATAGCGCGGGACGGTCAAGACACCTGCAATTCGAAGGTCTCCGGTCTGGTGTGGGAGCGACTACTTGTCTAAACAGAGGCCCATTGTGCAAGCACACTTATTGAAGTATGCTTTCGCTGTGTGAATGTGAGGCCACAAATGACTATCCACAATCACTCATGGGGTAGTTAGCTGAACATTGCCACAAAAAGGACACGTTGTGCAACAGATCCTATATACGTGATGCCTGGCCTGTGCACGCAGGAGTTGTACTCATGTAGGAACAGCGAAGTGCGGTTTGAAACCAGATTTGGCGTGTGCATGTTGTCAGGGACTGGTATTCATGTGGTTGAACCTGCATAGATTGCACGTGTATTCAGGAAATCCCTGTGCAACAGTACTTGAGTGAGTTAATGCGACAATGTCCACATCGTCCACATGACAGGATGTGGTGTGATGCTGGCTCCTGTGGGCACACTGCTAAGGATTTCATTGGTCTGCGCTATGTGATCTGTGACAACTTCCGTCATGTCCATGTTTGTTGGTACTTACCAGCCTCCAGTCCCCCCTCGATTCATGTGAGGCTCTCTGGATGCATTATGGCAGGCACCTTCTCCTCCCATTCAGTGACGGTTGGTGGTGGGATGGGAGGGCCGACACCAGTTTTCTGTGCCGCCGCGTGGTTCCTCTGGGCCCATAGCTTGAGCCTGCCCTTGGGGTTGCACCACCGCTTCCTGATGTCACGCACAGTGCGTAGGGTGGTCCCTACGGCATTGACTTTGCTGTGGATCCTTGCCTGTATCTGATTCTTGCGCGCAGGTGGGGTGTGTTGGACCAGGTGCCCGTACAAATGTGGTTCTGCCCTGATTGTCTCGTCTACCATCACTTTCAACTCTGAGTTGGTGAAGTTGGGCATTTTCTTTGGGGGCATGGTGCAAATGAATGAGGGGTGCAGGGTGCAAGGTGATGTTGGAGATATGTGTAGTGTGTGAGGTGTGTGGGTGGGAGTGGTGTTGTGTGGGGATAGGTGGGTGTGATGTTGTGCAGTGTGAGTCAATGGTGTCCTGTCTCTCTGTCTCGGCTTGTGGTGTGCAAGGGATGCTGGTCCAGGATGGGGTTGGTTTTATACTGTGGTATGTGGTTGTGTCCACATGGGTGATGACCTCCAGATGTCTCTTCCATGCTGCGCACGGTTTTCCCTACCAGGAGCAAGTTGGGGTGTATCATTGTGGCGTGTGTGTTGTGGTTGTGGGCGGCAGGGGGTACAGGCACACTTCGGGCGTTGTTGTGGAGTTGGTTGCGTCCACCATTCATTTGGCCTGTGTGTGTGCGCTGCGGTTGGACGCAGTGCTCGGTCCGCCAGCTCCGCATTCTCATCGTAATTGGCTGTGTGGTCATGCCGCAGCAGGGGCAGCCTTTTCAAGCCTTTGCACAGCTTTCCCCGTCCGACGCGGTCGGATTTGCAGCTTTTCCAAACGTGGTGGGTGGTCTTTTGTGGCATACTTCAGCGCGGTCTGATTCTGTGTACATTGCATCATAATTTGTCCGACGGAAATGCAGCGGCTCATGCGGGGGGATTCTTCCCGATACCATGGCGGTCGGAGGGCTTTTCCATCCGTCATCGTAATGAGCCCCTAAATGTTGATATTGATGCGTGTGGGTTTGTAAATGTTATTGTGGGAGGGTGTTCTTTTTTTTTCTTAACAGGTTTTCCGTTTCGTGAACGGATGGTACTGGCGATGCGTTTATTTTTTTTTAAAAGGAAAATCCATTTTGGTTTTTTTAAACAAGTTAATTTACATTTCCTTTTATTTTTCGGGTTTGTTGTTGCGTTTTTTGTATTTTAAGCTGCTTTTTGGGTTTTTGAGGGTTTTGTTATTGAGAGGATTGCGTCGTTGGAGCCTGATTTCAATAGTTAAAATTTTGCATTATTTTTAAACTAATTTTCGGGTTTTTGAGGGTTTCATTATTGAAAGGATTGTGCCGTTAGAGCCTTTTTTCTACAGTTGTATTTTTGCATTTTTTTGGGCTTTATTTTTTAATGGATTCATCTTTCAATTTATCTACTATGGATTTTTTTGTTTTCGAAGATCGTCTACTGTGACATAACTGTAAGTAATTTTTTATTATTTTGGGTGGGAAATGTTTTTGGTTACATTGGTTTGTTTGTTTCTTTTTTATTTTAATAATTATATTATGTCATATATTTTTGTGTTCGTTTTTAAATTGTAAATGACATAATTATAATTATTAATTTAAAAAAGAGTAGAATGATGTTTAAATGTTTTGTTATTTTAAAATGCTTATGATGTTTAGCATTGCTTTTTTGTTTAAAGTATAGATTTAGCTATCATGTCTAGGTATTCTAGCCCTTTGGTGTTTGGAAATAGTCGAGTTTTGTGTTGTAGGTATTCATACATTGTTTTTGTTTGTTTACTGAGTTTTGGGCCGATTTTAGGGGCACATTACGATGACGGGCGGACAAAGTCCGCCCGCCACCGTAGCGGTGAATGGGACCGTCCGCCATAGGAGCGGCGGTCCCGCCGCGAGTATTAGGATGCCACCGCCACGGTGGCGGTGGCATCCCCTATTTCCAACATTGTGGCGGGCGGTGTTCACAGCACCGCCCGCCACAATGCTGGGAATGCACGTCGTGCATTGGCATGCACAAGGTGACAGGCACCACGCTGTGCCTGCCACCTTGTCCATGCCAATGCATGTGCACCCCCCACCCCCCCAACACTCTGGGGGCCCACAACGGGCCCCCAATAGCGAAGACCGTATGCCTTTCCATGGCGGCGTTGCCGCCATGGAAAGGCTGCTCTCCGCATCCATCCTAATATGGATGGCGGTGTGTTGCAGACACCGCCACCATATTAGTGCCCTTTTCCGCCCGGTCACCTGTGTGACCGGCGGAAAACCGGCGGAAGGTCTTTCCGCCGCCGGGCTCCCCCCGCCATCATAATGTGGCGGGAGGAAATGGCATGTGGGCGGAGGGGAATGGCAGGCGGATCGCCACCGCCATACGGGCGGTGGCGATCTGCCAGTCATTGTAATGACCCTCTTAGTTAGGGATTGCTCTAGCCTTAGCTCTTGATAGCTCTGTTCTTTTTTGATAGCTTCTATTAGTTTGTGTAGGGTTGGTTGTCCTTTTCCTATTGTGGCTTGGAAGACATTATGCCATCCTTCCACTGCGTTATTAGTTTTAGCTTTTTGAGCTAGAGTGCTATCGTAGACGTTCCACCAGGGGATTTGGAATTTTGGTTGTCAACGGTGCCCTGACCTATGTAGCCTTCCTACCAAAGTGTCTTCAAAGTAGTCCAGGAAGGGAGTTAGTTTAGTTTTGTTTGCTTGATAGAAAGGGCTTTCAAGAAGTATGTTATAATGGTTGGCTACTTCAGTTGTTGGTACATATGCCAGGGTTATGAATTTTTTTATTTGGTAGGCAAAATTGCTATTGGTGGCGTAATCTATACTTAGAGTAGATTTTTGGAGGAGTCTCCAGATAGTTTGGTTGAAGTGGTAATAGCAACCTTGTATTGCAGTGTGTAGGTATATTTTTAAAAATGACGGAATCATTGCTTGTTCAAAGTCAATGATTATTTTTTGAGGAAAGTAGTTGTTGGTGTATTGTTTTAGTATTGTAAGAAGTTCTATGTAGGTGTTGTTTTGTTTATTAGGGAGTAGTGCATATATGAAGGGGATGTTAGTGTCTTCATATTCGCCGTTAGCAAAAAGGTTTGGGGCAAACTTTGAATGTGCCATCCATCATCCACGTTTCGCAGTTTTTAGGTTTTTGTAACTTGTTGTTTGTGGCTAAGATGATAATTCGTTTTTCATGACTTTTATTGTTATGAAGAAGGAATTTTTCATCTTTGTGGGTGATGGTGTATTCCGTAATATTTCTATTTCTGCAAAAGTTTGGGGGGTGGGTGGTGTTTGAACTGTAGCTCTTTTAGTTCTGGTGATTAATCTTTTTAGAGTGGTGATGGATGGTAGATGTCCTGTGACATGTTCGGGAACCCTACTTAACACGTTTTTTAGTATTTTGGTACTGGTCTTTCGGGAGCTGGTACTTGCTTCTCTGATTGTTTCTAGAGCATCTCTGACCTCGATTTCAGTCACATTGGGGGGATGGTTGTGTTCTTTGACATTAACTACATTTGTTTCTACTGTAGTGGCTCTCCCATAGCAAGAATTGGAGTAATATGTACTGCATTTCCAATGGGTTTTGTTTCCAGTTACTTTTTCTTGTGTATAGGTGTAGCCCATGTAGCATAGAAGTAGTTTTCCCTTTTGTGAAGTTATGATTTTTGCTCCTTCTCCCATTTTTTTGTCTATCTGTGAATACATGTATATATATTTATTTATTAATTTTACGATTTTGAACAGTAAATATGTTAGTATAATTATTATTTTTGAAAATAAACGTACATTTTCTTGATGGATATTTTATCGATGGTCGTGGTTCATTCACTGTTTTTTTTTCTGTTGGTTGAAAAGCAAAATGTTATTTTTATTAAAGTGTTACATTTAATTTTATTATTTCGATTTTTTAATCTCTATTTTTTTTAGGGCCCGATTACGATGCGGTTAGTAAATCTTCCCGATCGAATCGGTTTGGAAATGGTTTTCGACCGACTCGGATCTGGAGAGTCTGACCGACCGAGTATGATGCATCCGGATGCTTCCAGATACGATTTGGTTGGACTCCCATTGACTTCTATGGGAGCCTATGTTCCTAACCGCATCGTAATCTGGCCCTCGGTCGGGAAAACATGTTCCCAATCCGATTTGGAAGGAGCAAATGCCGTTAACGTTAAGAGGCCTTCCTGGCTGCATCTTAATAGGGCTCGTAGGGCCCGATTCCGATCTCGCTCGGAAAGCCTTCCGACTGACACGGATTGGGAATGGCTTCCGACCAACACGTACGCGCGCTGTTCGACCGACGTAGTGCGATGCAACACGTACAGAAATCAATCCGTCCAAGCGAAATGTCCGGAAAAGAGCCCGACGCGACCGACTCGGACGCGAACTCTGCAACAAACCTCAGCGTGAATTGAACAGACTCGGACCACCCCGCTAATACATGAAAAAGCATCCATTGCGGTCAACGGAACGTTTCCGTCATGCTCAAAAAAATACACTACAAACAGACAGAAAAAGTCCAAACAAGCATTGTCAACGGCAAAAAATAAATAAAAAATAAGACACACCCACAACTCCACCTTTATAAAGGGCCAAATTCCTTACCATGATCCTTTGCAAATTCAACAGACCTGCCAGCAGATACCACCACTACACTGCACTGATGCATACACTCACAACCCACCCACCACACAACCTGTACACTACTAGCACCTGTCAAATACCACACTCACAAACACACACCTTTACTCATACTCACTCACCCTCACTTTCACACTCACCCACACATCCATCTCCACCACCACCCATCACCATGCCCCCAAAGAAGAATCCAAAGTTCACAGACAGTGAGTTGGAAGTCATGGTAGATGAAATTCTCAGAGTAGAGCCACAGTTATTTGGCACCTTGGTCCAACAGACCCCCCTACCACAGAGAACCAAGATGTGGGAGAGGATTGTCAACAAGGTGAATGCTCAAGTACCTTGCCTGTGCACAACGGACGATATCAGGAACAGGTACTATGATGTGCGAAGGAGGGTCAAGAAGCTCATTAATAAAGAGCATGAACTGAGTCAGCGGACTGGCGGTGGCCCTCCTGCAACACCTGTGCATTCACTCCTGGGAGGAGAAGGTGCGGGCCATCCTTCCACCGGAGGGCATCCATGGAATATCAGGAGTACCAGAGCCTGGTGAGTACATACTCAAATAGCCAATATTGATAGCAAATACACAGCCACAGACATCACTGTCAAGGGGACAGTGATACAAATCACTGTCAGCAAAGCCATAACATCATCGAGCAAATGAGCCTGTGATGTGTATGCCAGTTTGACAAACAAAATACCTACAATCTCAGAGTAATATGTAACTATTTCATGACATGTACCAACTTACTAAAAAACACAGCAAGGCTTTGTGCTCAAAACAGCAACCACCACTGTCAGCCATCTTGCCAGCACTGTTTCACTCACTCACAGGGAAGCTGAGTCACAGGAAGGAAGCTTGGGATGGCTGGGAAGGTGGGTGTAGCTAAAAGCATGATGGGAGTCGGAGTCACAGCCAACAGTCCTCCTTCAACATGGCCCAACAATCCCACCTTGAAGCATGCTCATCTCACAGGGAGTAGAAAAGTACTGGCAAGATGGCTGACTCTGGGCTTTGGTGTGTGAAGCACAAGGCCCTGTTGGAGGTTGAGCTCAAACAAACACCAGGCCCCACTGCCAGACATCTTGAATGTAAAGTTTGACTCACTGTCATGGAAGCATGGTTCATGGTGGCTTATTTGGTCTGGGTGGGAGGAGGAGTGCTAGCTCTGACTAAATCTACTAGCAGGCCCTGTCACACACACACCCCTCCCACCAATACCAAACACCACACCTGGGACTATGCTCTCCCTGAAAGTTAAGGAAAATCTATTTCCAAGATGCCTGACACTGGGCTCTGGTGTGGGGAGCACAAGTCCATGATGGGATATGTGATCAAAAATAGATTTTTACTAACGACATACCTGCAATGTAACTGGAAAGCTCACCATTTACAAAAATGTACAAACTTAGCACTAACTCACAGCAAGGCAATGGGATCCAAACACCAGTCACATGCAGCAGCCATCTTGTATGCACACATTCACTCACAGGAAGGAAGGTTGGGATGGCTGGGAAGGTGGGTGTAGCTAAAAGCATGTGGGAGTTGTAGTCACAGCTAATAATCCTCTTCCCACATTGCCCATCAAGCCCACCTTGAACTATGCCCATCTCACAGGGAGTGGAAAAGTACTGGCAAGATGGCTGACACGGGGCTCTGGTGTGGGGAGCACAAGGCCCTGTTGAGAGTTGTGCTCAAACAAACACCAGGCCACCACTGTCAGCCATCTTGCCATCACTGTTTCACTCACTCACAGGGAAGCTGAGTCACAGGAAGGAAAGTTGGGTTTGCTGGGAAGGTGGGTGTAGCTAAAAGCATCATGGGAGTCGGAGTCACAGCTAACAATCCTCATCCCACATGGCCCATCAAGCCCACCTTGAACTATGCCCATCTCACAGGGAGTTGAAAAGTACTGGCAAGATGGCTGACACTCGGCTCTGGTGTGGGGAACACAAGGCCCTGTTGGGAGTTGTGCTCAAACAAACACCAGGCCCCACTGTCAGACATCTTGAACGTAAAGTTTGACTCACTGTCATGGAAGCATGGTTCATGGTGGCCTATTTGGTCTGGGTGGGAGGAGGAGTAAATACAATGACTTCAACTACCATCATGCCCTGCCATACACACACCTTCTCAGCCAGAACAAATAGCACTCTTGTGACTAGGCAGTCCATGACAGTGAAAGGAAATGTACCGGCAAGATGGCTGACACATGGGCCTTATGTATGAATTGGCCACAAGTCACACCTAGGCCCTGGGCCTCTCACACCAGTCCCCACTCTCAGCCATCTTCACTGTACATTTCCACTCACTGTCTGGGGATGCATTGTCCCTGGTGTGCTCCCTGGGCTGGCTGGGAGGGAGTGTGGAATACAGGACATGGTGTGAGTTGCTCTCACAGCACACATCACTACCCACACACAAAGCAACATGTCCATCAGTGACAAGGGATACCTGACAGTGAATGGAAGGGCCACAGCAAGATGTTTGACACTGTTGCATAGTGTCATGTGCACAAAGCACTGTTGGGAGTTGCATTCAACTCCTACATCATGCAGCGTTGTCAGCATCCTTGCCACTACACTCCCCTCACTGCCATTGATACTTTGTCCACGAGGAGTGAGCTAGACTGGGTGGGAGGAGGGGTACAACTTCCAGCAGCATAACACAAGCACACAAACCTCTGTACCTCACAGCTCTGAGCCTGAAAAAGCTGGAAAGCAGCCTTGGTTAACTCATCTGTCCATGGTGGACAAGGACAATATACATGATGTGATCAGGCGCAAAGCAGTAACACTATTTGCTACTGACAACTATTCACATGTGTGCAATGAGATGAGAACTAGGAACACATTCATCAAAATACCATAAACCAAACGCCACATACATTCCGGACTGTGAGTGTGTAGGTAGCCACACCAATTTGACTGCAAACGAAATGCACAAACGCCAGCACACATGCACAAATCCTGAAACATATCGTAAGAGGAAGAGTACGTATATCATTGGAAAAGCACAGATGTGGGAAATACCAACACACCTGTGTCATGCACAGGGTGTCACTTGCCAGTCAATGCCTATGTACAGTCAAATGAACAAAACATGCCCATTTATGCACAGAGCTGGACATGCTCAGCAAAATACTTCTTGTTCAAATCACAATGTTTGCTGAAAAAATAGGCCTGGGTCTGTGATGATGGATGACTATTTAGTGTACCTACACTCATCATAATGTACAATACCAAATGTAATGTGTATGATACGATTACCTGTGCAAAAACACCACAAACATTGTGTCTCTTATCTACCCACAGGGCCTGCTGGGGACACTGCAGGAACAGAACAGGAATCCCCATCCCAGACTCTGGTTGACCCTGAACTCCCCTGTGTGGATGTCTCTCAGCCCTCAACGGATGACGATGAACGACCTGGCCCCTCCGGTGTGGGTCAGCATGCAGCACCAGCAGCTCAAACACCAGCACCCCCTGTGACCACTCCAGCAACATCTGTCAACCTCCAGATGACCTCTACCAACACGGACACACCAAGGCAACAAAACAGCGAGAGCAGAGCAACACAGGGCACTCTGGAGTTGGCGGACAACAACACCAGTGTCAACGATGAAGGAGGCTCAGTGTTGTCTGTGCCTGCAACAACAGGTCCTGTTCGTGTGGGTAGGGGTGGTGGGAGGGGCCTTGGGGAGAGGTCCCGTGAGGAAGCTGGTGCTGATGATCAAGCAGACCCACAGTTGGCACGCATTCTTTATGCATATCGAGAATGCACCGGAGACTTTGGCCAGGTAGTTGGGATACTCAAGGACATGCAACAGCAGCAGGCTGCCCATTATGCCAAAATAGACTCACACATGTCCATAATGGACTCACACATGTCCAGAATGTAGTCCAAAATGGATAAAATTGATGACCTGACTGTGGTGCACAGGGACATACTTACCTGCCTCTGCCAGATTGCTGACAACATGACCCCATCTCCCTGTGTGCCCACTACATCTGTTGCTACTATATCAGCAACCGCCACAGGGAGGGATGAGGACTCTGACGGAGAGTCCCCTGAACCGCAGCAGCCTGCACCTGAGGGTCCCCCAGAAAAACGTAAGAGGGGTCGTCCGAAGAAGGACAAATGAGAGACAGATGGCTATGGATCGCCCCAGGAAGTGACAACCTGCTCCTGATATCCTCCATTGTGTGCGAAGCGTTCACTTTGTTGACTGTCACTGAACTCCCCCACATGGGATGGAGGGTCTAAGTTGGATCAATGACTCAAATGACTGGGGACTTGGCTCTGAAAATGTCATCTACTACCACCAACAACTCCTCAGTGAACTTTGGATTTCAAAAATTGGTATAGCACTATCACTTTCTTGTAAAATTTCACACATGCACTGCAATACATTTTTATTCACACAATACTTGCTTCTGTCGTGAATTAAACACTGTTTGTAATATAGTGATGATGTCCTAAAAAATAATGCTTTGGCTGAAAAACAAGTACAGCAATTTACCTACTGTCTTGTGAGTAAATGTAACATGACACATATAAGAGATACACACAACAAGGTCAACACAACACAAATAGTACATGGCATACATCCTCATTGCCTCCACTGTTGTAAACTGAAACCACATTTCAATGCACAAACACTAATCATTGTTAGACAAACTGAACATCAGGGCACATATACAGTACGTAAATGAATGTTGGATGTGTGTATACAGACGAGGCACACCTCAATGTGGAGCACAGGTTTATTACATAGGCACAACATGTTGCCTCCACAACAAATGAAATCAAATCACACTGTGACAATAAGCACAAATTAAACAAGACGTTTGATAAATTTCAGAATTGAGTGTGTGGCACAGATTCCTGATCCCGAGAAAAGTTGCACTCTGTAACTGCATTGTGTGTCTGGGAGGTCACATGTCTCCATACAACAGCCTAAGGACCCTGTGAAGACATAGAACAGTCTTCAAATACCAAATTTTCTGCATACATCTCCAAGAGACATTTCATACTTAAAATTTTTAAATTGTGAACACTAGCTAGGAATCATGTCAACACTGTACTGGTGAACATACTAACTCAATGGACACCAAACAACTCCAAGAATCATGTTAAGTAGCATGCACTCACACGTATACAGAGATATTGTACAACAGACACATATCATGCAAATAAAGTGCTTTGTCAACTCATCATTGCATACTTACAATCATGAGAAACAGTTGTTGATGAGCTTTCTCCAAACATCCTCCTCCTCCTCATCATCACTGGCAACATGCCCCAGGCCTGGATGCTCCCCTGCTGGAGGCTGCTGGTCCCCGTCATCTTGTATGAGAGGTAGCTCATTCCTCACTGCCAGGTTGTGTAGCATGCAACACACGATGATGATCTTACACACCTACTCTGGTGCATTTTGGAGGGCTCCTCCTGTACGGTCCAGGCAGCGAAATCTGGTTTTCAGTAGCCCAAATGTCCGCTCAATCACTCGCCTGGTCCGCCCATGTGCCTCATTAAAATGAAACTCAGCAGGGGTGACAGGGTTCCTGAGTGGTGTCAGCAACCACGGCATGTTGGGGTATCCAGAGTCTCCTAAATTTAAACAGAAAAGACTTCATGTGTCTGAAAACAGGGTATAACCTGACATACAAGCAACACACAACATAAACAGACAACATTACCCACCAACAAGCCAGGCACGCTGATTTGGCAGCTGAAACATCATCTGTGGGATCCTACTGTCTCTCATAATGTAGGCATCGCGTTCTGATCCTGGGAAATGCGCACAGACATGTGAGATTGTCATGTCAGGCAGATATACCACCAGGGCATTTATGGAGTGGTAATGCTTATGATTCCTGTATGTTTGTTCATTGGCTTGTGGTGGGACCCAAGCCACATGTGTACCATCAATGGAGCCAATGACATGTGGCATTCTGCCCAAAGCATAAAAGTCACTCTTGATGTTGGCAAACTGTCCTGGTGTTGGGAACTTGATGTACAGGTTCAGGAAATGTAACATTGCCTCCAAAAAATCACGAAGCACACGGCTAAATATTGTCTGTGACATCCCACGAGCAGTAGCCACAGTATACTGGAAGGTTCCCGTGGCAAAGAAATGTAGGGCTGCCATCACCTTCAACTTGGGGGTCAGCACAAATGGATATGGCCGTCCAGGTAGCAAATGTGGGGCCAACTGCTCTGCCAACTCCTCAATGAGTGGTCTGGTGAAGCGGTAACGTCTGATGCTGTCACGTTCTACCATGGTCTGTAGGTCGGGGAAGGGTCTGTGGACAGCTGGTCTCCTGCGGTACATAGGTAACAAATCAAAACATTATTCATACACTTTCCAATTTGGTAAGGAACATGCAAAAACTCATATACTACATCAAAGCAAGACTCAATGAAGTCAGATGTGTAATGTTGAGCCTTGACACAAAGGGCAGCTATGTGACCCTTACCGAACATTTAATTTTATAATGGTTTGTCCACAATTGCAATGCTGTGCTGTGACTAATCACAGTCCATGTGATCAAACATTACATACTAAACACACACCTAATAAAGTATCAAAGATAGATGTTTGTAACAACTATCACATGGTGGAACGGTACACAGACAGGGATCATGTAATGCCACCTAGGTGGAACACTAGATACAGACAGCGTGTCACCATGCACACCACTGTCATAGTGTGGACACTGTCCTGATGTAATGTCTGACCTACATGTACTATCAACATACATAAACCATTCATGATGTGCAGCACATCTTTTTTGACAAGCATACATGTATGTCTGTGACACAAAGACACAGCAGCAACTCACATGCCAAATACAAGTTGATGTCAGGCGCGGCTCCTGGAGGGAGTGCTGCGGGGCGGTGGGGCGGGGTGGGGGAAGGGCAGGGTGGGGGATAGTAAACTCCGGCATACGGCCAAATGGAGTTAAGTACATAAATAAATAAATAAAACGAATTACATTGCGTCCGCTGCAACACCAAATGGCGATGCGGCGCGCGCAATGTAATTTGTTTAATTTATTTATTTATTTACTTAACTCCGTTCGGCAGTATGTCGGAGTTTACTACGCCACACCCTGCCCCTCCCCTCCCCCGCCCCACCCCACCGCCCTGCAGCATTCCCTACAGGAGCCGCGACTGGTTGATGTCTCAAGTAAATATCATTGACAATATCAACAATGGAGTGTCTGCGTTGAACAAGACTCAGATACTGTGGATTCACTCAAAATAACTTCACACAATGCACTTTCTAACACACAGTCCACGAAAGCAGTGATTATGTGTGGATGTTACCTGTGTTAACACAATGATCCCCTGGGACTGTGTCCAAGCCTAGGAGGGTGATCTGTGAAGTGGTCACTCACAGTTGTGAGGTTGCTCACAAACAATGTATTTGGTGCACATCAAGGTTGGCTCATCATGGGAGTGTGAGCTATAAAGTACTCTGTCCAATATGACATGTGAATCACTGTACCCACACATGTAATGCAGCAGAACATAAAGATTTGCTATACTGTCTGACATGCTGATTGATTAGTGTACGGCGCCTGAGCCTCATCCAAAACGTGTAGTTCACATCCTTCGGCTGTTGACTTTAAGGGTGAACGACGCGAGTGAGTATTTAGTGCATGCGTGTGCCGCATCCGAACCGAGCCAGACGCACACATTGGCTATTGGTCATCATGGTGACAGACATGGGTGAGTATTCAAAGGACACGTTCTCCGCATCCGAACTGAACGCACACATTGACTATTGGTCGTCATGGTGACAGACGCGGGTGAGTATTCAAAGGACGCGTTCTCCGCATCCGAACCGAGCCGGACGCACACATTGGCTATTGGTCGTCACGGTGACAGACGCGGGTGAGTATTCAAAGGACGCGTTCTCCGCATCCGAACCGAGCCAGATGCACACATTGACTATTGGTCGTCATGGTGACAGACGCGGGTGAGTATTCAAAGGACGCGTTCTCTGCATCCGAACCGAGCCGGACGCACTCATTGGCTATTGGTCATCATGGTGTCAGACGCGGGCGAGTATTCAAAGGACACGTTCTCCGCATCCGAACCGAGCCGGACGCACACATTGGCTATTGGTCATCATGGTGAGAGACGCGGGCGAGTATTCAAAGGACGCGTTCTCTGCATTCGAACTGAGTCGGACGCACACGTCGGCTATTGGTCGTCATGGTGAGAGACGCGGGTTTCGCTTTGTTTATGAATCGCGTGCAATCCGAATCAGTTAGCTTACAACAACAATGTATCAAACGCAATAGTGTTATGATGCGGAATATTTGAACGACGCGGGAGGCGTGTCAGATGCGTGCAATGTTATGGATTGGCCAAATTCGGATAATGCGAACGAATCGGACCTATTGCTTTGGACGCATGGAACAGAATCCACCTCTGCTGCACAGATATAAGTCTGTCTGTTCCCAAGAGACTTCACTTGCCTGCACTACATGCTACTTTACTACATTTCTGCCTACCACTGCTGCTGTCTCTGCATCCTCTGGGATCTACAATGGCAAGTACTGTGGAGAGGGCACCAGTTTTCACAGAGGAGGAGAACCAGGCCCTGCTAGACAGCCTCCTTCCACAGTACAGCAAGCTGTATGGAAAACCAGGGGAGCAGGTGAGTTTTGATTACACTGCCCTTTTAATTGGCCATGTTTTCAAACGGGCACTACTAGCATTGTGATCCCCAGGGCAAGCATGCACACATAGTTAATGTAAGTCTTACAGTGTGTAGATTCGTGTTCTGGACAGGTACAGTGATGTAGAAGTGTGTTTGGTGGGATTGATTTTTCTGCACTGTTCTCATGTTATTAAGGGAGACTTGCATACAGGACAACTGCCCATGATGATACTTGGCTAACCTTTAGATATTATCTGCCATTCTGACCATGACCTATATGTCCAAGTGTGTGATGAATAAACATGTAGCATGTGGAGTAATGGTGTATCACCATGTCATCCTTACAGGTCGACGCCCATCAGAAGAATAAAATTTGGCAGACCATCGTCCGGGCTGTAAGATCTGTGGGGGTCTTCAAACGCTGCGTCCCCCACTGCCAAAAGAGGTGGCAGGACCTCCTTGGCTGGACACGGAGAATTGCAAGAGTCCAGCTGAAGCTGTCACCTCCTCGCAAAAGGGGTGGACGATGGACCCTGACCCCCCACATGCTCCGGATACTGACGGTGGTCTTCCCTGACCTGGATGGGCAGTTGAAGGCCGGACAGCAGCAAAGAGGGGGTGAGTATGTGCCATGTTGCTGAACTATGTTTGACATGCATGTTGCACTCCCTCAGCCTGGTAACCCTCTCACAGGTCGTCTGTCTGCTGAGACACCACTTCAGTGGCAAAATGTAACTATGCCCCATTATCATCTGATGCCCAGGTGTGTACCTTTCCGTCTGTGACATGTGTCACTTAGGCCCTGTGTATTTCCTGTAGTCCAAGGTTAATGTGATCAGCACCATATACAACAGGTGCATTGAGTTGACCATCATGAGTGATGTAATTGTCTGACATGTGTCAGCACATTGACTGAAATATGACCTGTACTCTGTGTGGGACATACATATATGTTCAAAATGGTTATCTTGGTGCACACAGGTTTGTGAAACAAATGCTACACACACGTGCAGCAGGTGAGACCAATGTTAATACCTTAGACAAATGAAATGGATAAGTGTTCAAAATGCATAGGCCCCTGCATAGTGCTCTGTGTAATCACATGTATCACATGTACCAAGGACAGGTATGCCAACTCAGGACATCTGAGACACTGTCACATCAGATTTTTGTGTGTCAGGAAACACTATCACCATTGTAAATTTGAAAATCATGGGTCAGACTCTGTGACAGTGTGTACAGGCAGAACTTTTTAAATACACTGGTGGCAAATATAGAAAATATGGACAGACATCTAATGTATGGAATGTGGCTCAGATACACAGGACAAGACATGTGTGTGTCATCCCTTGACTCTGCATAATGGTGGCTTCAACATATATGTGTATGCTGCATTACTTTCTTCTTGAGAGCTCTGAAAAAGTTCATGTAGACAGATTTGTTAATTCATATACTCCAAGGTCTAAGTAGAACAACGTGAGCTTGTCAAAGTGTCTAACTTGTGTGTAGCACGTAGGGGACATGTATACTTGACCACTACAGATGTTGCTTTAACAGTGAATACATGATTGTGACACGGTGCTGACTTTAAAGTTGTGATTTACTGGCCCTGTAACAAGAGTCAGTACTGACTGTTTAGCCAGACAGGCCAGTGGCATAGTATGCCACATGAGCATTTGTGAGGATGCAGTATTTGTACTTGTCTGTTGTCCTGCATGCAGACCATTATAGCATTGACGTTCAAGACATAGGTGCCCATCATGATGACTGGGGATGGAAGTATGTTCTGCATGTCAACTTATAAATGTGTCCATCCCATTTGCTGTGTCACTTCCAGACTCCCTTGCATGAGATGAGACATGTTTGTAATGACAGATACAGATCAGACAACAGCCAAAATAGTGTGTCAGTGGACATGTATTTAGTGGTCTTTGAAATACATCTAACAGATGGTTCCATTGCCTTCATGTGTTTGGGAACCATGGCTTACTGGAAGACTGACAAGTGCCATGTTCACATATGTGTAATGATTTAAAACCTGCTGTGAAAATGATGCATAGGCTTGCTCTGTGACGTGTTGTGATGATACTCATGTGTCAAGACTATGCAGATGACTGATGTGAATCTCTTTCTCAGCCTTGTTCACAGCATCATCAACGGCTACTGGAGGAGACAGTTCCACGGACCAAGGGGAAGCGGCTAGCCAGACTGGTCCAGTGTGGAGGAGGAGGAGGGACCCAGTGGCACTGAGGGTGAGGGGAGCCACATTGAGGGCAGGTCGGAAACATCTACATCTGCCGAGGACCTTACAAGCTCCAGTGATGACTCCCTTGTGGTGGTGTGTGTTCCCAGTTCAGAGGCCACAACATCAGAGTCTGCCCCCACCACCACCACCACCACCACCATCTCCACCCCCACAGCTGCTCCCATTCCAAGTGTCCGTGGACCCTCCCGTGTTAGGGAGCATGTCTCCTTCGGGCCAGGCACCGCACCCCCTGCATCTGTCACACCTGCTGCCCTGAGTGTGGAGGCCGTGGATTTGCTGAAACAGATCCATGTGGGGCAGACATCCATGCTGATTGTCCTCCATGCACATACCAGTCTTTTCACACAATTGGTGTCATACATGGAAGGCATCTCATCAGACATGTCTGCCCTATAGCAATCAAATCAGGCCATGGCCTCCTCACTGATGGCAGCAGAGTCCCTCCTGCAGCAGTCCCTCACCCCTCCTTCCTCTGCCCCATCCACAGTCCCCACTACCGTACCTGACCCAAGCACACTCACACAGGCACATGCCCATACACCAACAGACACAAGCAGCACACAGCCAACCAAAACAAAGTTAAAAAAAACACGCACGCACAGTCAGGGGACTGCCATCACACACACAGGGGAGAGGGCCAAAAATACACACACCCATACACAACCACTCCGCATTACTCAGTTACCTCTCCCTCCAAAACCCCTACCCTTGACTCTCCTGCAACTCCCCCTTCCCAGAGTGTCTTCCTCTGTGACCTTGGCCTCTTCCCCACTGATACATCAGACCAGACTTGCAAGGGGAAGAGGAAATCCCCCGTCACAGAGAGGAGATCCACCCCTGCATGCACCCCCTCCCCTAAGAGTAGGAACACTGAGCCCCCCACCCGTACATCCTCCAGAACAAAGAAATCCAAAACCCCATCACCATCCCACACTTCCACCACAAAATCTACTTCCTCCCGAGCCCAGCCCACCCCTCCCAAAGTTCACACATCACACCCCATCCCAGTTTCACCCACACACCATTACACCATCCCCAAGATGATACGGCCCTCCACCCCTAACACAAGCACTTCCCCTCCCACAACACCACGCCTTCTGTCTGTTCCTGACACTGCAGTGGAGCCCCCACCCCCTCAATCAGACCTGTCCACTGCAGTGGAGCTCCCACCCCCTCAATCAGCCCAGTCCACTGCAGTGGATCCCGACACTCCAGTAGACCCCATCCCTCCCACAACCCAAACTGGTACACCCTAGTCCTGTCCCTGCGGTGCCTGGCATGCCCCTAAAGATGCCCCTCCAAGGGGAGATGTCCCCTAGTTGTAGCAGTGCAGGCAAGCGAGGGAGGAATAATCATATGGATTACCCCCTAAAGGACTCTATAAAATGGACTGGCCATTGGCCTTACTGTTCTTCATGTTTTTGAATTTGGAATACAAATGCTGAATAAAGCATTTTGTTTTCTTTTGTAGCTTTGCTTTTCGTGTACCAAATTTTGTTAATAAGTCTAATGAGATTGCTGTTGAAATCTTGTTGTGGGAAAATAATGATATAGTGATGTGATGGACTGCAGGTGGCCCATGGTATATGTGTCCTATTACAGTATGTATCAGAGTCATAATTGTCTGCAATTGCAGGTTGTCATGATCCACAACATTTTGGACAATGAGTGTGGCATGCTTTTAACAACCTACCATCTTTGACTTACACTTTTGCACATAGGTCGTGCTGACATTTGTACACATTGTACAATTTTTTAAAGGTGCAACCGTCTACGATGGACATGCAGAATAGCGTATTGATGATGAACAAGTCATCTGTCTCATCGGTACAACTTGGTAAACATGAAGGTTAACTACGTGCAGATGACTTTGGACACACACATGTGCACAGGCTGATGGAAACAAATTATTCTGTGTGTTTGTTGGAAGCGGGGTAGCGTGGTGCGGAGCGGGAAGGCTAAACTAGGAGGAATTGTGTAAAGTATCCGCGCAGCACACACAGGCGACACACCAGGCACACTACAAACTGAGACCACACCAGTTTGAGTAGGAAAAATAACATATGTATTATGCCATCAGCATAGCACAGCGTAACCACAGGAAAACATGGCGCCAACCGGCACCCGGCAGATATAACAGTGGGGACTATTTACAGTGCAGCGCCATTCGGGTCGCTGCCAGGATCACTATGCACAGTTAGGATAAATGTACGGGCATCAGTAATAAGGGTGCAACAGCCAGTAGTGATAGCCTGTACCTACTGGTGAATGAAGGACCTCAGCACCATTCCCTTAGCAAAAGAAAATCACATTAGGATTAGGCATACATCACCTTTGCATGAGGCCTAGACATGTGCATGTGGCATCTCAATAGGCCTAAACCTCATTAGCAGAAACCCTGCAGTGCAGCCTCAGGGGGGGCATTGGGCATCAATACATTATGTATACCTCTCAGCATCGTCACTGGGGCAAAGAGCCGCAATGCCAACCTTAGGGAAAAGCATTAGGTCACTTTAGGCGTAGAATCATTGGGCATAAGGCACAGTAACCTGTGAAACCTATGCTGCATAACATTAGGCGTAAACCATGTGAACATTAGGCATAACCATCTTAGCCCGTGGGCAGGACCCTGGAACCTCTTAGCATGAAGTTAGGCGCCCTACAATACATTATGCAACAGCCAGCAGGGCAACTATTAGGGGACAACTGCACCTATTATGAATGCCCCACGTGCAGACTAGTCCTCGGTGTCCCTGCACCTGGGGCCCTCAGATCAGCAATGCCCCAACCGTTGCAACTGCCCACTGTCCAGCGGGGCAGTTGTGGGAAGTACCGTTCAGTTCTTGTGGGGAAGATGGAGCCCCTCTTCCGGGACTCTAGAACAATAATGCCCCCAAAAAGAAAGTACTTGCACCACGGGGCCCCAGGTGAGCCCCGGTCCGTTGGAGTCCCCAAGGGTCACTAGTCCCGATGGAGCCCCCTGTTCTGGGGCTCTAAAAGCGCAATGGCCCACTCGTGGCAGCTGCCCGCTATCAAGTGGGGCAGCTGGGAAACAAAAGGGGCACTGGTCCCGGGGGCGGGCACTGGCAATGTGCCCCGACACACCCCCCAACCACCAGCAGACCGAGCCCCCACTCACCGGCAGTCCTCAAGGCTTCCCTCTGGGCACTCCTCACGTCCTGGGGAGCCCCAGACACCGGCGGACTTCCAGGCTTCACCCGGGCCTCCCCTCGTGGGGCCCGGGACTTTACACTGAGCCTGCGAGGCTCTCAGGGCAGTCGCAGTTCTCTCTCCTCTTCACCCGGGCCTCCCCTCGTGGGGCCCGGGGCTTCAGCATGGAGCCCGCGAGGCTCCTGATGGCACTCCTACACTGGCGGAGACCCAGACCGGCGGACTTCCAGGCTTCACCCGGGCCTCTCTTCACCCGGGCCTCCCCTCGTGGGGCCCGGGACTTCGTCACAGAGCCCGCAAGGCTCCCGACAGCTTCCTGTCTCTTCTCTGGCCCAGCCAGCGCGGGGTAGGCTCCCGCCTGGCTTCCTTCCCGCAGCTCCGCCCACCTCCAGGCAGTCCTCCGGGCACTCGCGTCGGCGGCGCTTCTTCTCTCCGGGCTGCGGCGGTGATCTTGGGCAGATGGAGAGCGCGGGGTGGGCTCCCGCTGCGCTCCTTGCTCCTTCGTGCCACGAGGCGGCACCCACGCGGGGTAGGCACCCGCTTCTTCCGTAGGCAGCAGGGTGGGCTCCTGCTGTCTTTCGCCAGGCACAGCTTCTTCTGGCCAGACGCGGGGTGGGCTCCCGATGGCTTACAGCGCTAGGAGGCAGCGCTCAGCGCTACAGGGGCAGGCGCTTCACAGCACAGCGCCGTAGCGCCTTAGCAGCACAGCACTTCTTCTCTCTAGCGCACAGGGACTGCGGCAGTGACTTCTGGGCACCGTTTGAGTGCGCTATGGAGCGCTCCACCGGACAGCAGTTTCCCTCAGGGCAGCCCCTCGTGGGCAGCAGGAGACTCCGGCAGGATAGCGCAGGGAAGGCACAGCGCTTTAAGGTCACAGCGCTTCTTCAGGCATGCAGCGCTTTCTGGATTCAGGCATGCAGCGCTTTCAGGATTCAGGCATGCAGCGCTTTCAGGATTCCGGGCACAGCGCTAGGGTGCAGGCATCAGCCCCTCTTCACGCAGGCAGGCAACAGGCAGCGCTCCCACCTCCGGGGTCCCACAGGATAAGTAGCGCTCTGGCAGTCCGGCGCTGCAGGCACCCTCTCCCTTCTTCTGGCACCGCAGATATAGCGCTCCCCAGGTGCTGGATTCAGGGAGGTAGGAGAGCAGTCAGCAATACTGGGTCAGATCAACGGGCAGTGGGTACTCATCGGAACAGGGCCGCAGCTCCTAGAAGCAGTCATCCCCCATAACGTGGTACTCCTCCTGTCATGGCAGTCTATACTCCAGTAAGGAGCTCTCACTGGCCCTGTGGACGGTGGAGGGGTGCAGATGGGCCCAGGGGCCAGCACACAGGCCCAATGTGGCAGTCTCCCTGGCAGAGTGTCCCCTCTCATTCAGTCCATGCTCTGCACTGAGCACATGGCAGCCCAGCCCCCTATATGTACGCCCCTCACCCCACCTACCAGACAGGGCTGGCAGCTTCCAGAAGGTTCTCTGGGGAACCGGTTCTAACTGGTCTAGGGGAGGAGTAGAGCACCCTGGGTGCGAAGTTTCCCTCCAAAAGCAGGGGGCGCTGGGAAACAAACCACTAGTCTGCCAACCCACCTCAGTCAGGCGGCACAAGGGCAGGCAGGAATGGCGTCCATTTTAACAGTGACATTTTATCCAAGTGCACTTCTAAAATGGTGGAACTAACAGTGTGTACAACATTGCACAGCATTTATTATTTTCTGTTCAGACACACCATATTTTATTGTTACACAAGCGAAAAATTCAGGGCAAAAGGGCCAAGTCCAACAGTGTTGTAATTGTTGGATCCATGTCCGAGTCTCATTCAGACATGGTAGACCCCTGCCAAGACCAAGCTTGACACAGCTGACCTTCCACAGTAGTGAAATCACCTCATGGTAGTGTGTTAATCTGTGACATATCCTGAGCCCATGGTGTGTGTCACGTGAGCATGATTCTCTGTCTTCAAACCCCTTTCCTACCAAGACTATAGTCCCTGCAGATGTTCCTGTTTGAGAAGCTTTCTGTGTGCTGACTAGTCCAGTGCTTCCTAGGACTATTTGACTTTGAGTGTCCAAGATGTGGGTGCACCAGTAGAATGGAGTCATTATGGTGACATCCCTGGTTGGGTTGAGACAAGGGCCTGCACTGTGAGCAAACTCACATGTGACACATTTTGAATTCCCTGAGTCACATTTGTGCTAGCAACATCAGTGTGTTTTTAATCTGTCATCTGTTTTTGCAAGTTTGGCACTTGTATGTGTCTATGACTGATCATAATCAGCAGATTCTACCCTTCCCTGTAGCCTGATGGCAACATGTCTTATTTGTAGATCTCCTTGAGTGATTTCATTATTCAGAGACAGTGTTGAAGTTCCAAATGTGTCCAATACATATCACGTTATGCACATGTTCTCCATCCTAAACGGATGTACACATTTCCCATGTGTTATGTCTAGCTATGTGTATTGTGTTTGTGAAACACAGATCCCACCACCACCCCTGGTGTTGTCAACAGTGCAGGAAGATTAGCTTACACATTTGCCTGTGCATTTGAGCCTACTGACACAGTTGTTGTATCCCCTATCTGGTGAGCCATGTGTCTTCCAAGTCTTTTGCAGTATACACTCAGCATTGGCAATTTGACAATAGTGATGATCTGCACATAATGCAGCTTTTGTGGTTAGATGCAGAGTTGATGTGATAGACATGCAAACAAGTTAACATTGTAAATGGTCTGATCTTGAGTTGTGTGCAACGCACATAGTCAACACATGTTGACTGTCTCATACATTGTTGTTGGTCCAGGCTTTTCTACACAGCAAGTAGGAATGTTGTCTACACATGTAGCACTGACAGCTGTGACACAACCACTTCATGTTTGTTGCAGTGGGAGGCTCATGATTCTATTTTGAGTGCTGTGTACTTGTGTGGTGTCGTGGTCAGTCTCCTGTGTGCTTCATTGTACACTAACTCATCAAAATGTAATTCTTCTGTGAGTGTGTTTATTCATGTTGCCCTGCATGTTTTGTGTATGTGTTGTTGTGGACAGATGCAGTGAATTTGTGTCCCATACATATGTGTGTCTGGCAACTCTTGTTCAACCATCAAATGTGTGTGCCCTAGTATGTGGCGTGCTGGGTGTACCGTCCTGATCCAGAAATTGCCACATTGGTCATGCACAACAGTACATGGAACCATGTTTGTATTGAGATCAGAATGATGTGTGGTCAGTAATGTATTCCTCATCATACAGCCAGTGATCCATGCTGTCATGGGTGCCTGTGCAACGTCACCTGTCAATGTAGGTTTAGATGATGCACATTGCTGATGATCAATGTGTGTGGTGTTAAGACTGGCCAAGTGTGACTTGTCTCCTGGCAAGGCACCTACCTACAATGTGGCCTCACATTACCGGCCATGCCCTGGGAGTAATGGTTGGGTATGTGAGATGATAGTTGTTCTTTCAAGGCATGTGACACAGTGCGCAAGAGTGATTGTGCTCAGAAGTATGGCCCACATCCTTATTTGGCATCTTAGAGGGTCAGCAGACAGGATTCTGTCACCACAGTGCTGTAGCCTTGAGGGTACTGTGGAAGAGAGTCAGTCTCTTGATGTGTTGTTTGTTGTTCCACCAAGCTTGTTCTGCATGTGACTCTTGTGCACCCGCTCATCATACAATGGCTGATTGACCAAATTCACTATCCCAAATTATGGGATACTTCCAGATTGTACTCAACATGCATATGTCTCAGTGGAGTTCTGACCCACATCGTGTGTATTGTGCCAGGCAAGGAACACTTCAACACTCACACAGATGTTGTGTTTGTTCTGCAGTATGTGGCTGGTTGGTTGTCTTTGTGCATCTTCACCCATGTATTTCGACTGTGTTTGAATGGCATTGAGTGGATGTTCAGTTTAGTTTTATTCTCTACTGGCCCTGGAACTCCTTCATCTTCACTCTGCACATCCCTTATGTTTTGCATTTCACCTTGCTGCCACAGTGTGGTACTGGATCTCATCAATGCTGTTGTTTCAGATTGAATCCTTTGTATTTGTGTCTGCTTGTGACAAAAATGTGTGTTTATGCATTTTGGATGGTCACATGTTACATTGTCCAATTGAACATTGGTGGCAGTGTTAGCCCCCAATAGCACTGATTGCCTGCACATGGCTGGAGTATGTAAGACACACAACAATGCTTGCCTCAACAGTTCTGTTGTTGTTTGGCACACAAACACTACTTCATCACTACATTGCTTGTGTGTTTTGGCCCCAAAAACTACACGATTGCTTAAACATGCTGGGGGTGTGAGACCTACATTCACCTTTTTGTCACTACAGTGTTGGTGGATTTATACCCCACATCCACTATATGGTTGACAATGCTGGGGGCTTGAACCCCACATTCACCTTTTTGTCACTACAGTGTTGGCGGGTTTATACCCCAAATCCACTATATGGTTGACAATGCTGGGGGCTTGAACCCCACATTCACCTTTTTGTCCCTATAGTGTTGGCGGGTTCATACCCCAAATCCACTATATGGTTGACGATGCTGGGGGCTTGAAACCCACATTTACCTTTTTGTCACTACAGAGATGGGGGGTTTGTTCAGCATGTCACTATAAGGTATTTGTTTTACAGGCAGTTTGCACACATAACACAAAATTTGCATTGCAACCTTGGGGGAGTGTTAGGCATCCACAACCCTATAGGTAGAGAATGCTGGTAGTGATAGACATTCACCCCCTATGGGGTGGCCAATGCTGGTAGTGTTAGGCATCCACCCCCCTATAGGTAGAGAATGCTGGTAGTGTTAGGCATCCACCCCCTATTGGGTGGCCAATGCTGGTAGTGTTAGGCATCCACCCCTATGGGGTGGCCAATGCTGGTAGTGTTAGGCAACCATCCCCCTATAGGTAGAGGTGTGACGCAGCAGCCAGGTTGCCTGACTCCGGACCAAGGGGTTCACGGTTCAATCCCCAGCGGCAGGTTAGCCCAGCACCATGTGACTCTGGGCAATAGCTCGCTTAATCTTCCTGACGGCCCCCAGCGCCGGGACACCTCGCCGGAGGTAGCTGTGCACTTTACAAATGCTGGTATTTCATTTCATTTTTATAGGTAGAGAATGCTGGTAGCGTTATGCATCCACCC
The DNA here is from genome assembly GCA_963921515.1 of Calotriton arnoldi. Taxonomy (NCBI): domain Eukaryota; kingdom Metazoa; phylum Chordata; class Amphibia; order Caudata; family Salamandridae; genus Calotriton; species Calotriton arnoldi. Next base: position 664,222 of record CAWUFW010008076.1, on the reverse strand, counting down.
CCTATGGGGTGGCCAATGCTGGTAGTGTTAGGCATCCACCCCCCTATAGGTAGAGAATGCTGGTAGTGTTAGGCATCCACCCCCTATGGGGTGGCCAATGCTGGTAGTGTTAGGCATCCACCCCCCTATAGGTAGAGAATGCTGGTAGTGTTAGGCATCCACCCCCTATGGGGTGGCCAATGCTTGTAGAGTTAGGCATCCACCCCCTATGGGGTGGCCAATGCTGGTAGTGTTAGGCATCCACCCCTCTATAGGTAGAGAATGCTGGTAGTGTTGGGCATCCACCCGCTATGGGGTGGCCAATGCTGGTAGTGATAGACATCCACCCCCTATGGGGTGGCCAATGCTGGTAGTGTTAGGCATCCACCCCCCTATGGGTAGAGAATGCTGGTAGTGTTAGGCATCCACCCTCTATGGGGTTGCCAATTCTGGTAGTGTTAGACATCCACCCCCAATGGGGGTGTTGCCTTTCACGGGGTCGTGACGTTTTTGTGTGTGGTAGGTGTCTGACTTACCGTCTGTGATGAACGCGTCGGTTACGGTTGTTGAATCGACCGTAGGTGTACAGTATGGGGATGACATGCGCGATTGGATACATGGCTGCTTCGTCTCGTACGCAGTGATCATGTTGTGGCGCGAATCGGAGCTGAAATTCAGCTCTTCCGGATGCTGTGACGTGCTGGAGGTGGCGAACTGTTCGGCGCGTAGGAAGTACACATCGTACTTGGCCGGACGGAAACTGCTTTGGAAATTTCTCCGGACGACTCCATTCAGCGTTTACCGAGCCTGTTCGTACGGGAATTGGTGCTGGAATCAGAGCGTACGCGTCGCTCGGGGATTGGATACATTTACACATCGTACTTGGGGGCCGATTCCGATCTCGGCCGGAAGCGCACCGAATACGATTCGTCCGAAAAAAATACGAGCCAAACGCGTTTTTTCCGACCGACTCGTACAGCTGTCCGACCGAGCGAGTACGATGCGAATGTACGCGTGTGTTCCGACCGAACCGTTTCTGGATCCGAACCGCTCCGGCCGACTCGTACGGAAACGAATCGCACCATGCAATGGAGACGTTATCTGACCGAGCGAGTACGATGGACGCGTCGGACAGCCGGATCGAGTCAGAGCGTCCGGCTCGAAAAAGCTCCCGGAGCCGGACTTGGGGGTCCGTGCCGGACCCCCTGCACCCGTAGCCGTACGAGTCGAACACAGGGGGACCCAAGGGTCCCCCTAAACATGCATGTACGGTGCGAGTTGCACCGACGCGTACACACTGTAGGGGCGCACTTGTTTGCGACGTACCCATTGAGTCACTGGGAGCCCATGTACGCGTCGTACGACTGGCTTCCATTGACTTCAATGGGAGTCCCACCGAATCGAGTCCGGCAGCATGCGGCCGCATCGTACTCGCTCGGTCGGACTGTAGGAGTCCGGCTCGGTCGGAAATCTCTCCGGATCCGGCTCGGTCGGAGAGTTTTCCGACCCAGATCGGAATCGGCCCCTTAGTCGTTTGGATGGACCGGCTCTCGGAACGTGTCAGTCGGAAGGTAACGCTACGGACAGCTCTCGGAGGGCCTTCCGAGCGGGATCAGAATCGACCCCTTAGTTGAAAATAAAAATAATACTTACTAATTGTAGATGATGAAGTTTATTTCGTTGATTTTGTTGTATTTTGAAGTTTGTAGAAGCTGTGAAGAGAAAAGTATTTGTTAGTTATATTTGTTTTTTTCTCAATTTTTTTTAGTTTGCTCTATTTGTTGGTTAATTTATATACTTAGTTTTGTATTTTTCTTTAATGTTGATTTTGTACTTGTTTTCAAAGTTAATGTTTGCTTTGAGTTTTTTTGGTGTAGTTATAGTGAAGTTTAATCTGTGAAACATAAAAGGCAATGTTATAGTTTTAGTTAATTTGATTACTTTGATTATTTAGGGGGTGATTACGATGGCCGACGGACTTATGTCCGTCCGCCATCGATGGGGGGACTGGGACTGCCCGCCTGTAAGGTGGCAGTCCCGCATGTCCGATTACGATGTGGACGCCACCGTGGGGGTCACATCGTGCATTTTTAACATTGCGGCAGGTGCTGCTAGCTGCAGCACCTGCCGCAATGCTAAAAATGCATGTTGTGCGTTTCCCTGCACTACGTGGCAGGCACCACGCAGTGCCTTCCACCTGGTGCAGGGAAATATAGGGGGGTACCTACCCCCCCAGTGCACACCCACCCCCCAACACAAGGGGGGCCCACAACGGGGCCCCAAATGCAATCCCCACCAGCCTTTCTATGGCGATTTCACCGCCATGGAAAGGCTGGCGGGGATCCAGCATCGTAATTTGGCGGACGGTGCCTGCTAGGCACCGCCACCATTCTACAGATGCGTGGTGGGTCCGCCAGGCAATCATAACGATTGCCTGTGGCGGACCCATGGCGGATGGACTTTGCGTCCGCCAGCACGCCGCCCACCATTGTAATATGGCGGGCAGAGAAGTGCTTCGTGATGGCGGTGAAACCACCACCGGCAGACTGCTAGTGGCAGTTTCACCACCATCGTAATCAGCCCCCTAGTCTCTATTTTAATTTATTTGTGGAAAAAAAGTATACTTACTCTTTTTAGTTGATGAAGTGTTTTTCGTTGATGTTGTGGTTTTGTTGACTTCTGTATAAGCTGTTAAGAGAAAAGTATTTGTTATTTATGTTTTGCATTTTTATTAAATTTATCACTTTTAAATACTTGACTTCATTTGTTGGTTAAGTTATATACTTACTTTGTGATATATTTTTTATAATGTTGATTTTATTGTGTATGTAAATCTTTGTCCAAAGCAGTATTCCACCTGGGGCCAGCCGAACTCGCGGCGGGTGCAACCGGGAAGCGGTGGTGGAAACCGCTTATAAAACAGCAAAAAACAAGGAGTTCATAATACTCCCAAGGTCCGGTGCACTCACGGGGTGTGTGTCGGCTATAAAACATCCGCAGACGCGTTTCTGGCTCTTGCCGACATCAGTGCAGAAAAGCCGTCAATAAAACAAGCACAGTCATTTAAAACGGTCCTGCCATATGGTTGGTGGATCCTTGGCCAATGAAGAGCCAGCAATGGGGCATCACCGTCTTAGTAAATCTTTGTATTGAATTTTCTAGGTGGATTTTTAGTGAAGTTTAATCTGTGATATGTAAAGGAAAACATGTTATTGTTTTAGTTAATTAAAAAAAAAAAGCTAATTTTATTTATTTAGTTATAAAGTTTTGTTCTTACCTTTATTGAGGTATTTTCGGAATAGTTGTTTGTGTAATTGTTTCTCGTTCTGTGTTCTCTCTCGCAAAGGTTCGCTTTTCCTCGGTGTTTGTTCCATATACGGTAAAATTTGTGTTAATGAATTGATTGTTTTTTATAGTGTTTATTTAATTAGTTAGAGTTTTTCTATTGGTTTGCGTTGGTGTAGTTTAAATGTATTGGTCGAGATAGCTTTTTTGAATTTATTAGCTGTTAGCTTTTGATTTGTTTAATATTTATTATGTTTATTTAATGTTTGTTTTTATTTTGTTTATTGCTGTTATTTAAATGTATATGTAGATAAATGTGATATATTATTTTATATATGATATATATTTATGTTTGTATATTTTCTCTAGTTGTGATATATTTTTAATGTTGTATTGTTTGTTTATTCATTTGTGTTTGGATTTTTGGTGTATTTGTTTTATTTAATGTTATTAATTTTGTAATTATTTTATTGTTTGTTTAAAATATTTGGTATATGTTATTTTATTATATAATTGTAAATAGTATATTTTTATGTATAAATGTTATTTTCAATGAAGTTTATATGTATTTTATCGATGTTTGTGTTGTCGATATTGTTTATATTGATGTTTTTGATGTGTTTCATTTTATTTTAATGTTATTGATATTATTGTGTTCTTTTTTTTTTTTGTCGATATTTTTGTCATCGAGGTATTTTTAAACGATATTTTTTTATTGATGTTTGTGTCATTTCTTTTTTGTGTATTGTGTGTCGATATTTTTGTATACAATATTGTTGACTCGATATTTTTGTAGGTCGATGTTATAAGAGTCGATGTTGTATCAGTGATCCCAAAGTATTACAGTAACACATATGATGCAAAGCAAAGAAAGATCAAGTTGGTGAAAACAAAGCTAGCTCTGAGAAGTGGGCAGAGAGGTTCTTTTGTGTCGGATTTGTGTTTTGATTCAGTTTCAAGTGCAAATATGCATGTGCAAGGAGATGATGTTCAAGTTGGTGTTGAAATTGTGGAAACAGGGAATGTTGTTTCTCAAGGAGGTAGAGGTTTTGTTAAAAATTCTAATGTGAATTTGAGTGTTAGCACCATGAAAAGGAGCGCACCCTGCCATTATTGTATTAAGATAGGACACTGGAAATAAGAGTGTAGAGTGAATCTAATATAGTACTGAATGATGTTCAGGTGAATTCTCAGTTTCAGAACATGACTGTGATGTTCTCAGGATAGGATGATGCAGTCAGCAGCCCCAGACGGGCACTTCTTTTGCAACCCTTTGGCCTAAGAGGGGGCAAACCTTTTGCCTCCTCTGAGGTTAGGGTTGGCAAAGGAAGTGCAAGGAGTAGCAGGGAGCAAGCTAGAGGTCAGAGCTGCAACCCCTGACTTCCCCCAAATGAAGTCCATGCCCAGAATGACTGAAATCTGTGCAAAATATGCAGATTCAGAAGTTGATGAAATGAAAAATGCAATAAGCCCCAATGATGCAGAAAAACACTCAAAATAAAGGATTATATTTTCTTCTAAATATTATATTTAAGCAGAACCCTTTAATATTTGATGACATTTTTTCCAGATTTTAGCAACTTCTGAATGTCCCATTAGTCTTGGCCCAAACCAATTGTTTTGACAGTGCCTTAGGGGTGGAGAAGGATTGCATTCTTGGTGCAGCTCTAGAGGTAGCCCTGAGTGGCCCATATGTAGAATGTAAAGTGAATGGCCACCCAGTACCATTTTTGATCAATGCAATCACTACTCACTCAACGGTTCATTGGAGGGGTGTTCCAAACCTAGCCCTCTCCGGAAAAGAAGTCTAATTTGTAGGCATTTCAAATAGGCGATAACCAGTTACGTTTCAGGGAATGCTCCTGTAAAGATTGGCCATGTTGAAAATACCCATGAATTCATAATATATGACACATGTCCTGTTAATTTGTTAGTGTTAGACCTGGCACCATTGGCGTGGGTCTCCCTTCCATTTTTTGCTGTTGCCTCATGTTTTTGCTGGTTTTAGATGCTTTTGGGCACTGTGCCACTGCTGTTCAGTGCCACAGTGCAAGTGCTCCCTATGGTAAATTGATGTATGGATTAGTGACTCCATGATTGGCTTGATTGGTTTACTTGTCAGACCCTAGTACAGTGCACTGCGTGTGCCCAGGGCTTGTAAATCCAATACTGCTGGTGGGCTTGCAGCACTGGTTGTGCCACCCACCGGAGCAGCTTGTAAAGTGTGTCTCAGGCCTGCCACTGCAGAGCCTGTGTGCAGTCTGGTACTGCCATGTTGACTGGGCAAGTGCACCCACTTGTCAGTCCCTAAACCTTCCCTTTTATACATATTAGTCACCCCTAAGGTAGGCCCAAGGGCAGGGTGCATTGTAGGTAAAAGGAAGGACATGCCCTGATGTGTGTGGCATGTCCTAATAGTGAATTACAGCCATTTTCGTTTTTCACTATTGCAAGGCTACCTGTTCCCCATAGGCCAGAATGGGCAGTTAGATTATAACATCTTATAATCCTAACTGACTCAGGGAACTAGGTAGAAATTCGAGTTTAGTATGCCTGAACTCAGAATGATAAAATACATCTTTAGTGAAGTTGGTTTTAACATTCTGTGTTTGAAAATACCACTTTTAGAGAGTAGGTATTTTCTTGCCTAACTATCCAAGCCTGCCTCTGCTAGGTTGTGTATTCCTTGTCTGGAGTTTGAGTGACAGGGGCTGGGGGCTTCCAGGAGACAGGGTGAGTCAGCACAGGGCTGAATAGAGAGATCTGCATGCAGATGGGAGGGAGGAGTTGCACCTGGGACCTGAATAGGGCGGTGCCTTCCCTCCACAATGCTGGCTCCACCTCCTGTGGTGTGTCTGATGTCCCTGGCCTACACTGTGAAAGGAAAGAAGGAGTCTTGTCAACAAAGTGCTCCAGGACTGACCAGAACTGGTTTGAACTAGGCAAAGGCCTCTCTGCCTTCAGAGAACAAAGAGAAACTGTGTATAAAAAGGGGGACCCAGACCCCAGAACTTTAGATCACTTCTGGGAATCAAGACGAACCTTTGCTGAGGAGAAGAACCAGGAAGCTGAAGGAGGAGACATCCCCTGTGTTGTGTGTTTGGGGGTTGGCCTGCAGTGGTTGCTTCATTGCCAAAGAAAGGAGAAAAGGACTGAGTGTGCTTTCTATCAACTTGAAGAAGAATCTCCAAGGGCTTGAACTAGAGCTTGCCTCCTGCCTGAAGTCTCAGGGATACAAGACTTCACCAACCAGCTCCTCCCTGAATTCCCTTGCTGGGAATTGAAGTGCCTGCGGTTGTGCTGGGCCTTCTGAGAGACTGGGTGTCGCTGGGAGGTGGAAGCGCGATGCAACGACGAGAAGCGTGTCGCCGCCGCAGCCGCTGTCATCGCATCGCCGAGGAAGCGAGACGCCGCTGCCCCTGTCATCATCGCATCGCCGGAGAAGCGGGACGCTGCCACAGAGGTCATCGTCGCATCACCGAAGAAGCGCGTCGCAGGGCCTGTCGCGGCTCCAAAGATCATCGAGTTGCCGCACGGCCGTCAGGCGTGCACGCATCACACCAACATTGTCGCATCGCAGCCAAGACGCCATTTGGTGAGGATTTGGACTTGCATTTGTGATTCATATACAGTGATTGGTGTACACTACTAGTGAGTGCAGACCATAACGCAACCACATACTTTTTTGAGAATTTTTCCTTGGAACTTCTTTTCTGTTTTTGATTCTTGAGAAATGCCAGTCTTTTTGCTACCATGAGCAAGTCAGCATCCATAGTATCTGTAGACACTGTTTTGGAAGAAGAGAGAATTGATACTTACACTGTGCCTTATCTCAAAGCTTTGTGCAAGAAATTTAAAATCTCTGTGAAAGGCCTCACCAGGAAAGAGGAATACCAGAAGGCGCTGAGGGCCTGGGTAGAATCTAGGAATGCCAGTGAGCATCCTGAGGAGCCAGTAGTGGAGGCAGAGGATTTAAAAGAGCAACTTGAGGGGCCAGTGGGCCTAACTGGAGGGAAAGCACCTTCAGGGGCGGGCAGCAGTGTTTCTTCCAAAGGGTTGTCCCCAGGAGAGCTGGAGGACAGAGCAAAGGAGAGGATGCGTAAAATGGAGCTAGCTAGGCTCAAAATGGATGGTCAGAAAGACATAGAGAGCAAGAAAATAGAGCTTGGGATGGAATTAGAGATGAAGAAGTTAGCCTTAGAGGAAAAGAGAATGCATTTTGAGCATGAGAGAGGATTGAGGGAATTGGAACTCAAGGCCAAAAGTTTAGAGGTTCCTCCCTCTGGTGGCAGCACACCGCCAGTGCATGCAGAAGCAAGAACCTACATTCCCAAAGATGTAGTTAAAGATTTCCACAAGAATGAGGATATTGGTCAGTGGTTTAGGGCTTATGAAGCTGCAATGTTGGCCCACCGGGTCCCTGAGAAGGATTGGGGAGCGGGGTTGTGGGGCCGCTTTGTTAGTGATGGGAGGGACACTTTGTTGGATTTGCCTACAGAGGAGCAGATGTCCTATACCCACATGAAGGGAGCCCTAATGTCCAGATTTGGTTTGACCCCAGAGCTATACAGACAAAGGTTTAGAAATTGCAGAAAATTGGAGTCTACCACTTGGGTGGAATATGTGTCTTTCTTTTGCAGAGCATTAGATGGTTGGGTGAAGGGTAGCAAAGTGGATAATTTTGAGGCGCTCTATGATTTGCTTGCATGGGAGCACTTGCCAAATAACTGTTTTCCAGAGCTACGCCAACATCTTATTGATAGCAAGCTGACTAACCCTAGGAAGCTTGCTGAGGAGGCGGACCGCTGGGTGAGCACCCGGGTCCAGAAGGGTCATGTGGGAGACTTCGCCAAAGGTGGGCAGGGTCCCCAGCAGAAGAGTGGGGGGACAAGGGTAAACAGAGGGAGTTCGAGAAAGGGCCCCAAAGTAATCCCCAAGGGAACCAAGGGAAGGGTTCCCAGCCTCCCCCTGAGAAGAAGGCAGTGGCCCCGACAGATAAGCCTGTTCACAAGGGGCCCAAGACCTGTTTTAAGTGTGGTCTAGTAGGCCACTGTTCTTATGATGCTAGATGTCCCTTGTATGGGAAGACAGCACCCACTGGTGCACCGCCCCGGCAGTTGGCTAGTGTAGCCCTGGGGGAAGAGATGGGTGCCCAGGGTGGGTGGGGTCCCGAAGAGATGTCCCTTGTCTCTTTAGGAGACTGTGAGGTGGTCCCCAGGACCCAGCTGCCTGATAACACTAAAAAATAAAGGCAGTGGGTGACCATCAATGGCAAGATGGTGGAAGCTCTTAGAGACACCGGAGCCAGTGTGACAGCTGTCAGTTGTCGGTTGGTGTCTGAAGAGCAGGTAGTCCCCAATGCATTTTACCCAGTTGTTGCCGCTGACAACACAGAGAGCCACTGCAAGGTGGCACAGGTTCCCTTTGAGTGGGGGGGGTCTCAGGGACTCTTCAAGTAGCTGTGAGGCCAGCCATGCCTGTTGATTGTCTGTTAGGTAACGATTTGGAGAGCTCCCCTTGGGCTAAGGTGGAGCGAAGAGCTCACTTAGAGATGTTGGGTTTGCCTGAGTGGGCCTGCATGACCACTCGGTCTATGGCAGCCAGTAAGGGTGTTCAAGAGGACCTGGAGCCTGAGAAAATGGCCCAGGTGCCTGCCTTAAAGAGAATAGGTAGGGGGCACGGGAAACCGGCCCCTGAGATTCCCACAGCCCAGGAGGAGGCGGACCCTGAGGGGGATGCCCTGGAGCCTACTGGGGAAGAGATTGCTGAACTGGGAGACCTGCCTGAGCTGACCCATTGGCAGCAGGAAGGAGGTCCCTCCAGGGAAGAGTTCTGTGAGGAGCAGAACAAGTGCCCTTCTCTTGTGGGTTTGCGGCAACAGGCTGCAAACCAGGCAGCAGGTGATCAGTCTGGATCACATTGGATCTACTGGGAGAATGGTCTCCTGTATAGTGAGCCTAAGGTTGCTGAGCCTGGGTCAGCCCGTGTGCTGGTGGTACCCCAGCGCTTCAGAGCCTTCCTACTGGGGCTGGCTCATGATGTGCCTTTAGCAGGACATTTGGGGCAGGACAAGACCTTTGAAAGGCTTGTCACCCACTTTTATTGGCCCCAAATGCGTAAGAGTTCAGACACTCATTGCAGGACCTGTCAGACTTGCCAGGCAAGTGGAAAGAGTGGGAGGAAGTGCAAGGCTCCTCTCCAGCCATTCCCTGTGGTCAGCACCCCCTTTGAAAGGGTGGGCATTGACATTGTGGGGCCTCTGGATCCCAAGACAGCCATGGGCAACAGGTTCATCCTGGTCTTGGTGGACCATGCCACCCGGTACCCGGAAGCCATCCCTCTCAGGACAGTGACGGCCCCCGTGGTGGGATGTGCACTGATGGGGATTTTCTCCCGCGTGGGGTTTCCCAGAGAGGTGGTGTCAGACCGAGGTACCAACTTCATTTCTAAGTATATGAAGTCCCTGTGGCAGGAGTGTGGTGTAACCTACAAGTTCACCACTCCTTACCACCCCCAAGGTAATGGGCTGGTTGAGAGATTCAACCGGACCCTCAAAGGCATGATTATGGGTCTTGAGGAACCCATGAGGCGTAAGTGGGACGTCCTCTTACCATGCCTGCTGTTTGCATACCGTGAGGTGCCACAGAAATCTCTAGGGTTCAGTCCCTTTGAGCTTCTCTATGGTCACCCAGTGAGAGGACCTTTGAGTTTGGTCAAGGAAGGCTGGGAGCAATCTCCCAGGAAACCTCCCCAGGATGTATATAGCTACAGTCTGGCCTTCAGGAACCAAACTAGGCGATTCAGAAAACTTGCTGAGGCGAATCTGGAAGCCAGCCAGGAGGAAATGAAGCGGTGGTACGACCAGAATGCCACTCTGGTTGAGCTTCAGCCTGGTCAGAAAGTGTGGGTCATGGCTCCAGTGGAGCCCTGTGCGCTCCAGGATAAGTGGACCGGACCATTTGAGGTAGTGGAGCTCAAGAGTCCGGTTACCTACTTGGTGGACTTGCGGTCTCCCAGGAACCCCATGCGGGTCCTGCATGTCAACCGCCTGAAGCCCCACTTAGAGAGGTCCGAAGTGGGCATGCTCTTAGCAACAGATGCTGGAATGGAGGAGGAGACTGAGGCTCTTCCTGACCTCCTGTCTGCAACAGAGCAAGATGGGTCAGTGGATGGAGTGAACCTCTCTTCCACCCTGACCCCTGAGCAGCAGAATGACTGTCACCAGTTGCTGGGACAGTTTTCTGACCTGTTCTCCCTGATTCCCAGTGTCACTGGTTGGTGCGGCCATGATGTAGACACTGGGGACAGTCCCCCTGTCAAGCACAAAACGTACAGGGTGACTGACAGGGTGAGAGCTTGCATCAAGGAGGAGGTCTCCAAGATGCTTGCATTGGGGGTGATTGAGTCCTCTAACAGTCCTTGGGCCAGCCCAGTGGTCTTGGTCCCAAAGGCTGCCGCACCGGGTGTCTCACCAGAGCTGAGGTTCTGTGTGGACTACCGAGGGCTCAATTCAGTCACCAGGACTGACGCGCACCCCATCCCCAGAGCTGATGAGCTCATTGATCGGTTAGGGGCTGCCCGGTACCTCAGCACGTTTGACTTAACGTCTGGGTACTGGCAGATCGCCCTGACTGATGGGGCAAGAGAGAGGTCAGCATTCTCCACACCAGATGGGCACTACCAATTCCGGGTTATGCCCTTTGGGATGAAGAATGCCCCTGCCACCTTTCAGAGGTTGGTCAACCAGGTGTTGGCTGGACTGGAAGAGTTCAGTGCCGCCTACCTGGATGACATCGCAGTGTTCAGCACCAGTTGGGAAGAACATCTGCGCCACCTCTGGGAAGTGTTGATGGCGCTGCGGAGAGCAGGCCTCACGATCAAGGCGAGTAAGTGCCAGATCAGGCAGGGTTCCGTGGTGTACTTGGGACACCAGGTTGGGAGCGGCCAGGTGGCGCCCCTACAGCCCAAGATTGAGACCATCCTGACTTGGGAACCCCCCAAGACCCAGACAGAGGTGAGAGCCTTTTTAGGACTCACCGGGTATTACAGGGGGTTTGTCAAGGGGTATGGCAGCATTGTTGCACCCTTGACAGAGCTGACTTCCAGGAAGCAGCCCAAGAGAGTGATTTGGACTGACACCTGTGAGAGAGCTTTTGATGCCCTGAAGACTGCCATGTGCACGGCGCCCGTGCTCCTGGCACCCAACTTCTCAAAAGAGTTTATTGTGCAAACAGATGCTTCAGAGCATATTGTGGGGGCTGTTTTGTCACAGATTAATGAAGAGGGCCTAGATCAACCTGTAGCCTTCATCAGTAGGAGGTTACTTCCACTGGAACAGAGGTGGAGTGCAATTGAGCGTGAGGCATTTGCTGTGGTCTGGGCACTGAAGAAGTTGAGACCATACTTGTTTGGGACTCACTTCCGGGTTCAGACAGACCACAGGCCCCTCAGATGGTTGATGCAGATGAGGGGTGAGAATCCAAAGCTGTTGAAGTGGTCCATATCCCTACAGGGGATGGACTTTACGGTGGAACACCGCCCTGGTACAGAACACGCCAATGCTGATGGTCTGTCCAGATTTTTCCACCTTAGTGATGAGAACTCCCCGGAGGTAGGGTAGTTCTCCACACATTTCAGCTGGAGGGGACACGTGTTAGACCTGGCACCATTGGCTTGGGTCTCCCTTCCATTTTTTGCTGTTGCCTCTTATGTTTTTGCTGGTTTTAGATGCTTTTGGGCACTGTGCCACTGCTGTTCAGTGCCACAGTGCAAGTGCTCCCTATGGTAAATTGATGTATGGATTAGTGACTCCATGATTGGCTTGATTGGTTTACTTGTCAGACCCTAGTACAGTGCACTGCGTGTGCCCAGGGCTTGTAAATCCAATACTGCTGGTGGGCTTGCAGCACTGGTTGTGCCACCCACCGGAGCAGCTTGTAAAGTGTGTCTCAGGCCTGCCACTGTGTGCAGTCTGGTACTGCCATGTTGACTGGGCAAGTGCACCCACTTGCCAGTCCCTAAACCTTCCCTTTTATACATATTAGTCACCCCTAAGGTAGGCCCAAGGGCAGGGTGCATTGTAGGTAAAAGGTAGGACATGCCCTGATGTGTGTGGCATGTCCTAATAGTGAATTACAGCCATTTTGGTTTTTCACTATTGCAAGGCTACCTGTTCCCCATAGGCCAGAATGGGCAGTTAGATTATAACATTTTATAATCCTAACTGACTCAGGGAACTAGGTAGAAATTCGAGTTTAGTATGACTGAACTCAGAATGATAAAATACATCTTTTAGTGAAGTTGGTTTTAACATTCTGTGTTTGAAAATACCACTTTTAGAAAGTAGGTATTTTCTTGCCTAACTATCCAAGCCTGCCTCTGCTAGGTTGTGTATTCCTTGTCTGGAGTTTGAGTGACAGGGGCTGGGGGCTTCCAGGAGACAGGGTGGGTCAGCACAGGGCTGAATAGAGAGATCTGCATGCAGATGGGAGGGAGGAGTTGCACCTGGGACCTGAATAGGGCTGTGCCTTCCCTCCACAATGCTGGCTCCACCTCCTGTGGTGTGTCTGATGTCCCTGGCCTACACTGTGAAAGGAAAGAAGGAGTCTTGTCAACAAAGTGCTCCAGGACTGACCAGAACTGGTTTGGACTAGGCAAAGGCCTCTCCGCCTTCAGAGAACAAAGAGAAACTGTGTATAAAAAGGGGGACCCAGACCCCAGAACTTTAGATCACTTCTGGGAATCAAGACGGACCTTTGCTGAGGAGAAGAACCAGGAAGCTGAAGGAGGAGACTACCCCTGTGCTGTGTGTTTGGGGTTGGCCTGCAGTGGTTGCTTCATTGCCAAAGAAAGGAGAAAAGGACTGAGTGTGCTTTCTATCAACTTGAAGAAGAATCTCCAAGGGCTTGAACTAGAGCTTGCCTCCTGCCTGAAGTCTCAGGGATACAAGACTTCACCAACCAGCTCCCCCCTGAATTCTCTTGCTGGGAATTGAAGTGCCTGCGGTTGTGCTGGGCCTTCTGAGAGACTGCGTGTCGCTGGGAGCTGGAAGTGCGACGCAACGACGAGAAGCGTGTCGCCGCCGCAGCCGCTGTCATCGCATCGCCGAGGAAGCGAGACGCCGCTGCCGCTGTCATCATCGCATCGCCGAAGCGCGGCGCATCGCCGGAGAAGCGGGACGCTGCCACAGAGGTCATCGTTGCATCACCGGAAAAGCGCGTCGCAGGGCCTGTCGCGGCTCCAAAGATCATTGAGTTGCCGCACGGCCGTCGGGAGTGCACGCATCACACCAACATTGTCGCATCGCAGCCAAGACGCCATTTTGTCGCATCGCACCGGAGAAGAGTATCGCATTGAGGTGCCATCTTGTCGCATCGCACCAGAGAGCAGTAAGAAACCGACGCATCACCTCCCCACACAGTAAGGAAGCGAGCATCAACTCCCCTGCGCAGCAGTAAGGAACCGATGCATACACTCCCCTGAGTGTAAGGAACCGACGCATCACCTTCCCTGCGACCCTTTTTGTTTTCTTTGCGTTATGCATTCAAGGTACATTGAGAGTAAAGTGTTGCATCTACAACTTGAGAGAACTGAGCTATTTTATAACATTTTAAAGTCTATTTTTGAGTACAGTATTATGGATTTTTGTCGTTTGGTCTTGTGTTAAGTCTATATAAAAATACTATTTTTATAAATACAACCTGTGTGGTGTCCATCTGTAGTGTTGTCACTGTATTACTGTATGTGTTCACAAATACTTTACACACTGCCTCTGAGATAAGCCTGCCTGCTCGTGCCAAGCTACCAAGGGGGTGAGCAGGGGTTATTTTAGAAGTGTAGCCCCTTACCCTGACTAGACGCAAGGGTCCCTATTTGTCACAGGTACCTACCTATGCCAACTAGAGACCCCCAAATCTAACAGTTAGGAAGAGATCTTTTGTGCAGGATGACTTGCACAATTTTCTGTACACCAGATAGAGTGGCAATTAAGACCCAAGATGCAGGTGCTGACTTCAAAATAAAATCACAAGAGAGAGACAGATGTCTGTCTGTTCCCTGTTTTGACAAAAAAGACTTGCCTCCTGATTTAACATGTACCTTAAGAGAGGAAGAATGGCATTTTACAAGCAAATAAATTGAACTGATAAAAGGTACAGAGCCAGTAAAAATAAAAGTGAAACCAGATGCAGTTTACCCTTCAATGTCCCAGTATACTTTTACTCCAGAGAGTGTCAGGAATGACACCAGTGATTGAGAAATGATAGATCTGGGTGTTTTAAAGGCGGTATTGGGTAGTCCCTGTAAATTCCCCAAGAATAGGTCTTCAAAAAGCAAATAAAAATGGAAAACTGTACAAGACCTTGGAAAAATTAATCAAATTGTTATCCCATATTTTCCTCTAGTACTGAATCCTGCCATAATCCTTTTCCAAATCCATTCCAATGTATTGTGGTTCACATTCATAAGCTTGTGCCAAGCATTCTTTTTCATTTCCTTACATGAGGACAGTCAGTTTCTTTTTGCTTTTACATTTTTTAACAACTTTTTTGTTTGGTGTAGGATCCTCAGGGGTATACCGAAAGGCCATCGATATTTAATCGGATATTGAAAAAAATCTGGAAACTTGACAGTTGGCCTGTAATTCAGTGCTAGTTCAATACATGGACGACCTGTTGGTAGCATCTAAAATGGAAAAAAGTTGCAGGTTAGACACAATTGCAATGTTAAATCAATTAAAAGCTTTATTCGATCATTTAAAAATAATCATAAAAGCACATGCCACACATTAAAAATACATATATATTCCAAGAATAAAATCATCTAACAACATTGCTAAAACTTAACACTTATTTAAAACATAAGCAATGTCCCTTGATGCACGGCTCATTTTAGAAGCATACACACACTCAAACATACCACAGGTGAATTGTTTTTTGGGAAAATGACAACGCAGGTTTACAACTAGTCAGCGATGAATCCTTCAAAACAGGGACTAGAAGTATTTTGGCATAAGAACGATAATATATGCAAAAAGTTGTAAAATGGAAAAGACTCTAGGCACAATGCTTGTCAAATGGGCAAGTAAGGATATTAGAGGGATCGTATTAGCCAAGAGGGAAGCATAAATAACCTGAGATGATCCCTAGTGTGAAATAAATTAGGATCGCCCTATCACATGTGTTATACACCATATCTAGGTATGGCACCGAACCCACGGAGGATCGAATCAGAATGTACTCAGCGTTAGAGTTTTTTTTAAATTCAGAGACTTCTCTTTCCTGTCGCTTATAGGCCAAAAAATCTTTAGCAACTCCTGGTAAATCATCTTTCAGAGAAGAGTCTGTCTCCCACTAAACTCCAGTACTGTCAGAAAGAGATCATATATTTGGAACACCACATTGAAAAGGGAGGAAGGAAGGTGTCCAAATGATGCATCTCTACAATCCTCACAATGCAGCCACCCACCACACAAAGATAAGTGGGAATTGTTGGCTACTGTTGTCAGTGGATTCCACAATTTTCCCTAGTGGCAAAGCCTCTCCAGAAGCTTACTCGGAATAATATGAGTAATCTGGTACCCTGGGATGACAAATACATGAGTGCCTTCCTAGAGCTCAAAGACAAACTCTGTAGCACTCCAGCACTACGAATGATAGATTATAAGAAGGATTTTTTCCTCTTCTGTCATGAAGGTAATGGGTGCGCATTGTTTGTGTTTACAGAGACACATGGAGAAGTGAAACAGCCAGTGGCTTCCTTTTCAGCCACACTGAATCCAATAGTCTTGGTACTTCCTGGTTGCTTAAAATCGTCCATAGCAGTCTGTGTGGGGATCCAGCGGAGTGAAGGGATTGTGATAGGTTACACTCTACAGGTTACACTCTCATTGTGATGGTTCTTCTCTCAGTTGAGATTTCATTGACTCGTCCTTAAACTCAGCATTTTGGATGTATCAATTGAATTGACCAATTTGACATTGGCTGTGGATGGATTGTGTTTGAGAGACCCTTCTGGAAGTTTGAGCTCAGCATATGCAGTTTGCACCACATCTGATATTGCGGAAACATCCTACTTGAGCAATGTAACTTCAGCACAACTCCAAATAGGTTGCCTTAACAAGAATATGCATTGTGGCCGATGATTTGAGCGTTACGATCTACACTTAAAGCCAGTTTGGCATGGTCCATGGCTTTGGGCAGTTATGGACACAAAGGGGCTTTATGACATCCTCTGGTTCCCTACGTAATGCAATGTACATTCTAAATCTGCTTGAAGCACTGCAATTACCTAGAGACATTTCCTTTGTGAAATGTGCTGCACACAAGAGCGATGATGACATGATCACATCCAGCCACCACAAGTATTCTAATAAAATATTGCTCTTTTGAATCCATCTCATTTAATCTAGAAGAATTATTTTAAACTCACAGTGACGATGTAACCAATATGTTGTTAACAACAGTTCAGACATTTAATGAGCTCCGGGTTCTCCAATATGAAGTACCTGAAGATGAGAAAGAGAAGTGGGTACCAAAGATGCAAGCAATGCTTGTATTTCAGATGATGGCAGTCCTGTGTTACCTGATTCTCTGTTATCTTCCATAGCCTACTCATGTTGGGAAGGATGAGGTGATTCACACATTTCAAAAATAATGATAGCCACTTCCAATTAATGGCTGAAAATGTATGCCAAAGATGTATTAAATGCCGGCAAGAAAACAATTGCAAACACAAGCCACATAGGAAAGTCAGAAGGACCATTTAATCACATGCTGCTAGATTTTATTGAGTTCCCTGTCTGAAATAGGCTAAGAAATATCTTAGTGGTAGTTCTTAGTGGTAGATTGCCTTTCTTCCTGATGAGTAGAGGCATACCCAACTGAAAGTGAGAGCCTTACTGTAGCCACCAATTATTGAGGAAGTTAATCCCTAGATTTGGCCTGCAAGATTTTTTAGAATCTGATAATGACACACACTTTAAGAATAATATCATGTAGCTACTCTGTATAGCCCTAAGACTAACTAGAGATTTCATTGTAGTTGCAGTCTAGACGCTTCAGGTGTTTGTTGAGCAAGTCAACAGCACAGTAAAATCCAAGATTGCAAAAATGTACGCCTCCACCTCCCTGAAGTGGCCAGATGCGCTCCCACTTGTCTTGATGATTCTCAGGAGTACCCCAAGTAAAATGACAGGACTCTCCCCCCATGAAGTGCTGATGGGGAGGGCCATCAGAATTCCTTATGTTCCTGTAACTTTACTTGTAAACATCACAGATGACATTGTTCCTGAGTATTGCAAAGGACCGGCAGATGTGCTGATTCTATCTCTCATCAGGCTGACTTGATGGCACCACCACAATGGCACAATCAGTGCCACAACCTCAACCCTGGAGATTGGGATGTGGTGAAAAAGCATGTTTGCAAGACCTGTTTGGAGCCTCACTGGAAAGGGCTGCGCCAATTTATCCTTGTTACCAACATCGCTGTGAAATGTGCTGGATTGCCACAGTGAATTCACGTGTAGCACAGGAAGAGAGTGAGACAAGCTGATGCAGAAATGGTGACAGCAGCCACTGATTCACCAAGTCAGACCCCAGCCCGATGTGTGGATCCTGAAAGAGAAGAAGCACAAGTTGAGTCTCTGCAAGATGAGTGTCAGCAGGCCCAGCCTGATCAAGCCCTAGAGTAAAAAAAGCAAAATAAAAGAGATGATACTCGACAATCTCAAATCCCAAAAAAAGAAAGATAAACCAAAATTAAAACTTTGTATCTCCAGATCCCCTGGCCAATTTTGGCTAACCGTGAGGGATGAAGATGATCAAATTGAAATCTGTCCTCAACCTGTGGCAAATGAAGTAAGGTTACCAGCAGTGGCCGAAAATAGATCTGAAGATGAAAATGAGCAGTGTGCATCAGAGACAGTCCAAGCACCTCAAGTGGAAGAGTGCATTATGAGGAAAGCTGGCCAAGAGGTGAATAAAGAGTACAAGAACAAAGACCTGAAATAATCATATAAGAAATGGAGCAGGTAGAACAAAGTGATAGTGATGGTGAGCAACAGAAAGTCAAAAACTAAAAAGACTGAGAGTGCCGAACAGAAAGTATGCTCCTCCTGAATTGTCATATCTAGTCCATGTTCAACAAGCTAGACAATCAGATCAAGAAGTCATTGATTTATCAGACTAGCTCATCATTTTAAAGGACCCTCCATGAGTATGATAATTAGAGTTAAAACAAGCATCTCTGAATACTTTCCTGATGAAATATTGAAGTGAGATTTGAACTGCAATCTCAAGTTAGAGTTGGGTTTTGCTTTGTACCTTAGATATCCAGTTGAAGATTTAGGGTTTGCTTTTAGGTATCCAGTTGAAATCTGTAGACTCCGTGAACATTAAATTATGAACTAAGGGGCACATGCATCAAGCATTTTACCGGTAAAATGCCTTTTTCTGATGCATTAAAGGCATTGCATTCGCAAAATAGGTAATCACAATTTTTGAGATTACCTAATTTGCAAATGCATTTTGGGAATCCCAATTTGCAGTTCCCTAAATGCGATGCAGGTAGCATTTCCAAAATGCGACTTTGCATTTAGGAATCGCCAATTACCATCAATTTCAAGTAGATGGCAATTTGTGAGTCCTTTGAAAAATGCACAAAAATGGCATTTTTCAAAGTGCCATGTGGTGCACACACATGCCCTTAGGGCATGTGTGTGCGCCACATGTGCACACTTACCTTTTTTGGGGGTGCATCAGGGGGGCCTTAGTCCCCCTAGCACCCTTGCAATAGCATTTGCAATTTACGATTACCAATTTGGTAATCGCAAATTGCGAATGCATTCCCATTCATTCCTTCCTATGGGCCTAAAGGCCTAAAGGCCCATAGGAATGAATGAGAATGCATTCCTAATAGTGAATCGCAATTTGCGATTCGCTATTAGAGAATGTTAAGGATTCACAAAAATATTTGCGAATCCTTCATGCATAGGCATTTGCGATTACCAAATAGCGAATCCTTAAAATTCGCTATTTGGTAATCGCAAAGGACTACCTTGATGCATGTGCCCCTAAATGACATCTGAGCTTTTTGAACAAACGTTTATTGATTTTGCACCTTAAAATATAGTAATTAGGTTTTGATTTGATTTTATATCATGGCTAATGGCAGAACAAATTGCTGCAAAATTAATTTTGGTGGGTATGATGTTAATCTTCAAGGTTGACTTACCAGTGGGATTTAGCACTTCAGATCGGCATGCTTCACCTAAAATAAAAATTAGCCTGACCATAACAGATTAAAAAAGAATGCTAGATAACAAGATCCTGCTTAGAGATAATTCTGTATGTAATTTTAAGTGAAATGTGTACTTTAGGTAGTTAAATCAATGAATGAAGAGCTTTATTCGATTTTTCAGGCAAATCATAAAAGCACACAATATAGTAGATAATAAAAACGCCTATCAGCAAAATACAAAAATTTGAATTCTTAAAAACCATCTAAAAACCACAAAATACATTAATAAAAACATTGGAAATCCACGTAAGAATAAATAACAGACTAATTATACACAACATAAGACACCAGGGTCACAAAAAATCATCTCATCATCCCTGAATGACCCCAGCCAAAAAACGAGTCAAATAAAAACAAATAGTGGGAGAATTTAACAACTGCAGGAAGCGAAAGACAGGCCTCACTTGTGTAAAGTTCATAGGTAGGAGAAGTGGGCAAATAAATCTATGCCTAAGATGGCTAAAAATTGGACAAACCATGAAGATATGAAATTTGTCATGAATGGAGATATCATCACAAATACAGGCCAGGAGTTTAGAAATTTTACACCAAAATCCTTTGGTCAGCAGGAGCTGATGAAAAAGATCTAAAATAAATTAATAATCTGGATGAAAATTACATATCACCAAAGCCAGCTAAGGCTCCTCTGCAGGAACTGATTTTATCATTACAAAATGATAAACAGAATGCTGTAAAAGGGCCCTAGCCTCCCGATCTGCAGCAACCATTTCATGAAAAGCCTGTTTAAGCCATGGTATGTCCCTCTTAACTATAGCTTCCGGGTGTGTAAACAACTCAGGCCAACCCAATGATTTAAAGATCCGCCAAACATAGGCCAACCAGGGGATGCTCAACCTGCCATCCAGGGCCAAGCAGTCTTGTATAATGATCCTATTCAGAGATAGGTCCTCCTTCAGCCAAATAGACAGCCAGAGTAGCCAAGGGCGAACTTTAAGCAAATCTGAGATATACCGAATGCCCACTTCCTCATGCAGAATCTCAGACTGTTAGTTATGAATATTCAAAACTCCTGAAAGTACATGATTGTTACATTTGTACCTTTTTGCCAGTATCTGCTGCTGAGAGCATGGCATATCATTACTTTCCCCACATCCACCCCTTGTCATGCAGTGTGTTTATACATTTATTAAATCAACAGAATGTTCTTGAATTATATCTTTCATATTATGAAGTTTCTTTGGAGAAGGTGACTATTGTTAGGACATTGTATTCTAATTATCAAAGCAAAAGCATGAGGACTATGTCTAGATAAATTGCATGCATTATTCAAATTAACCAAACTAACAATGTTTACATGCAAATTAAATATAGATGAAAAGGAGCTTGTGGAAGAGCTCAATTAATTAAAGGCAAGATTCAGTGGACGTTTGGAGGAGGAGAGAGAGGTTTAATTAAAAAGGGATGAAGAGAAGGTCAGAAATGCAAGAGTACACCCAAGACTCACGCTTGAGCACACACAAAAGGGGCAGAAATGCATGGAATGTGAAAAGAAACAGAATGAAAAGGAAGTAGTGGGGCGGAGCGAGTGAGAAGAAAGTTATGTGGCAAATAGTATGGTTTTGACTGGAAGAAAGCCCATTGTCAATAAGATTTACTATGTGTGTGATAGGACAGCCTGTTTTATACTCCCTTGTAAATGGGTAGATAGTTATTTAGGCTTAGTTTCCCCCATGTTTCTCACCTGGATGAATTTAGTGGGAGTGATGATACAGCTGCAAAGAGAAACAAATATATCAATGATAAAGTGATGAGAAGAATAATTTCGTGCTATGATTCCCTGCATTGGAGTAGCTTTGAATGACGTTAAATCAGAAAGTTATCTACCTTAGTAGATCAGTTGACTTCTTATACTGTTGGTGACTTAACAACCATTAACAAGGAGCTAATGGCTATTCAAGCTATATTATGCAAAATAGGCTTTCTCTAGATATATTATTAGCGAAGGAAGGTAAAGTCTGCTACATGTTGAGGGTGCAACAGTGCGGCAGGTATGTGCCCAATAACAGTAATCAGATTAACAATTATATCTTAAATATCACTAATATCACACATGATGTAAGGGTTCTTAAAGAATAAGGTGCACAGGCAACAGTCTGGAGTGATAGGAAAAGGGTTTTCAAAGATTAGTGAGTTTTTTGGTATGATAGGAGGAGGTTTCCTTACTATTATATACACCCCAATAATAATTGTATAATTGTTTTGATTTGTATACTGAGTGTTCTGCTGCTGAAAAAGATTTTAGATGCCTTTCAACAAAGGAATGGTTACATCGTGTGTGTATAAAGAAGCTGTCAGCGAAGAGCAGAAGAAAAAGAAAACAGGAAGATTGTGAACTAGAGGACATTTTATCCAAATTGTATGATGAGATGAAGGAGTTGGAAGAAGCCAAAAGCAAGAAGCTTAAATCAAAGAAATAAGGGGATGTATATAATGAAGTATGGGTTGGGTTGATTTCAAAACTCACCAGAGGGGTGTTAATGAAGTGTTTTATAATTATACACACAACTGCATTAACACAATAAAAAGAGATTACCATGTAGTTGAAACAAAAACATTATGCAGAGGGAACTGTGCTTATGCTACAATTAACTAATACAGACCTCAATTTCAAAACAATCGGTACTGCCTGAAATCATCTTTTCAGCTTGCAATCATTTTTTGTCTCTGTCTCACCCTGCACACTGACTATTCATGCACAAGCAACTTTGTTAACACTGCTTTGGATGTAATGTCAATTTCTGAGGTACAGAATGATGTTTATTTTCTTTAGAGTTCTGCAGCAGACAGTTTCGTTGAGAGTGCATGCTCACAAGGCCTCACCTATTGGGACCACAGTGATTTCTCATTAGAACCTGTCATATATATTAAGTTTGAGATATTTGTACCAACAATTTAAATGTCAGGAAGGCACCAGGGAGTGGAACTGCATAACGTGAATATGTGGGATTGTGCTGAAAAATGTGGTTTGTGATTTCAGAGATTGGTTCAAACTGTGTGATTATTGTACAATTGTATTCATGTAAGGTTTTCATTGTATTTTGCCTTATAAAAGAAGCCCATTCCTGAAGTTCTTGAGCTCACCCTCCCCTGATCTTTAGGAGGCAACACTATGTCGGCCTGACTTCTGAGTTATAACTTATTTGAATTGAACTCAACTACATTTTGTTCTGATATTTTATGATTTGCATTTTATTCTGAGCTTCATGCTATTATTTGATTTAAATGCCTAATTAGTGATGATGATGAATAGGTTTCTAAAGTGTGAACTATTACTCTGAAGATGGTATTCAGGCACTAAAAGACAGTACGATCTGAAAGGCCTAGGACTCAGAAATGTTGGAATAGCCATGCTTTGGATCCTGGGGGCCAAAAATGAAAATCCTGCGCCCCCTTTCCCCATCCACTTTATTCAAGGAACAGTAAAAAAAGAAAGCATTTGTAGATCGTAGTAAGCGGCTGAGCAAATAGGTCTTACATTTTTCAGGTATAACTTCTGGGCCCAACTTATAGTATGCTTTATGGGCCATTCAAGCAACTTTGGACTGAACTCTTTTATTGACTGGCAGCCAATGTAATGTGTTAAGTATGGGAGAAGCCGACTCATTTATGTTTTATCTCCACAAGAAGTTTCGCAGCCCAGCTCTGAATTTGCTGCAACAGAATTGTGGCTGTAATTTACAATAATGAAGCCTTGATAAAATGATTGCTTGGACTTCCTTCTGTTTAGGAAGCAATGGAAGAATTTTGACTGAACTCTTTAGTTTCAGAAAGCATGATCCTGATACTTTCTTTAGCTGTGTATCCAAATTCAGGTTATTGTTGATTGTCATTCCCAGATTCTAAGCATGTCCTACTGAGATGGGAGGGTCACTCAAGTCAGAAGACCACCAACTTAAAGTGTTGGAATTGACCATTAGCCAAAGCACACCAGTTCTGTCTTAGAATCATTTTTAGAGAATTAGAGCTCATCTATTTCATCACTGGTGACAGTTTGACGCCATTTCTTCTACAACTGAAACAACAATTTGAGTGTCATCTGCATAGGACATAACAGAAAGCCCAAATCTTTTAATAAGTTCTGCTATAGAGGAAATATATAATATTAAAGAGAGTTGGAATTAAAATAGATCCTTGTGGTACACCCCACGGCAGCAATTTTTCTTTAGAAGCAAAAGATGCCATTCTGAAGGTCTGAGATCTTTGAGATAGAAAAGATGAGAACCAATTCAGAGCTTTCTTTACCTTCCCCCCATACGCTCTTTAGTCTCAGAAGCAGGACACTGTGGGATACTGTAGCAAATGCAGCGCTAAGATCCAGTAGGATCAGCTCTGCACTACCTACACCATCAAAAAGCATCCTGATGTTATCTACAACTCAGACCAATGTAGTTTCTATGGAGAGCATTGGTCTGAAACTTACTTGTGCCATGTTTAGAATATTATTAATATTCAAAAGATTCTTCAACTGTCTGTCAATTTCTTTTTAAAAAAACTTAGCAATAAAAGGTAATGTTGAAATTGGTCTATAATCAGACAAGTCTCTTGGATCTAAAATGGGCCATATTTGTGCATTTTTCCATTGTTCAGGGCACACTGCTGAATTGATAGAAAGATTACATACTCTTCTAATGACTGGAGCTAGAGTATCCGTTGCTAACTGATAGTAAGAGGTGGGACATGGGTCGGATGGAGAGCCTGAATTGTATTAATTGAGCTACTCACTTTATGCTTTAAATCAGTTAGCCACACACAGCTTCCCTGGTACTTCCACCTACTTTTCTTCTCTAGAGAAATGTTTTCTAATGTTACTTGTTTTTTCGTGGAAAAAAGATGCAAAAGAATCACAAAGTTTCATAAATGCCTCCATCTCTGTTTTAGGTAAAATAGGAAGGCATAGATCCTATTCTAAGCACTTCCTGGTCAGAGTTATTAGCTTCTGAGATCATTTTAGAATAATAAGACTTTTTTGCTGATCTGCAAAGTTTTTTATACGTTTTCAGTTCTGCTTTATATTTTCTGGCATCTTCTTCCACATAAGCTAGACGCCATTTGTGTTCCAGCCTTTTACAGTGTTTTTTTTATAATACCAGGAAAAAGAAGGATGTTTTCTTCTATTGACAATTTGCTTTTACAGGGGCAATGGAATCTAGAGCTTTTAGTATCCATTCACCAAATTCAATCACAAATTGATTTTCCTTTGTTAGATTTCTGGCCTGGACTTGGAATATCTCTCAAACTTTAGTAAGCGATGTTTGCGATGTTTGTGTAACCTTTGACCAAGGTCGTACTACTTACTGGCACCCTCCCCCCCACCGAGTCTCCTATGCTTGTTTGAGAATCGTTACTTAGTTAGAAGGGCACCACATGATGATCTGACCATACCAATTTAATTGGCTTTGCAGCTTTTAAAAGGTTACATGTGGTAAAGATAAAATCAACCACATGACTTTTTCATGTGTGGGTAAGAGTACTTGTTGCTGTAAATATAGGGCTGCCATAGCATGATGTACGCCCTTGGTGTTACTGTTTTCCATCTTACCCCATTAGATGTTAAAATCCCACATCACTCAAAGGTTGTTGACCTCAGCAAATGTTGAGTAAGGGGGATGTCTGCGCCAAAATTGTTATAAAGTTTGGCGCAATAAGTGGGAGGCCGATACAACAACAGACAGGCAGTGACTGATTCTAACCATTTATTTGCCTTCTATAATGATATAAACCTTTAATAAACCTTCAATGGCTTTGTTTTAATACTTGTCTCATTATTATAATGGGCTTTACTATTTACATTGTAATTTGCATTGAAATTTGTTGGTCAGGCCAAGTTGAAGAGCAACAAAATCATTGGGGGGAGCAACACTGCTCCCGGTCCATCAGAAGCACTTTAGTTTTGGAATAATTAGAAAAAAGGGCCATTACCCCATCATATGCCAGACTACTAACAAATGTCAAGTTGCTACCAATACGTCAGGGTGAAACTAGATCTATACAAGGATTGTGCCAATTCCAACAGTGTGCAGTTCTGTTCTTTATTTTATGGTACATGCCCAGGCTGATGCGTTAGAAGTACCTTTCAGCATGTCAGGAGTGCTCCGAATGCCCCAGCGTCTTTCTCAAATTTGCAGAGGTGGCCATGTGTTCTACTTTTCAATGTGCAAGGGGTGTTGACAGTATGGCAGGCTTTTGTAAGGCATACATTTCGTCCTTCTTCCTTAAACCTGAATGTCATGAGAAGCACAGCCAACTTCCAGCAACCTGTGCCGGGACTTTGGGCAGATTTAATCGTATGGCACATAAGGCCATCCGAAGAGCGAATTTTAAGTGTATGGCTTTCTATTCTAAATGGGCGCTTTACTATACTCCACGTCGTTTGCAGCAAATGTTTCCAGCAACGTCTTCTAAATTCCTTACCTGGAGGCATTCGTGAGGGGATTGGCCACACATAGGGTTTTTTTGTTCAAAGTTATTCACTTTTTGGAGCAACATAATGGCTTTTTTGGGCGAAAAGCTGCAAGTCCACATCGAACCAGACTTGCAGGGGGCGTTACTCGGGATTGCAACTTCTACTCCCCAATTATTAGGTCTCGATTGCGAAGTCACTAGTTCTTTAAGAGTGGAAATCCCTGATCTCTCCCACGTTTAAAACTTGGGTAAAGAAAATGGATAGCGTTAGGAAACTAGAGGAGCTTTGTGATCAAGGGGTGGGTGCCTTAAGGAAAGTCAAGGAATTTGGAATCCTCCCATGGAGGCAGCATTCGATGAATGATAATTTGCTGTATGTCTTGGTAGCACCTTTTTGAATTGTATAAATATGAATGAAGAAGCAATTTAGAAATACCTATTTTTGTATGTTTATATGCTACCGGGAATTGTTTGGTAATTTCGGGAATTTAGAGTTCTTCTATGACAGTCGTGCTTAATGAAGACTAAAGTCCTTTTCTTTAACTCCTTGTTGAACCTTTGGTATTTTCTGAAAGATGAAGTAAGATGTAATCTTTTCATGCTTCCGGCTGTTTACATATCATGGATTTTTGATACCTGATTATCAATAAAAATACATTTAAAAAAAGGATGTCATGAGGAGCACAGCCCACTTCCACCTGCTGCCTAATATGAAAGAAGGAACAGATGGAACCCTTGGTGTCCCTTAACGACAGTACCCAGACATTCTCATAAGTCTTTTCCTACTGTAGCTAGAGACTCAAAAGCTGACCAATTATAATGATGAGAATTTCATAGGAAAGTATAGGAGTCACTATGAAGAGTAGGACCCCAAAACTGACCAAGAGCATCAACCAAATGGCAGCCCTGCATACCACAAGGGCTTTGTTGACTGAAGTAAACTATGAAGGGCTGCATTGTAAGACTATTAAATAAGAGCTTGAACTCTGGATGGACAACAGTAATGCCTGAGTATGAAAGGTGATAATTTTGAATGTAGAATGACAAAGCAAGTAGTATGGAAATGCAGATACATACTCAAATGATAAGCAATTTTACACCTTGATTATGAGATTATGAGGCGGTAAGAAGGAGTTGCAAAGGCAAATCTAGAGCACATTCAAATGGCTTTATTTCAGAATATCACATTCAGAAATATTGCCTTGCAGAAATATTGTGTCCTAAATATTGTATACAGAAGTAGGTTTAGTTTCTATTTTTATCTCTAATGGGGCAGTATGGTACACAATATTTACTTCAGACAATAGTTAGACAACACAATTCTAGTATCACACCATTGAAATGCATGTATGTTTATTTATTCATTGGGAGATAGTGATGTGCATGTGAAAAAGTGTTAGTTGCACCAGGGAAATCACTTGTATTATTTGAATTAATGCGGATTAAGAATATGATGGCCCAGAAGAAACACCTCCACTATGGTAATAACTTGGGATTTGACCTATGCACTGAATTAATAAATGTGTAAATTTGTTTATTACTACATTGGCACCAAATAGCATGTTATTAGGCCACATTGATTTTCATCAGCATGGCATAAATTTAGATCCCATTTTCTAACAAAAGCAATACTGGAGTTTACAATCTCTGCAAATGACAAAAGAGCATGGCAGTAACTGCTTATGTGGATGTGCATAGTGTAATAAGCAGCAATATGCTATTTATTGCATTGCTGTGGAAAGGGGGAGAGATAGCATGACCCTCTCAACAATCTATCTCTCTATCTATCTATCTATCTATCTACCTATTTATCTATCTATCTATTTATCTATCTATAGAAGCATAACGTACAGTGTAGTAAAGTATTATATAGTGTAGTGGCATCGTGTCTCATATAGTGGAGTCAAGTATTGTAGACTGGAGCAGTGAGTTGTACAATGGAGTGGCGTGTCAAACAGTAGACGAGGGTGTCATAGACTGTCAGAGTGCAGTAGAGTGTTTTAGAGTGGAATAGGGTGACATAGAGTGTCATAGAGTGAAGTATCATCAAGTGGAGTGCCATAGAGTACAGTGGGGGAGAGTGTCGTAGAGTGGAATGCCTGTCTTATAGTGGAATTGCGTATCCTAGAGAGAAGTTGAGTGGGGTGTCGTTGAGTGTCATACGGTGTAGTACAATGGTGTAGAATGGATGGGCATAGAGTGGAGTAGAGTGGCATAGAGTGACATAGAGTGTAGAACACTGTTGTAGAGTGGAGCTGCATACAGCGGAGTAGAGTGTCGGACAGCGGACTGGCATAGAGCGGAGTATAGTGCAGTGCCGTAAAGTGGAATAATGTGTAGTAGAGTGGAGTATAGTGGAGTATAGTGGAGTACACTGGAGTGGGGTAGTGTAGAGTGGAGTAATGTGCCATAGAGTATAGTGGCATGTCGTAGACTATGGTGGCGTGGAGTGTAGAAGAGTGGAGTGGTGTAGCATACAGTCGAGTAAAATATCATAATTTGGAGTACTGTGTATAGTGTAGTGGGATGTCATACAGTATGAGAAAGGGTTTTAGACTACAGTAGAAAGTCTAGTTGAATTTTGTAGAGTGGAGTGGTGTACAGTACAGTGTTGTAGAGTGTAGTATAGTGAATTGGCATACAGTGCTATAGATTACAATGGCATTGAGTGGCGTAGAGTGGAGGAGCATACCATGGAGTAGAGTGGAGTATTGTGCCAGAGTAGAGTGGAGTAAAGTGGGGTGCAGTGGCATACAAAGAGTTGGGTACAGTGTTGTATAGAGGAATAGAGTGGCGTAGAGTACAGTAGAGTTCAGTAGAGTGTTGTACAGTGGCATAAAGTATAGAACAGTGTGGTGAAGGGTATAGCCACGAGTAAAGTGTCAGAGAGTAGCATACAGTGTTGTACAGTGGAGTTGCGTAGAGAACAGCAATGTGTGAAACAGTGGAGCTGAGTAGAGTGGACAGCTGCATAGTAGCATAGATGAAGATAAAGTCCTGTACAATAGAGTAGAGTGGCGTGGTGTAACATAGTGTGGAGTAAAGTATAATAGAGTGTATTCATGTGTAGTAGAGTAGAGTGGCATGGAGTGGAGTTTAGGTAGTAAACTGTTATAAATTACAATGGAGTCCCGTACAGTAGAGTGGAGTGCTGTGTCGTATAGAAAAGTGTCATATAGTGGACTAGAGTGTTGTATGTTGGAGTGTACGGACATAAAGTGGAGCATAGAGTTGGACAGTGGAGTGTACGGGGATAGAGTGGAGTAGAATGTCATAGAGTGCCAAAACGCGTATAGACCTTTATGGAGTTATATAGAGTGGAGGAGAATGTCATAAAATGGAGTGGTGTAAAGTAGAGTGGCATACATTGTAGTGGCGTAGAATTGATTACCGTAAAGTGGAGTAGCATACAGTGGAAAAGCATATAGTGAAATACTGTACAGTGGAGTGCAGAAGAATGGAGTAGGGTGCAGTGAATTAGCGTAGAGTGAGGTAGCCTACATTGAAGTGGTGTAGCATAGAGTCGAGAAAACCTGTAAATTGGAGTGGCGTCTCGTACAATATATTGGAGTGGTATATCCTACAGTATTGGAAACTGTCATAGAGTGGGGTAGAGTGTTGCACAATATTTATTTATTTATTTATTTTTTGAGTTTTATATAGCACTAGCTAGACCTGAGGGTATCAGAGCGCTTTACATGTTATGTGAATAAGATTCCTTGAACTACATTCAAGGATTCGTGTGGGATTCATCAGTCAACAAAAGAGTATAGAACAATACAGTATCGAGGTAGACAAAAACAGTCACAAAAGTATAGTATAGTATAATTAGGGCTCCCGGTTTTATGGTATTTATTGTTTCAACATTTCCATCTGTATTTAACCATTTTTATTTTTGGGCCATCTTATTGGTATTTATCCATATTTATTTTGCGTTTTAATAATAAATGGAGTGGTAACATGGTGTATTTCCACATTTATTTAACTATATGGAATTACACCATGTTACCACAATGTATATTGACACATGCTGTTATTTAAAGAAATTTCATCCTGTTTTTTAATTTCCCATGCTGTCCATCTGCTCAGCTGTTGGGCTATAATTCATGAAAGACAGCACAGAGAGTCACTTAAAAGCAGCACAATTTTCTGTATTCATCCACTTTTAAAAATAAATGCAGACAGAAAACACATTGGTTTCTGTCTGTATTTATCTGTAGAAATTCGTAAAAACGGAAAACAGGGAGCCATAATTATAATATAGCACCATGTTGAAGGGCCCTGTCAATGGTGGTTAGGCCTTGGGGAAAGATAGTTCAGTTTTTGGAGCGCGTTGAAATATTTGTTGAGCAGTACAGATTTGAGGTCTCATTTGAAGCAAGAGAATGAGGGGTTGCTGGGGAGATCCTTAGGTAATGAGTTCCTAATCCAAAGAGCATTTCCTGAGAAAGCACATGCCTGGGATGATTTCTTCTTCATTTTTGGAGGTATGAGTAAGAGTGAGTTGGAGCTTCTCAGTACCCTTTTCCTTCTCTCAATAGTTTAGGTTCTAGGTATTTCGGTTCTTTCTATGAAGGGCTTTGTGAGCGATACACACTGGCTTTAAGGTACATCTTCCTTCAATGTGAAGCCAACTGAGACTTTTGAGGGCAGGTGAGATGTGATTGAACCGTTTGGCTCCTGTGAGGAGTCTGGCCGCTGCTTTGAAAATTGCTCTAGGGGGCAGAAGGTGATTTTTCGGAGTTCCGGTAATGATAGCATTGCTGCAGTCAAGTTTCAAGAGGACTAGTGAATGCACTACTGGCTCAAGGTCATCAGGGTGAATGAACAGTTTGGTTTTCTTGAGATGTTTTAGCGTGTAGAGCGCTCCTTCGGCTGAGTTCTTAATGTGTCCCTCCATTGCCATGTTTCTGTCCATGATGATACCCAAGGACTTTACCAAGTTAGAAAGTGACTGAGATCAGGGACGCGAGAGGATTGCTGCCATAAACTGAGGAGCCTGAGG
The DNA here is from genome assembly GCA_963921515.1 of Calotriton arnoldi. Classification (NCBI taxonomy): domain Eukaryota; kingdom Metazoa; phylum Chordata; class Amphibia; order Caudata; family Salamandridae; genus Calotriton; species Calotriton arnoldi. The sequence continues at coordinate 633,234 of CAWUFW010008076.1, read as the reverse complement.
AGGGGACTCTAACCCCCAGAGACACCCACGCCAGGAGGCGCTCGCCACCCACGTCACTCCCGCTGCACCGGAGGCCCTTTAAAAACCATCACAGGGCCCCCGCAGCGTGGGACGCAAGAGGATTGCTGCCATAAACTGAGGAGCCTGAGGGGGGGACTCTAACCCCCAGAGACACCAGTGCCAGGAGGCGCTCACCACCGCGTCACTCCCGCTGCATCGGAGGCCCTTTAAAAACCATCACAGGGCCCCCGCAGCGCGGGACATGCGTGGGTGTGCCCGGGCCAAGGGCGGGTCCGTCTGCACCCGTCAAAGCCCGGAGGAGGCCAGGCTGGGCTTCCCCTCTGAGACCAGCGTCAGCAGAAGGTAAAGTGGATCGCCTTCTTATCTTATTATAAGCTACAAGGTTACCAGGACACAGGGTTTATCCTTTACCTCAGTACACCTGCACGATTGAGTCTGCCCACAGCAACCCAGCACCCCAGTAAAAGATGAGTAAACGGGAGGGAAAGGGGAAGGGTGCGCCAGTAGGTGGAAGTATTGCGGGGACATTGGACCAATTTCTAATAAGGGCTACCTCAGTACTTGAACATGAGATAGGAATTACAGAGCGGCGCCTATCCCTGGAGCCCTTCGCCCATAAGAGATCTTCCTTAGGGGGCCTGGCACCGCAAATTATCTTCGACTGTTGACCGAGCCCAGAAAAAACGACTGATGAAGTGATTAAAAATGTGTCTGAAACAGTTCCCGACCAATTAACAAGTCTAATATCAGGTGACCCTGAGCCTGAGTCTACTAGCAGGTCACTAAGAGCATCTACCAGGGTAACAGGATTGGCAAAACCCTCGGGACCGGGCATGACCCCTGACCACTCTGCGAAAAGAAAGAGGGGGGGGGGTCCCCAGAGACCAAAACCAGCAAAACTAGCAAGGCCGCACAAAAAAGGGGGAGAGGACTTGACAGATATAGCCTCTAGAACTCCGAACTGTTTGGAAATGATTATTCCTGACTCCACACATGTCCCCTGTCCGGTAATCAATGTGGCCTCGTGGTAGAGACTGGAAATCCTGATCTCCACTATGTTAAATCCCATTACCCTGAGGTTGAGCCGGATGGAAGACAAAATTAATGGCCTTGAATCCCTAAATAAGTGTAACTTCCGTGCGACAGAGGCGCTATTAGTTAAAACAAGGCCAGTGTCAACATCAAATGGGCAATCCCGGACTAATTATTAGATAGGTAAAGCAGTCCCAATGGCAAAAATAACTAGACCAACAAGGCTGAAGTCTACACCCCCTAGACAGGCACCCCATATAGTCAACAATCCGGGCTCTAGTAAGGATGAGGATAACATCACAATATCCGACTTATCAACTGAATTCGCCCAAATATATACGAGCCCAGTCTGTGCTGAAGGTTGGAATAAAGTGGTGGCTGATACAATTCCTGCAATGAATAACCTAAAATTTGCAGTCACTGGGCAGAGTAGATTACCACCAGAGAAAAACGATCTTGATGTCAATATAAAGAACACGAGAACGGACCGTGGTTTATTCAAGGCTGGATTACAAGCCCCCACCTGCCTCCTGCGGCCGCACCCCTGGTGGTGGTACTGGGGAACGTGCCTCCACTACGAGAAGGACTGGCAGAGTCCACTACTCAACTAATGATTAAAGCTACGCACTGGGTGGTCCAAAAATTGAAGGGGCTGTGGGTCCCAAACGGGAATATACAAAGTCAATTGATTATGGCAAGAAGAGTCACATGGATAGGGCCCACAAGGAAAGAAACGGGGGGAGATTGTGACTGTGATTGTGTGGTTCTAAATTTTAATAATGTTTCTATTGTAAATTTCCTCTTGAAGAAACTTGGAAGGTCCATAGACAGGAACCCCAGAAACATAATTGTCTTACCGCTTGGTTTCTTTGACAGTTTACCCTACCAACCATCTCTAGGGAGTTACTCCCATTACATGAAGAGTCAGCCATGGGTGGCCCAAAGTGGATCAAATAGGCTATCCGACCTAAGATTGGAAAATAGATTTGCTCCCCTTTCTGACCTAGATGCCTGCGATTGACTACGGCCGGCACACATAAAACACGCAGCATGTAGTATAACCCAGTTCACACCGGCCCCTGTTATTGGCGACGGACAACAGATAGTGCCACTACTCCAAATGGTGAGTAGCGTGAGTAAGCACGACCAAGTTGCTGTCATTGGTGACAGCTCAAGTCCGATAATAAGTAAATTGAAGACAGTGGGGAATGTAAGCAACTATTGTTACAATAAATGGCTAAACTCTCGGCAAGAACAGGGACACTTAGTCTTAGACTCCCCCTGGATGTCGCCCAGGGAGGTTGAATCACTGGGGTTGGAATCAAGTTACACGGCTACAAAGCAGGGAATTAGCCAACAGATGGGCACTGATACCCCTAGCGATGTGCCAGTAATTTCATCATTAGCCATCGTATCTTGGAATATTGCCGGCCTTCAATCCAAGACAGTGTCTGAGGAATGGTCATTATTTATAGAGGAGCAAGATATTCTGGCTTTTCAGGAAACATGGTCTTTGACTCCTATTTTCCGCCCTGGTTATCTGAATTTTGTAAAATATGCCATCGCCGGACAAAAAGGGAGACCCTCTGGGGGGCTTACCGCTTGGATAAGGCAAAAACCAGGATTACAGGCAGAGGAAATACAAACTGATTGCCCTGATATACTGGCTATAAGGCTATGTTCTAAACATGATTTAGACATAGTAGGAATTAATGTCTATGCAAGAGGCATGGCGGGCGGGAAACTTTCAAATACAGTCTCCATGCTAGATACCCTCATTGAGAACCACAGAGGGAAAAGCCACATGGTAATAGCGGGTGATTTTAACTGTTCTTTCGAGCCCCTTGGCTATGAAGATAGTGCCCTCACTAGCGATGAGGATTCTCTCTGGGGCATCCCACTGCTAACACTAACACCTATAAAAAAATGGACCGAGGCTGCACTTCAGTTAAAATCTTTATGTCTGGAGCGGGGCATCAGGGCTGTAAATGGGAGGACACCATCGGACAGCGGGGGCCAGCATACGTACAATAATGGGGTAAGAAGTAGTCGTATTGACTATCTTCTTATAAACCTGGAGCTGTGGCCCCGTCTAATTGATATGAAGATCCATCAGAGGATTGAGAGTGATCTTAACCCCTTACTATTAACTGTACAGATTAAGGGGTTAGATACACAGTCGGCGATCACTGAGATAGTAACTGCTGATGTAATTATGACTAATGACATGCGAAGGGTAAAATGGGTAACATTAATGGAAAATGCTAGTTCAGTAGAGCAGATGAAGGTGGCTGTGGAAACCACTATAACAGCCATTTCTAATCTAGACACCCAGGCCGACCTTGATACCGAGATCCCGAAGGCTCATGAAGAACTGTTTACAACGCTTAAATGTTTCTTTGTTAAAGGAAAAAAACCCTGCAATCGAGAAGTCCAAAAACCTGCCAAGTGGTATAATAAAGCTTGAGAACTGCGTATAAGCACCTATCACAAGCCATTAGGAAAAAAACCTTAGAAGAGGTCAAAACCGCACGGATTGCATATAAAAAAGCCCAATATATAGCGAAAAAGGAGTTCGATGAGCAAAGATGGAATGCGCTCCTGCAAGCCAGTAATGGGAATAATATGCAGGATTTCTGGCAGACAGTAAAGTGGGGTAGTGGAGAAGCTAGGCTAGCCCTGGTTAACAATGTTGCGCCTGAACAATGGGTTTCCTATTTCCAGACACAATTTGCTGCCTTGCCAAATAGTCTTATGAATCATCTTGATATAGTTCCCGACACACCTTTGACCTTTGGGATTAGGGAGGTAGAAATTGCCCTGAATGCGATCCCAAAGGGAAGGGCCCCCGGTCCGGATTGCATTCCGGCTGATCTTTTCAGACATGACAGGGCCAATTGGGTAAAATATATACATATTTTGGCTAATGCTATAGCTAGAGGGGCTCCCATCCCTGAATCCTGGCGCGGGGCCGAAATTATATCCATATTCAAAAAAGGGGACCGTACCCTCCCTAGTAATTACAGGCCTATAAGCCTGATCGATACAATGCAAAAGATTTTGGCCAGGCTTGTGTTGAGCAGAATTAATATGTGGATAGGCGATCATGATATTTTATCTACATTACAAGCAGGTTTTCGCCCCCATGTTAGTACCATTGACCAAGTGTTTAGGTTTATGATGATCTATTGGAGTACGGTAATCATAGCTGAGGGAACTCTATACGCAGCTTTTATAGATTTAAAGTCTGCGTTTGATTTAGTTCCCCGTTCTAAATTATGGGAAATACTAAAGGAACTAGGGATGCCCTCAGAACTCCTGTTTTTAATTGTTAAAATGCAGGAGTCAAATTATGCCCAAGTCCGTTGGGGATCACAAGGGAGGGTAACGGATCGGTTCCCAGAAAGAAAAGGGGTTCGACAGGGATGCGTCATGGCTCCTACTCTCTTCTCATTGTTCATCAACAGGGTTGTCACTTATTTTTCAACATATCCAACAGATGCACCTATACTTGCTGGCACGAAGGTACCTCTATTAATGTTCGCAGATGATACCCTAATTCTGTCTAAGACACAAATAGGTCTCCAACGTGCCTTGGATAGATTTACGGCATTCTGCAAGGACCAGGAGCTAGTTGTTAATGTAGACAAAACGAAATTCATGGTCTTACATAGACATAAAATAGTGAAGGGGAGAGTAGTCATGGACAACACTCTGCTGGAACAAACTGACACTTTTTCATATTTGGGGGTTACCCTAGGAAGGAGGCTAAATTGGAAGCCACAGATTGACATATTGACCCTTAGGCATGCCCATTTAGCGGGTGTCTTATTAAAAGAGCACCGACTCTCAAAATCCAATCCGGTTGGGCTTGCAATAACGATCTACAACGCTAAGATTAGGGCCTCAATATTATATGGAGCAGAGCTTTGGGGCTTTGAAAATGTAACACCTCTAGTTATAGCCCAGAATAAGTTCATGAGATCGCTAACAGGCCTCCCTCAATCTACCCCTCTCAAACCCCTCTTCTTAGATCTGGGCTGCACTGCATTTGAGGAGATAGCACGCTTTAGGCCTATAGCCTACTGGAGAAGGCTCTGGACTACGCCGGAGTTGATAACCTATGCCAATGCATTAAAATATGTTAAAGAATACGATCAAACAAATAAAATTAAATGGTTGCAAAAGATTAGGGATACGCTGGTTGACATGGGGTTAAGACATCTGTGGGAGGATCCAGCAGGTAGCTCGTTTCCTTCAAAAAAAGACTACAAGGAAGCATATTGGAATATGGTTCTTATTAAGTCCATCTCACTTACCCCAAATGCTTCTCTTACTGGTATCTTTTTAGAGCACAAGCTTGAAACAAGGTTTGAAGCTTATTGGGATTTTATTTCTAAACCAAGTGACAGGAAACTGTATCACCAGTTTAGAGTTGGCTCACTTCCCATAAAAACGTTCACGTCAACATGGCAAAACCTAAATGACACTCAGGGGCCGATTCCGATCTCGGCCGGTAGGGCACCGAATCGGATTCGGCTTTACCGGATCCGATTCGGACGCCCTGTTTCCGACCGATTCGAACACCCGTCCGCGCGAGCAAGTACGATGCGAGCGTACGCGAAATCCCCGACCGACTCGTTCCCGGCTCCGAACCGCTCTGACCGACTCGTACGGACTCGACTCGCACCTCACAATGGAGAAGTTCCCCGACCGGGCAAGTACGATGCGCGCCTCGAACAGTCCGACCGACTCACGCCGTCCGGCTCGAAAGAGCAGTCGGAACCGGACTTCGGGGGTCCGTGTCGGACCCCCCTGTACCCGTAGCTGCGCGAGTCGCACACAGGGGGGACCCTACACATGCATGTACGGCGTGAGTCGCACCGACGCGTACCCGCTGTAGGGGGCACCCTTGTTCGCGACGCACCCATTGAGTCAATGGGAGCCCGTGTACGCGTCGTACGACCGGCTCCCATTGACTTCAATGGGAGTCCGACCGAATCCAGTCCGATAGCATGCGTCCGCATCGTACTCGTTCGGTCGGACTGCTAGAGTCCGGTTCGGTCGGAAATCTCTCCGAATCCGACTCGGTCGGAGAGATTTCCAGCCCGAATCGGAATCGGCCCCTCAATGTTCTGTTTGTCCATCGATAGACGAGTCTATAATGCATATTTTATTTGTTTGTCCAGCTTATAAGTGCCCCAGAGTTAAATGGTTAAAACCGATTTGTGCTCAATTTGGCACAAGATCGAGCAAAACCGCACTTCGTATTCTGAAAACAAATCTACAGGAATACATTGTGATAGCACTGGCAACATTTTTAAGTAGGGTGTGGGACATTCGTAGGAATAACATGACCAAATTAAGCACCTCGAATGTTAACCCGGTTGTGTAATAATTAGTATGTGTCCATACATATTTTAACTGTGGAAGTCTTGGATCCTACCAAATCTCCCTCTTACACGTATATCACGTGGTGCTTATTAGTAAATATGACTATGAAAATTGTATATTTAATGATGTAAAATCTGTTTTAGGCACAATACGTGCTATAATAACATTTTGCAATTAATTTAATTTTTTTAATTTTTAAATCCAGTTTTTATAATTGTAATATATTATGTTTTAACGGATATGCTGTTTAATGCGTATATTGCTGTATATGTCTTTAATGATTGAAAAAAATCGAAATAAAGACTGAATAAACAAGACTGAGAACAGTTACTGCATCCTAACTTTTAACCCATTCTCGGATTGGTAGAAAATTATTTTTTGGAGAGAGGAGTTGTGGTTTAATATTGTTGGGGTTCAGCTTTAGGTGATTGGAGTTTAACCAGGTATGTATTTTATTTAGTGTGACATATAGATGACAGATGTCTCTGGGTGATGTTATTTTGTGGTAGAGTTGTGTGTCATCAGCATAGAGGTGATATTTAACTCCCAATTGGTTTAGAATAACTGTGAGGGGTTCCATGATGAGATTAAATAGGGCTGGAGAGAGGCTTGAGCCTTGTGGTACACCTTCTGGAACTCAAGCAGGCCTTGAGAGACAACTGTTGATTTTGATTTATTAGGAACAATGTTGTAGATATGACGCTAACCATCTCAGGACTGTGCCATTGATACCAGTGCGGTTCTTGAATGTCTCAAGTAAAGCTTGTTGATTTACTGTATCAAATGCTGCCAATAAGTTGAGTAGGATTTGGAGGCAGGAGTCATCTTCATCTAAGGATCTATGAATGTCATATGATATATTGAGCATAGCAGTTTCAGTGCTACAGCCTTTCCTGAATCCTGATTGGGATGTTTTATGGAGGTTGAATTCATCTATGAACCTAGTGGTAGGATAAACTGTATAGTTTAGAACAAAAATCCCGCAGATGTTAGAATAAATGGTTTTAATGTTGCACTTTTGTATGTAAGCAAATGTTACTGCACGGTTTTTATGGTCCTATTCCTATGCTATGGTTTTAACTAACTATGCAAATAAACTTGAACTGAACACTTCATGGACAATAAAATACATTAAAGTTTCAAGAATTAATCTATGTGTTGGTTGAGTTGTAGTAGGACACACTTCTCGATAGTCTTAGCTAGGAAAGGAAGGTTGGTGACAGGTCTGAGGTTATTTAGGTCATTTGGGTCAGCCCCTGGTTTTTTGAGAAGTGTGGGATGTGGGTTTCAGGTTTGTGATTATTGTAAAGACTTCTCCTTCTGTCATGGGTTTGAAATCAGTCCACTTAAAATTGTTTTTCAGTTGTAAGATATCATTATTGTCTTTAATTTTTGGATGTATTTTGATCCTTAGTTGAATCTTGGGGGGAGAGTTTTCTTGATGGTTTGTGTGCCAGTGGGAAAGGCAGGCTGGGACATTGGATTTGTGTCTTGGATAATAGATCATTCAATTTTTGCAACTTTATCAGTGAAGAATTCGACTATTTGTCCACATCGATCATTGGTGACTATTGTATTGTGTTGGGAGGTCAGGATAGTTTGTTGTTTTATTATGTTAAAGAACTCCCTTGGTCTGTTCTTAGCATGGTCCAGTTGATTGTGAAAGAAGGTGGCTTTTTCCCTAAAGATGTGTATCTTTAGTAGAGCCGTTCAGATGTGAGAAATGACAGGTGAGCAGGTGAGAGGTTCTGTCTCCATAACCTTTCAGTCAGTCTTAGTTGTCTCCTCTCTTTGTTAAGGTCTGAGTTGAAGAAGGATCTTAATTCGGTTTGCCTAGATCTCTTTAGTTTGAGTGTGGCCACTTGGTCAAGAACATCTGTCATTTCTGAGTTATAGTGGGCGGTAAGGTCGCCTACAGTGTGAGGGAGAGGATGAGATTGTAATTGGGTGCTGATCTGGATTCCAACTGTGTTAGTGGGATTGGTTTAATGCTCCTTGCCCAGTGCGTTAGATTCTTAGATAGAGCAGGGTCAGATCTGGGGAACGCCTTGAGATTGAACTGTTTTAGATGATGATCCAACCAGTTGATGGGAATGATGGATCGGAGGGAGACAAGCTCACTTCTGGTAATTGTCACATCTAGAGAACAGCCTTTGTTGTGGGTCTGTCCATTGCAGAATTGCTTTAGGTTGTTGATTTCAGAAAGGTTTATTATGTTATGGACTTTGATGTCTTCTGTGTCGTTCCAGTGCAGGTTAAAGTCGCCTAAAAATACGTCATTGGTGTCAATTAGGGAGAACCATGTTATTAGGTCGGTTAGCTCTTCTGTGAAAAACATAGAGTGTTTGGGCATAGAGTCAAGTGCAAATTTGGACAGTGGAATGTACAGGGATAGAGTGGCATAGAGTGTAGTAGACTTTTGTAGAGGAGTTATATGGCGTGGCGTAGAGTGGAGTAGAGTACAGTGAAGTGGCATAAAGTGGAATAGAGTACAGTGAAGTAGCGTAGACTGGGGTGGCATACAGTTGAGTGGAGTAGAGTGTAATAGCGCTTAGTGTAATAGCGTAAAGTGGCATGGCGTAAAGTGTAATAGCATATAGTGTAGTAGTGTACAGTGGAATGGTATAAAGAAAAGTGGTTTAGACTGGAGTGGTGTATTGTGGGGTGAGTTAGAGTAGAATACCATACAGTAGAGGGGCAAAGATTGAAGTTGCGTACAGTGTAGTAGTGTAGAATGGAGTGGCATACAGTGGAATAGTGTAAAGTGGAGTACAGTGGAGCGGCATAGAGTAGAATAGCGTAAAGTGGAGTAAAACAGAGTAGAATAGAATAGAGTAGAGTGGTGTACAGTGGAGAAGTGTAGATTGATGTAGTGTAGAGTGGAGTGGGGTAGAATGAAATAGCAGATAGTGGAGTGGCGTCACATTAACTAGCGTAGAATGTAGTGACGTAGACGGAAGTGGTGTACACTGGAGTGGCTTAGAGCGGAGTAGCGTATACTGGGGTGGCACACAGTGGAAAAACCTGGAGTGGTGTACAGTAGAGTGGCGTAGACTGTAATTGGGTACAGTGGAGTACGTGTACAGAGCAGTGGCGTACAGTGAAGTGGTGTAGATTGGACTTGCATACACTAGAATGGCATAGAGTGGAGTAAAATACAGTGGAGTGGCATACAGTGGAATAGCATAGAGTGGAGGGGCATACAGTGGAATGGCGTAGAGTGGAATAGCATATACTTGAGTAGCAAATAGCGGAGTGGCATACACTAAAGAGGTGTAGAGTGGAGTCGCATACAGTGTAGTCACGTAGAGTAGACTGGTGTGGAGTGGAGTTGTGTACAGTGTGATAGAGTGAAGTGGTGTAGAGCAGAGTGTTGTACAGTGAAGTGGCATAGAGTTAATAGTGTATAGTGGAGTAGTGTACAGTGGAGTGGCATATAATGGAGTGGTGTAGATTGGAGTGACATACAGTGGCATGTGCTAGAGTGTAATGGCTTACAGTGGTGTGGCATACGTTGGAGTGGAGTCCAATCAAAAAGCGTAGAATGAAGTGGCATAGAGTGTAGTGCCATACACTGGAGTGCCATAGAGTGGAGTAGTTTACAGTGGAGTGGCATTATGGAATACATTTTGTGTTTGTCTAGAGTTCATTTTGGTTTGACTTCTCCTGTGATACTCAATGATATCAGGGCTTGCAAAATGTGTGCAGAGGCCTAATGACCTTGGATAAACTAATGTACCCTGCTGAAAAGCTTGTGACCTAAGGCTTACTCAAGGACAAGCATTTCCTCACTCGCCCAGCAACAGCCACCTATATCGATTGGCCATATTTAGCGAAGGCCTAGTGCCTACATTTGATTGGACAGGTATTGTGCAAATACTGCCTGCTGTTGCATAGGTGGCTGGCATGCAGATATCACACCTGTCGCCATATTGTATCACGCCTGTACCACAAGATGTTATTATACTCTGATTGGTCATATGCTTAATGCTTGTGTAATTCTTGCATCTTCTGTTCAACAACACACCACGTATTTGTTCATAATGTTCAAGAAATATTATTTTTCTGTATCATGTTTGGATATGTATAAACTCGTCTTTTGTGGATTTTGTGTTTAAAAGACATAATGAAAGTCCAGCAAATTGGACATAATGCTGCATAGCCCATGTTCCTGTTCTCATGTATAAAGCTGCTTAGGAACTGTGACAATTGTCGGTGTTTCTTTATTTAAGGTTCTACAGCATATAGTGGAATACCGTACAGTGGAGTGCTGTAGAGTGGAGAGGCATACAGTGGGAGAGAGTAGAGTGGAGTGCTATACAGTAGAATGGCGTAGAGTGGAACAATGTATGGTGGAGTAGCATGCAGTGAAGTGACGTAGACTGGAGTGGCATACAGTGGCTTTGCGTACAGTGTAACAGGGTAGAGTGGAGTGGCGTAGAGTGGAGTCTTCTACGGTGGAGAGGCATAGAGTGGAATGCATCGAGTGGAATAGTATATAGTGGAGTGGCTACAGTGGCGTGGCATACGGATGTATCTGAGATTTTGCTGAAATGTAGATTATGGTATGCAGAGTAACACAAAACAGTGAATTGTGTTGCCTTGCAGATTTACCAATCAATGCAAGGCCATGCATGGTGGCCTTGCATTCCTTTGTACATCTAGTATTCCATTGCCCATGCAACACCATGAGTGACAAAAGGATACCGCAATCCAATAATACAGCTACGGTTTGGTTATATTTTGGGGCATGGTATACAGTGATAACTTTGCAGTATACCGTGGTACATGATGATGACACACCATTATAAGATTGGGTAATGGCTGTTTTTGGAGAATAAAAATGCAACCATATCATTTTTAGTACACTTTGGCTGTGTTCAGTGTTAGGGCCTTAGATATCAGTAAGTAGTAGGTCCCTAACAATTAAAACTTTACTAAAGTGGTAATAGGTAGGGAAATGTATTTATATTTTCTAATAGATTTTTAAATAGGTTTACGGCCATGTACAGCTGTAGTTTCACAAAAGTTTGTGACATTTTCTGAAAGTACAGCAGTGACAGATATCACTAAGTTTAAATGCCTTATAACTTAAAAAATACTTACCCTACTTAACTGCAGTACCCCAAAAGCATCATCTTTGCACCATAATGTATAATTCTGCTAAAGTTTATGTAAATCCATTTAGGCGTTTTCGCGCTACCTCAAATAGCATAGTCTATGGAAAATGCAGTGGTGGGAAAATGCATTTTGGGACCCCCTTCAATCTTTCCACCCCTTTAACGAATCACTTCAAAAATTTAAACCATCTCAATATTTAGAAAATGTTATAGATCTGGACAGTTTTGTGGTGATTCATCAAATGGGTGGAAAGTTATTAGGAAGCTATTATCCAAGGAATTCCTATCTTTGGGAATACTAACTACAATTGCGGAGTGGCAATCAGATTAAATGTTTTTTTTTCCCTATTGTATTTGTTATGTATTTGTTTATTGGTTTACATAATCATGTGGCCATTAATGTGTCTTTTAGTTGTTCATGTAGTAATTCCAAAACATATGCAGCCTAGTTAATTTTTTGGGGATAGCGACTTTCAGTAGAATTATACTACCCATGAAGCCCAAAGTGAATGAAAGCCAATTGTTATTATAAAAATTAATATTATTTTTTTTCCCAATGGCCAATTATCATGCTCTCCATATAGTTGTTTGTGTAGCTCACAGCCACGTCACCTTTCCATTTTGTTGCACAGGAGTACCCAAGGAAGATGGTGTTTGTTTGGCTTTTTGGGCTCAGTTTTATTTTGTGAGCCAGAGACCATGCAAAGAAAAGTTATGTAGACTAAGATGTATTATATTTGTTATGTATGTGTTTATAGGTTTACCATTAGCATGTTAATATAAATGGGTCTTTCAGCTCTTCAGGTAGTATATCTCCAACTTTACATGTGCAGTCTAGTTTATTCTTTGCTACTTTTAGTAGGATTGTGCTACATATGAAGGCCGAAGTGAATGAAAGGCAACCATTTTTATTGCTATAAAAAGTGAGAATATTAGGGGGCATATTAGCAAGACCCAAGTTAAATAAATCGCCGTTTTAGCGGCAGGAAACTGCCGCTAAAACGGCGATAATGGGCTTGCTAATATGCGTTATGGAATTCCAATAGAAGCCCAGGTTAGATGTCCTGCACATCTAACCTGGGCTTCTATTGAATTCTATAACGCATATTAGCAAGCCCATTATCGCCGTTTTAGCGGCAGTTTCCTGCCGCTAAAACGGCGATAATTTTAACGTGGGTCTTGCTAATATACCCCTATATTTTTCCTAGTGACCAATTATCATGTCCTCCAAATAGTAGTTTGGTTTAGTTACTGCTAGGGCAACTTTTCATTTTGTTGCACAGTGGTGCATAACAAAGATGTTTTTTGTTTGGCTTGTTGGGCCACTTTTATTTTGTGAGCCAGAGAGCATCCAAAGAAAACGTATGCAGATTAAGATGTATTGGATTCGGTATGTATTTGTTTATAGGTTTCCATTCGCAAATGGGTCTTTCAGTTGTTCATGTAGTAAATCTGAAATTATGCATATGAAGTCTAGTTTATTCTTTGAGCTGCCATGCTACTTTTAGTAGGGTTGTGCCACATTTGAAGGCCAAAGTGAATGAAAAGCAATCATTTTTATTGTTATAAAAACAGGGATTATTGTTTGTTTCCTAGTGGCCAATTATCATGTCTTCCAAATAATAGTTTGTGTGGCTCACTGCTAGGTGTGTGGCTCACTGCTAGGTCAACGTTTCATATTGTTGACAGGGGTGCATAAGAAAGATGTGTTTTGTTTGGCTTGTTGGGCCAATTTTATTTTGCGAGCCAGAGAGCATGCAAAGAAAGCTTATGTAGGTTACGATGTATTCTATTTCTTATGTATTTGTTCATAGGTTTCTATTATCATGTGACAATAAATGGGTCTTTCAGTGGTCCATGAAGTAAATCTGAAACTTTACATATGCAGTCTATTTTAGTTTTTTGGGCTTCCTTGCTACTTTTAGTAGTATGGTGCCACAAGAGATCACTAAGTTGAAACATTTTATAACTTAAAATATACCTACTCTACTTACCTGTAGTACCCAAAAGAATAATCTGCGCACCCTAATATGTAATAATGCTAAATTTCAGCACAATCCAACTGGCAGTTTTCATGCTATGCGAAATACAAAAGTCCACATATAATGCATTGGATTACAAGCCCGTCTGGTCCCCCCTTTGTTCTTTGCATCTTCTTGACCAAATGTTGCAAAACTTTCAGTCCTCTGACAGCGAAATGGGTGCAACAGGTCTGCAAAGTTTTGAGGACATTCGTCAAATGGGTGCAAAGTTATTACAGGACAAAAATCCCAAAAATCTCTTATATGACCCTAACTATAACTACAGAGTGGCTCCTGCCATATATGTATATATGTATGTATGTTCCACGGGAAAGCGATTTTCATGCAAAGAAATCACACGAGCCCAGTCAGCTGTTGCAGTTTATTTTCGGTACAGCAGGTAAGGACGACGCATTTCGACCACGTCCGTGGTCTTGGTCACATGACCACCGCCTCCATTGTGTTTGTTTTCAAAGGGTACGTGCATTACATGGTTTTCATAGACATGAAAGAATTGTTGTGAAATTTGGTGATAAACAAAAAGTAGTGAAAACAGACGCAGCTGTTTAGCAGTCAAAAAGGGTAATACTGGAAATTCTTTCCTCAAATTACAATTTAAACAACAATTCATGGTCAGTATGCATTAACTGTAATGAATGAAATTAGTCATACCCTAGAGACTAGGTTTGAAAAAATAAAGGACTAGTGCCATAGCTATAAATCGGTTCAGTTTAAGAAGTGGAGGGACAAGTGCCCTTGTTGCTAATTCATGTCGTGACTAGAGGAAATTCCTCGTGCCTATACTCAACCTCGATCATTCGTGGTGAGAGGGATGTAGAACCCCCAACAGTGACTAAGAGCTGGATCAGACGTCCGTCATACTCCGGTGCTTTTAATAATTGGTTTTCCACATGCAGCTCAAGGTGACTCATAGCATAATTTCTGTAAAATTTACAAAAATACCAGGGATTAGCATCACAGTTAATATTGATCCGATAATATTAATAATACAACTTATCTACAAAGTAAGGGCAAGTCATGTAGAGGTTAAATAATTTCATGTGTTTTTATAATAATAAATAATGCGTCTGTATACATAATCAAGATAAACATATGCATGAAAACAAAAGTGAGTGAGTGTAACTAGAAAAGAAAGATGGGTAGGGGTTGGGGCGTGAACATTCCGTTACGGCTAGGATACGGTATTGTCATTTTATTACAAGTGGGAATAAAGTTCCTCGTCTTGATTCAGACCATCTGGGTACTTAGTACCTGCTAGTAGGATTAGACGTGACTCAAGTCTTCGGAGTGCTGCAGTACGATTACCCCCCCTTGGGTTAGGTGTAATAGTGTCAAGTCCAAAGTATCTAGCTTTGGTCCAGTCCGAATTATGCTCCCTGGCGAAATGCCTCGCCGTGCTATAGCTGTGGTCAAGATTAGTGATCGCCCGCAATGTTCTAAGATATGATTTTTGATGGGAAACGTAGTTGACCCAATGTACCAAAGATTGCAGGGGCATACAATAGCGTATACGTGTAGGGTAACCTCTGATATATTGCTGCTATTTTTGCAGGCTTTGCATTTTCCACATTTGTGGATACCTTTAGCTTGTTTGAGCCAGCTATTTTCTATAAGTTGGAGATGGCTATGTGTTAGCATATCCCGCAGGGATGGGCTTCTCATGTATGTAACTGATGGAGTTGGACTTATTTCATTTCTAAGAATAGGATCCCTCCTGAGGATATCCCATCCGTTTTTCAGAATGTTGCATATCTGGTTGGATTGGTTGCAGTATTTGGTGATAAACCTCACTTGATTTTTATTGTCAGTCTTTTGGGGCCTCTTCACTGGTGTTTTGCCTAGGATTTCTTCTCTGGACTTGTTTTCTACTCGCTTCTCTGCTTGGGAAATGGCTTTCCTAGAATATCCTCTCTCTCTGAATCTTGACTTCATTTCCTGTTTTGGTTTTCATATGTAGTGGGGGTACTGCAATTGCGTTTGGCTCTAAGGAATTCACTATATGGGATTCCCCACCTAAAGCTGGAAGGGTGGGAGCTAGCGGCATGGAGGATAGAATTGCCTGCTGTTTCCTTTCTGAATAGATTGGTACTGATTTTCCCCTTATCTACCTTGAGTTTCAGGTCCAGAAAGTCAATGGATTCCTGACTATAGTGTCTGGTAAATCTAAGATTCACGTTGTTGTCGTTCAGGCTGTCTATGAACTGGTTCAATTCAATTTCAGACCCCCTCCACACAAAGAAAATGTCATCTATATACCTGAGCCATGTAGATACATTAAATATCCAATGTTCTGTCTGGTCATTCCACAGCACCTGCTTCTCCCACCAGCCTACCATGAGATTGGCATAGCTGGGGGCGAAGCAGGTGCCCATAGAAGTTCCCTGAAGCTGTTTGTAGTGTTCCTTTTCAAAGACGAAGACATTCTCTTTCAAGCATATCGTAATCATGTCCAGGAGCATGATGGTGTGTTCTAGGAATTCTGCTTTGCGTTGCTTTAAAAAGAACTGACATGCCTTGATGCCATCGTCGTGTCTAATGCTTGTATATAAAGCTTCCACATCAAGGCATACCAACCAGTGATCTTTCCCCATGTTAACATTCCTGATCTTTTGTAAGAAATGCGTGGTATCCCTGAGATAGGGTGAAAGATTTTTCACATAAGGGAAGAGAAAGTGGTCAACATATCTGCTGGTATTTTCTAACAGACTGTTCTTTGAAGATATGATGGGTCTACCTGGTGGGTCGCTACGGTTTTTATGGACCTTAGGGAGGAGGTACAGGGTAGGTGTGGTGGGTGTGTCATTTCTGAGAAAGCGTGTCTCATCCCATGAAAGTAAACCTTTCTCCTGCCAGCTTTGGAGTTTGCCCAGGTACATAGTTTTCAGGTCAGTAAGATATTTTTTGTCAACTTTGCCATAACATGTAGGGTCACCAAGTTGGCGGTATGCTTCCTTGGTATACATGGTCCTGGTCATGAGAACCACATTGCCTCCCTTATCGGAGGGTTTAATGATGAGCACCCTGTCTTTTTGTAGTTTAGAAACTGCCTCCCATTGGATTTTACTCATATTGCTACTTCTGGGGCTTTTTTTGAGAAGTTCAAGAAAATCTTGGGCTACCAGGTCGCTGAAAATATCAATGTTGTCTTTAACCGTAATGGGGACATGTTTAGATTTAGCTTTAAAATCCGTAGCGGTAGTTTCAGTTACATCAATCCCCAAAAGGTCTGATATTTCAGCAGTATGTGAGGGATTAAACGGATCAAGTGGGTCATTATTGACACCCTCAAGGGTTGTTAGGGTATGAAGGGCTGGAATGTCTTCAATAGCTAAGCCTGTTCTGTCTGCCCCTATTGGTTTAATTGGTACCTCTGTGGCATCTTTTTTAGCAGCATGTATTTTACACAGTTTTAACCTCCATTCGATGCATGAAACGTCTGCACTTGCCTTGAACTGTATTATGGTGTTAAAAGAACACGCCTTTAGATGTTATAGTATTTTAGATTATAGGATACATGATTCAAGAAGGGGAGATATGAACAGGAATTTCCACTGGTACGTTCTTTTGCACTTTTCCTGCATGAATTTGTTGCACTTTCGTCAAGCGATTTTGCACGTCTTCTTTTGAGGCAGAGTTATTTCTAAGATTTCTTAATCTAATATTAGGCAGGAATAATTTATTCTTGGAATTAAATCTATGAATACCAATGGTTCCTGTTTGAATATAAAGACTTGGAGTTTTTTTAAGTGGTGTTCTGGTTGAAAAGTGATGTAGTAGGACTACAGGGAGATAGGAGGAGTGAATAGAGTGCTTAGATGGCTGATCTTCTTGAAAAACCAAGGATACGTTATCAGGGATGTGTAGGCCCTCTTGGATAGGGTTTTTGTCTTTCCCTATTGTATATGTATATTTTTTGTGGTCTTGAGTTGAAGAAAATGGGGAATGCATTTGCCTTTCATGTGAAAATCTGAAATGAGTTCTATTGTTGATAGAAAAGTTGGGGGATAAAAAGCAAAAGAGTTGGGTACTTTTCCCCAAGAAATGAAATCAGATAAAAGAAAACAAAGAAAAGTGTAAAAACAACTTAGCAATATAAGTTAATATTGCCAAATGTAAGGTCTGTTTTTGGTTATCATCCTCCAATGGTTGGAAAAGTGGGTCTAAAACAACGGTACTGTAACAGATTGTTAAGACTGTAGTGAGGTCAGAGATTGTTTTTAATTGGGTGTGGGATCAGAAAAAGAAGGAGAGTATCCCTTTAAATCGACACTCTACACAATGAAAACTTGATGGCCCAGTAGACATCTTTTTGCCGAAACATGTCAGCCGGACACTATGAGCACGGAGCACTTTGTGAAAATGAGAACAGAAATAAAATAAAAAACGTTGTGGAACATACTGATTGTGCCGTTGCCTGTTTGAAGGTGAATTTAAGCGACTGAAGGAATACGGAAATTCAACTTATACATATATATATATATATAAATGTATATCTATATATATGTATGTATGTATGTGTATATATATATATATATATATATATATATATATGTATGTATATATATATATATTCACTGAAAAAACCATAGGTTTCAGACACGTTATAGTTACAAATTAGCATTTAAAAAACCTTTGAAATTCACTGAAAAAACCATAGGTTTTAGGGACAGTTATAGTTACTTGGACATTGCACTCATACAAAACCCGTGAAATTCCCCTGTTATAGTTAGTTCAGCTAACTATAACTCGCGCCCCGCAATGCACTGCTGATGACGTCACATATTACATCACTCATGACATGGTCAGTGACATCACTGATGACATCACTGATGACATCTCAAATGACATCACTGATGACATCATCCAGTGACTGTGTGTTTCTGTAAAGTTTAAATATTTTTAATATATATAGGAAAAGACGTATTGAAGAATGAGTGGGTGTGTAAGTGTCTGTATGGATGATTTAGTAGGTGCGTGACTGACTCTATAAGTGAGTGATTTAACGTATCTTACTGAATGCATGGGTTAGTGACTAAACTGGGTGAATGTCTGTATCCGTCTGTCTGTTGCTGTGTAAGTGGCTGCATGTGTTTGTGAATAGCTAAATGAGTGTCTATATGAGTTATTGAATGCTTGTCTGAGTATCTGTATGGGTGCCTGAGTGTTTGTGTGGGAGGGGTGTTTGCAACTCTGTGCATAGATGTGTGAGTGGGTGATTCACTGGGTGGATGGTTTCAAGAGTGCATCTGTGATAGACTGTATGGGTGGGTAAGTGTGTGTAAGAGTGTGTTAGTGAGTGAATGTATGTCCCAGTGGTACATGTGTGAGTAACTACATATGTGAAAGGCAGTATATATGTGTGTTGGAGTATATAAATAGCTATAAGCAAGAGTGAGTGATTGTGATAGTGGCTGTATGGATGAGTGTGTGCTTGTATCAGTGATTGTATAAGAGCGTAACAATGTGCTACTATTTGTATGAGTAAGTGAGCTGGTGTGTGTATAACTGTATAGGTGAGTAAATGGCAGTGTGTTTAATTATTTGCATGACTGACTAGGTGTCTGAGTATCTCTATGGATGAGTGGCGTTGTTTGAGTGTCTATATAGGAGTAAGAGTGCATATGATAGTCCTGTACTGAGTGACCGTAAGTATGAGTGACTGTACGGGTGAGTGAGTGGATGTGTGTGTGTAGACCTAAGAATCAGTGAGTGGGTATGTAGTTATTGGTGTTGGAGTGTCTATGGTTTTGCGAATGGCAGTCTGTAATTTAGAGTGGGTGTATCAAAGATTATATTAGGGTGTGAGGAGGTGCATCAGATTATCACGTGGATGATGTCATCAGTGATGTCATTTGAGATGTCATCAGTGATGTCATCAGTGATGTCACTGACCATGTCATGAGTGATGTAATATGTGACGTCATCAGCAGTGCATTGCGGGCGCGAGTTATAGTTAGCTGAACTAACTATAACGGGGGAATTTCACGGGTTTTGTACGAGTGCAATGTCCAAGTAACTATAACTGTCCCTAAAACCTATGGTTTTTTCAGTGAATTTCAAAGGTTTTTTAAATGCTAATTTGTAACTATAACGTGTCTGAAACCTATGGTTTTTTCAGTGAATTTCAAAGGTTTTTTAAATGCTAATTTGTAACTATAACGTGTCTGAAACCTATGGTTTTTTCAGTGAATTTCAAAGGTTTTTAAATGCTAATTTCTAACTATAACGTGCCTGATACCTACGGTTTTTTCAGTGAATTTCAAAGGTTTTGTAAATGACAATTTTTAAATGTATTAATTGTTATATTAACTTTTTCATACTGATTTACTACATTTTTAGAAACAATTTTTTTTTACATATTTTATTTTTAAATTACATTGTAATTACATTATACATTACATTACAAAAAATACTTTCTCAGAATGAATTACTTTAGTTTAAATACTTTGCACATAGGCAATAGATTTTTAAGTACAGTAGTTACAGTTGTTGCAATGGGCAACACATTTTCAAACACAATGCAACATTCAGCTCAATGTGAATTTCTAGTTAAATGCAATTAGTTACTTTATGGATTACTTTTCTAACCACAGGACTGGATCCTAGATTCAGTCCTGGTACATCTCCTGTAAACAGTTGAGTAAAAGCGTTTTGGTTACAGTCGTGATTTTTAAGGAATATTATTGTATTTTAAAAGTTGACACTTAGAAACTTTTTCTCATAGAATCACCAATGTTATCCTATGGAAGGAAATTCACTTAGCAGGTAAAAACTGTTATCGTTACTTTTTCTTACTCAGTGTTGGATCCTGGATCCAGCACTGGTGCATCTCCTGTAAACAGTTGAAAGAATGCGTTTAAGTCATACAGGTGATTTTTAAGGAATATTTGTAGTTTGTAAAAATCAACACTTTGAAACTTTTTGCTGAAAACCAGACAATGGATTCCTATGGAAGAAAATATAAGTTACTGGTAAGTACGGTTAAAATTACTTTTCAGGGTCAGTGCTGGGCTAAAAGATGCAGCACTGGGTTCTCTCCTGATAACAGGTGAGTAAATTGGTATTCGTACTTTGGTTGATTTTAGAGGAATATTATAAAGTTCAAAAACTCCACACTTAGAAGAATTTCCAAGTGAAACCAGTCAATGTTAGCCTATGAAGGTAATTCAAGTTACCGGTAAGTACGGTTAAAATTACTTTTCAGGACCAGTACTGGGCTGAAAGATGCAGCACTGAGGTCTCCCCTGATAACAGGTGAGTAAATCAGAATTCGTATTTCGGCTGATTTTAGAGGAATATTTGTATGTTTCAAAAATCAACACTTAGAAACTTTTTCAGCAAAAAGCAGGCAATAATATCCTATGGAAGGAAATTCAAGTTTGCTGGTAAGTACGGTTAAAATTACTTTTGAGGATCAGTACTGGGCTGAAAGATGCAGCACTGAGGTCTCTCCTGATAACAGGTGAGTAAATCGGAATTCGTATTTCGGCTGATTTTAGAGGAATATTTTAAAGTTCCAAAACTCCACACTTAGAAGAATTTCCAAGTGAAACCAGTCAATGTTAGCCTATGGAAGGAAATTCAAGTTACTGGTAAGTACGGTTAAAATTACTTTTCAGGACCAGTACTGGGCTGAAAGATACAGCACTGAGGTCTCTCCTGATAACAGGTGAGTAAATCGGAATTCGTATTTCGGCTGATTTTAGAAAGTTCCAAAACTCCACACTTAGAAGAATTTCCAAGTGAAACCAGTCAATGTTAGCCTATGGAAGGAAATTCAAGTTACTGGTAAGTACGGTTAAAATTACTTTTCAGGACCAGTACTGGGCTGAAAGATACAGCACTGAGGTCTCTCCTTATAACAGGTGAGTAAATCGAATTCGTATTTCGGCTGATTTTAGAGGAATATTTGTATGTTTCAAAATCAACACTTAGAAACTTTTTCAGCAAAAAGCAGGCAATGATATCCTATGGAAGGAAATTCAAGTTACTGGTAAGTACGGTTAAAATTACTTTTGAGGATCAGTACTGGGCTGAAAGATGCAGCACTGAGGTCTCTCCTGATAACAGGTGAGTAAATCGGAATTCGTATTTCGGCTGATTTTAGAGGAATATTTTAAAGTTCCAAAACTCCACACTTAGAAGAATTTCCAAGTGAAACCAGTCAATGTTAGCCTATGAAGGAAATTCAAGTTACCGGTAAGTACGGTTAAAATTACTTTTCAGGACCAGTACTGGGCTGAAAGATGCAGCACTGAGGTCTCTCCTGATAACAGGTGAGTAAATCGGAATTCGTATTTCGGCTGATTTTAGAGGAATATTTTAAAGTTCCAAAACTCCACACTTAGAAGAATTTCCAAGTGAAACCAGTCAATGTTAGCCTATGGAAGGAAATTCAAGTTACTGGTAAGTACGGTTAAAATTACTTTTCAGGACCAGTACTGGGCTGAAAGATACAGCACTGAGGTCTCTCCTGATAACAGGTGAGTAAATCGGAATTCGTATTTCGGATGATTTTAGAAGAATATTTGCACAATGGTGAAGGGAGGGGGCGGGGCCTGAGGTGACATCTGTGCAAACGCGCCGCGGGCGCGTTTTAAGTTGGGGAATTAAGTCCCCTTGAATCCTGAGGGTCCCTAGGGGCCAACTAGCCCACCAGGAACCTCCAATATGCGCCAGGGGCTGCGTTGCAGAGACGTGTAGAGAGGCCACACCCTTTTTACACCTCTCTGCAACGCAGCTCTGTGGCGCTTTCTGGATGTACCTGTTGGGCTAGTTGGCCCCAGGGACCCTCAGGATTAAAGGGGATTTAATTCCCATCTTAAAACGCGCCACGGGGCCTGTTTGCACACATGTCACCTGAAGCCCCGCCCCTCCCTTCACCACTGTGCAAACGCGCCCCGTGGCGCGTTTTAAGTTGGGGGATTAAGTCCCTTGAATCCTGAGGGTCCCCGGAGTCCAACTAGCCCACCATATACCTCCAAAAGCGCCACAGAGCTGCGTTGCAGAGAGGTGTAAAAGGGTGTGGCCTCTCTACACGTCTCTGCAACGCAGCCCCTGGCGCATATTGGAGGTTCCTGGTGGGCTAGTTGGCCCCAGGGACCCCCAGTATTCAAGGGGAATTCGTTCCCCTCTGCAAACGCGCCAGGGGCGCGTTTGCAGAGTGGTGAAGGAAGGGGCGGGGCCTGCGGGCCCGATCGTTTTTTATTTTTTATTTTTTTGTCCCTGAAGGGGGCTGTGTGGCCCCCTTCCTTTTTCCTGTTTTTGGGCCCTGGGGACCCCATCCCCCAGGGCCTTACCCCTTTTTTTTTATTTAAATTTTTTTTTAAACGGGAAGGGGGCCGCGTGGCCCCCTTCCCTGGACCTGTATTGGCCCCGGGGACCCCATCCCCAGGGCATGGCCTTTTTTTATTTTCTTGGGAGGGGGCTGCGTGGCCCCCCTCCTCAGGCCATTTAAGGCCCCGGGGACCCCATCCCCGGGGCCGGCCTTTCCATTTTTTTTTTTTAATTATTTTTTTGGGGAGGGGGCCACGTGGCCCCCTCCTGGGCCACTACTTGCCCCGGGGACCCCATCCCCCGGGCTGGCCCTCTCCGTTGGGGACTGTGGGGGTCCCCAATCCCCCACAGTCCCGCCGGCTCCCCACGTCCCTTGGGAGCCGGCATTGCTGTTCCACATGGGGAGCAGCTGACATGCTGCTCCCCATGTGGAAAAGCAATCGGCTTTGGATATTGGAAGAGAGAGCAGGTTTCCCTGCTCTCTCTTCCAATATCCAAAGCAGTTTGTTATGGCAGGACGGGAGCCGCGAGGCTCCCGTCCTGCCATAGCAAACTACAGTGTCCCGGGGTAGGCACCCCGGGACACTGCAGGAGCCGGCCCTGGGGGTGGCGGTCCCCAGGGCCATCAAGGGCTCCAGGAGGGGGCCGCGCGGCCCCCTCCCTACATCAGCACAGCCCCGGGAGGTGGTGGTCCCCGGGCTTCGGGGTCCAAAACGGACCCCCATTTTAATTTGTTAGTGCCCCGGGAGGTGGCGGTCCCCGGGCGTGTGGGGGCTGGAGCCCCCGACACAGGTTGTTTAATTTTTTTAAAAAGCCCCGGGGAGGTGGTGGTCCCGGGGCTGCGGGAGGGCTCAGAGCCCTCCCGCACCATTTTTAAAGAAAGCCCGGGGGTGGCGGTCCCGGGGCTTGGGGGCCCTTGAGGCCCCCACACATAAAATTAAACCCCCACCATGCCCCCGGGACTTGGGCCACCCGGGGGCAAATACAATCGAGCGCGGGAGACCGCGCTTCGATTTTCCGGCAGGATTCGCGCACCCTGAGCGCATCCTGCCGATTTTAAAATATTTTTTTTTTTTTGCCCAGGGGTCCTTGTGGGACCCCCTGAGCAAACCTAGGGGTCAGGGTGTTTCTACCCTGCCCCTTTGTGCGCTTTGCGCACTTGTTTCTGTCCCTCGGTTCTACCGAGGGATAAAATGGCTGCCAACATTTCCTGAATGGAATGTTGACAGCCAGCTGACAGCCAATTAACATGCAGCTCGTGATCGGGACGGTGCGCGCAGGGTGCGCTCAGGGTGCGCGAATCCTCCGTGCCCATAGATATATATGTACTTTTACTTTTGATTTTCTCAGCAACTACTGAACGGATTTACACCATTTAACAAAAAGGGTTCTTTCTGAACCAAGAACTACCTCTTTGCCAAATTTGGTGTAATTCCGTTCAGCAGTTCGGGCTGTAGCTGTGTCTAAAGTTTCCTATGGAAAATTGCATGGGGAAAACACGTTTGGGACCCCCTTTTTCTCGGCCCCGCTTGACGAATCCCCCGAGACTTTCAGGGTAGGAGCGGACCGGAGCGCCCCACAAAGTTTGAAAATTTTGCGAAGATACGTCAACCGGCAAGAGAGTTATTTCAAATAGAATGTCGCGGATTTCCTATGGATAATAGGTTGTAACTATAACTATCTACTGGCGACCGCCAGTAGATAATATATATATATATATATATATATATATATATATATATATATATATATATATATATATATATATATATATATATATATATATATATTCCCACCACAATATGAAGTTTCGGCTGGAGGCTTGGATCTGCCACCAAAAAACAACAGTGCCGCGACCTCAATATGCAAAACGAGTTTATTCCAAAAGGCAACAAACAATCCCGACGCGTTTCGGAGTTAACTCACTCCTTGGTCACAGGTTAGATTTTTGCTTTTCCATTTCTCTTTTAAAGAGACCACTACACCCTTTACGTGCACATGACAAACATAGAAAACAGGTTCATGTTTGCTGCTACAATGTTGTTTTTCAATAAAGTTTTACATTTAAGTTGCCTTGGAGCTGATACACTTGGTCTTGAAACTTTTTTTTCAACAGAAACTTTGATTTGTGTTTAAACAAGTGAATTGCATATAATAGAGCGTAACTTTATACAATTACATCTCAAACCAAAATTAAATACACAATTCTGCCCTGGTGGGAAAATATCTTTAAAACCCAACTTGGATTTATATTTTACTGTTAATACAGTTTTGGTCTTTGCGTACAATTGAGGCCTGTGGGCCATGTATTATTGCTTAAACCCAAGTATTTCATCCTTGGTTAACTACCATCAACCTATGCTGATGCATTTTTGCATTCCTTGTATTCAAATGTCCACTACTGATCGGTTATTATCCGTCTCTGTTTTTAGCTTCCCTGGGCATATCAAAACGATTTTTAAAGTCCAAAAAACCATAATTAATAAATCAATGTGAAATTCCTACTGTGCAACAGTAGATCGATATTAAAGCTCCTCTGCATTTCGATGTCTTCTCATCTGTAGAAAAACACACACATGAACCAGTGGTTAAAAATATAATACATGAAAAGCTGCTGTTAAAAACTTTAACAAACGAAAATCTTAAAACACATGTACAGGGGGGACCACATCACGGTTATCATTCTTGTTTATCCGAAATGAACGGCTAATTCTTCGTCTAAATTTAAACCCATAGGGTGTATGGTGTTGAATTTGATGATCATTCTCGATTCTAATCTACTTAATTCCAAAATCCTGTTACCTCCTCTTTCTCTTATTGGAATTTTGTCAAGGGCATAGAATTTTAGTAGGTTGCCATTCTGATTGTGACTCGTCTTAAAATGGCGAGAAATAGGATATTGCTTG
Source organism: Calotriton arnoldi (assembly GCA_963921515.1). Classification (NCBI taxonomy): domain Eukaryota; kingdom Metazoa; phylum Chordata; class Amphibia; order Caudata; family Salamandridae; genus Calotriton; species Calotriton arnoldi. The sequence goes on along the minus strand of CAWUFW010008076.1, from coordinate 607,443 downwards.
TCGTTGTTTTTAATTGCCCGTAAATGCTCTAACACTCGCTTTTTAGCCTTGTGAATTGTGCTCCCTATATAAAATTTATTGCAGGGGCATTTCAGGGCATAAACTACATAATCAGTGTTACAGGTAAGATGTTTGGAAATCCTATGGGGTGGTTGTCGTTCCGAAATTTTCAGTGTTTTACAACTTTCACTGTATCTACAAGCTTTGCACTGGTTGCATGTATAGAAGCCCTGAATTAAATTTTTATTCTTAGTTTTGTTAACTAAACAGGTGCTTAAAGTGTCTTTCAAAGATTTTGCTTTTCTGAAAGTCACTGCTGGATTGCTTCCAATTCTTTCTACCAGATCAGGGTCCGTCTTGAGGACTTCCCAATATTTTTTCAGACCTCTTTTGACTTCCCAAGCTTGATTATGATATGTCGTAATAAATCTGATCTGCTCTCCCTCCTTTTCAGGCTGTTTCTTAGGTATTTGCAGATCGTTTCGTTTTAATTTCTCAACTTTTACTATTGCTTGCTTGATAGTTTTTTTGCTGTACCCTCTTTCGAAGAACCTCTGGGTCATGATTAACCCTGGGCGGAGTTCGCGGAGTTGCACTACGCAGAACACCGTGAAGTGCATAAAAAACTCTGGGGCATATTATCAAGGGCCGGCGATAAATATCGCAAAGCGCGCTTTGCGCTTGCATATTTATCGCCGGCTATCTCTGGAATTTATCGCCCGGTTAGCGCGTAATTAACAACGCGCATCGCCGAGGCGATAAAAATGTCAGAGATAGCGTGGATATCGCCGTTTTCCATGGGAAAACGGCGATATCCTAGATGATAGGGCCTGTGGTCTTAGCCACAGAATCCACCCTCATGTTAAGTATGTCTTAGTCAGGAATTTAACAGACGCTAAATTCCTGCGTTAAGACATACTTAACGCGATTAAAATAATCGCTTCCACGATTGTAAATATCGCGAAGCTGCCTTCGCGATATTTACCCATGTTGTTTCCACAGACACGCCTACTTTGCATCTCATTATCGATGCAAAGTCAGGCGTGCTGGAACGGAGCAAAATCAGCAAAACACGCGATAGCGTGTCTTTGCTGATAAGGCGATATAATTATCGCCGCTTTTCGGCCAAAAACGGCCGCAAAAGCGGCGATAATTGTTTATCGCCGCCTTGTTAATATGCCCCTTAGTCGCACTACGCAGAGCTCCGCGAGTGGCGGAGTATGATAGAAAAATGCCATTCGCGGTGATTGCACAGTGCCGGATGCTTGTCCGCACTGTGCAATCATTGCTAACGGCACCATGCACAGCGCAAGCTTTCCTTTTCTGCTGCTCGAGTAGATTTTTACTCGAGCGGCAGTTTTCTCAACGCGAACGGGCAGTTTCTCAACGCGAGCGGTCGCGAGCATCCGTGAACACTCGCAATGAGAAACCTGACCCCCCTGCGTTGAGAAATCTCGCCGGGATGTTGATTTTCCACGCTCACGCTCGCCAACTTGATGTTGACGATCGCGAACGAGGAAAAATCTCGCCAGGAGGTTGATTTTCCTCGCTCGGGGTCGCCAACTTGACGTTGACGAACGCGAGCGAGGAAAAAAACTCCACTCCGCACCGCGAAGCTGAGTTTTTCGGAACTCCGCGATCTCTGCGTAACGCGGAGTGCAGGAAACTCCGCGAGCGGAGTTCACCGCCCAGGCCTAGTCGTTATTGCCTTCTCATTGAGAAATCCATCTTCAGTACTACAATTTCGTTTGGCTCTTAATAATTCGCCAAACGGAATGCTGTGGATTAAATTACTGGGATGACAGCTATCAGCATGCAGCAGACTGTTGCCTGCTGTTGCTTTGCGAAATAGTTGACTAGTTAGTTTGTTCTCTTTGATTTTGAGTTTTAAATCTTAAAACTCTATAGTCGAATCACTTATCTGACTGGTTAATTTAAATTTCATCGAATTGTCATTAAGTGTAGTAATACATTCTTGTGCTTGATAGTCTTTCCCATTCCAAATACAGAAGATGTCGTCAATGTATCTTACCCAGAGGACGACGTGGTCATTAAATTGTTTGATGGTACTCACAACTTGCTTCTCCCACCAGCCCAGGTACAACCCGGCAAAGCTGGGGGCGAAGCAAGTTCCCATCGCCGACCCCTGGGTTTGTCTGTATAACTGTTGGTTGAAGAGAAAAAAATTGTTTGTGAGGCAGATATACATCATTTCGAGGAGCATCTCCATGTGTAGGAGAAAAGAAAGAGATCGCCCTTTGAGAAAGTATCTGCACGCATCAATCCCTAAATCGTGGGGAATACACGTATAGAGGCTACTGACATCTAAACTCATTATTAGATCATTTTCATTCCAGGTAATCTCATTAATGAGTCTTAAAAAGTCTCCTGTGTCTCTCACATATGAAGGCAATGCCTGGACAAGAGGTTGCAGAAAATAGTCCACATATTTGGAAGTATTCTCTAACAAATTTCCTCTAGAAGAAACACTTGGTCTGCCTGGGGGTTAGACAAGTTCTTGTGCAATTTGGGCAATAGGTACAATGCCGGAATTTTAGGATATTTACATGATAAAAACAAATATTCATCCCAATGTAATATTCCTTTATCCCGCCATTCAACAAGTTTATCTAAAAATGTATTATTGGCCTCCTCATATTGTTTTTTAGATGCTGTTGTATAGCTGAACTAACTATAACGGGGGAATTTCACGGGTTTTGTACGAGTGCAATGTCCAACTAACTATAACTGTCCCTAAAACCTATGGTTTTTTCAGTGAATTTGTAAGGTTTTTTAAATGCTAATTTCTAACTATAACGTGCCTGAAACCTATGGTTTCTTCAGTGAATATATATATATATATATATATTTTGTGAGAAGTTGGCCTGGTATATGCTGTCCACTAATTAAAGTGGTCACCCTGTACCAGTCCAAACAACCCTTATGGTGATTTAAGAGGTCAAAGATAACCTTAGAAAGCTATCCAAGTGGTAGCTGTGGAGAGCTGCCTTCAGGCTTAGTCTTGAAGGAATGGTAAGCAGTTTGTTTTACCAGAATGCAACCTTATAGTATTGGTTAAATGAAAGGAGAACCACACAGTAGTTATAAAAATATGTATTTATTGATATAACACTCTTTAAGGACAACACAATGTTTTATGCACGAAGATACTCACAAAGCATACAATACTGTAGCACAGAAACAATAGTAAATAGCACTAATACACAGTGGGCTCCAGGGGGAGACAAAACCATATACTAAAATAGTGGTATAAGAACTACGACTCGGGTCAAGACAGTGTCTAGAGGATGTAGAATCGCTGGGACCCCAAGAAACCACCCAAGGTGAGTAAGTTGGGACCCCACGAAGGACGGGTGCAGTGTGGGAACACGACTGCGTGCTCCGTACAATTCTATGGGAGAGTCGCGGTTGAAGTTTTAAAGTTTAAGGACCCTTCCCAGTGGACTTTGTAGAAACCCTATGGAACTTAGGAGGTTGGAAAGCCACCACACCCATGGATACAGTAGTACCAGAGCTACCTATCCCAGGGAAGCCGGATGCATAGGTCTGAAGTGGCGTCGGAAACCGCTGTTGAACTCAATAGAGGACTTTGAAGAAGAGCCGCTGCTGGAAGGAAGAAAAGTGTCCGTCGGAATATAAAGGTGGATTCTTGTTGAAGAGTACCTGAAAGCTGTGGGGACAGAGTCTGGGTCACTCAGGAGTGACCAGGGGCTCGGTAGACGAATGCCCACCGATGTCGGGTGCTTCAGGTGCGTTGAGGGGGTTCTTGACTCTGCAGCCACCGGGACCAGGAGACATCGAGGATGACCAGGAGCCGGATACGAGCTGTCCCACAAAGATGTCGAGTACTGAGGGGTCGGTGTCTGGCTGGAGCACCAACCAGCCTTGGCAACGGCAAACCATGCAGAAGGTTGAAGAAGGTTACGGTTTGATCCAGCAAGGTCCAGGAGACTCACCAAACACAGGGGTGTCAGGCCAGGCCTGGAGCAACTAGGGGAGCCCAAGAAAAGCAAAGTTGACCCTCAAGGGGACCCGCAGGCTGGAGGCACAGGAGTTGCGAGGGGACCTCAAGCAGTTTCACAAAGCAACAACCCACGGAGCACTTGGTGTGAGGAGGCCGGAGCTCTTTGCAGGAAATGGTGCCAGAGGTTGGGGCTACTTGGAGACCAGTGCACTTGTTCAGGAAACACCAACAAGCATATGTACTTGCAAATGAATGCGGTGCACAGGGGTACAGGTAATCCAGCCCCCACGAGGGATTCTGACCTTAAACTTGGTGAGAGGGCAGCTTGGACCTCAAGGGACTTGGTAACCCACCTCCTGTGTTGCTGGAGCCTTAGGAGCTCAGGAGCAACAGCCCGGTCAATCATGATGTGGTGCCTGCGGTTTCAGGGGAGTGACTCCTTCACCCCAAGGGAGAAATCTTCAGTTGTCCTTGATGCTCCACAGGTTCTGCACAAAGCCTGTATGGTGCACGGGCACAGACGATGCTTCGGACTGAGAGGGAGACAAAGTCGGGCCCAAACGAAGTCCAGCGAAGTCCAGAATGTCCAGACAGTTAAAGTTCAGTGGTTTCTGGTTCAGAATCTTGTCCATGTCGAATCTAGGGTCCTACAGCCAGCTAAGCCCTTTTGTACCCACGGAAGAGGGTTGGACAGATTCTGGGGACCCTCCCAGGGGAGGGTCTGGACAGTGGGGCGGTTACTTCCATGTCCTTTGTCCAGTTTCACGCCAGAGCAGGAGCCAACGGCTCCCAGGACTGGTTGAACTGGACTATGCACAGGGACACCGAATGTGCCCCTCATGCAGACTTTCGGTCACTGGCAAGTGCACCCACTCAGGCCTAATACACTAAATCCTGTCTGGGAGGTGGTCACACCTCCCTGTGACAGGATGCCTATTGTTCTGCCTTCCCCTGTTCGAGCTTGGCTCAGCAGCAGGAGGGCAGAAATGTGTCTCTGTTCAGCAGCAACCATTTTGGGCTGCCCAGGACTAGAAGGCTGGTACCGGGAACACCAGGGACCTCACAAAGCTCGTTTCTGATGGGTGGAATCATACTTACCACACCAGGTACCAGTGTGGGGGTATGATTCCACAATGTTTGACACCAAACATGATAGGGTTACTGTTGGACTTGGCCCTTATTGTCCTAACATTTTTCGCTTTTCCCCTAGCCTTTTTACTGACATGGTGTGTCTGAACTGAAAATAATAAATGCTGTGCAATGGTGTACGCACCTTTATTTCCACCATTGTAGAAATGCACCTTTGTAAAATGTTACTTTTAAAATGGACGCCCTTCCTGTCTGCACATGTGCCGCCTGTCTGAGGTGAGTTGGCGGTCTAGTTGTTTGTTTCCCAGCACCCCCAGCTTTTGGAGGGAAGCCTGGCACCCAGGGTGCTCTACACCTCCCCCTAAACCAGTTGGGACTGGTTTCCCAGGGAACCTTCCAGAAGCTTCCAGCCCTTTCTGGTAGGTGGGGTGAGGGGGGCTGTGCCTCCATGTGCTCAGACGGAGCGTGGACTAGATTGAGAGGGGACACTCTGCCAGGAGGTACCGCCACATTGGGCCTGTGTGCTGGCCCCTGTGCCCATCTGCACCCCTCCGCTGTCCACAGGGCCAGTGAGAGCCCTTTACTGGAGTGAAGACTGCTGTGTCAGGAGGAGTGCCACTTTATGGGAGATGACTGCTTCTAGGAGCTGCTGTCCTGTTCTGATGAGTACCCACTGCCTGCTGATCTAGCCCAGTATTGCCTTCCTGCTCTCCTGCCGTCCTAAGCCCATCACCTGGTGAGCACTATATCTTACTGCCAGCTGCCTGCTGCCTAGCACCCTGTGAGCACGTGGTCTGCCCAGGAGAAGAGAGGAGGTGATGCCTGCAGCGCTGTGCTGCTAAAGCACTATAACTGTGCCACAGGGGAAGAGGAGCGCTGTAACTTTATTTTGTGGGACTTAGCGCTACAACCTTATTCCTGCACCAGGAGAGCGCTGCCTCCAGCCCTGCCCAGGAGAAGAAGGTGCGTGGGTCCTGCAGCGCTGGGCTGCCGGAGTGCCATATTTGCATTGACTGTGCTCTGCTTGCTGCGAGAGCGCTATAACTGTGCCCAGCAGAAGAGGAGCGCTACATTTGAAGTGACTGACCATCCCTGCCTGCTGGCTAGCGCCTGGAGAAGAAGAGCGCTTTATCTTATTGCCCAGGAGGTGAGGAGCTGACATCTGCAGCGCTGTGCTGCGAGAGCGCTATAATTCCAGTGACTGGGCCTTCCTGCCTGCTCCCTAGCGCCTCGGGAGGGCTATATTTCATTGCCAGTGAAGGGGAGCGCTACCACTTTATGGTGTGGGACCTAGCGCTTTGGGGGCGCTACAACTTAATTTCAGCCCAAGAACTTTCCTGCCGCCTAGCGCCTCGTGAGCGCTATATGTAAATTACCAAGGAGGAGTCCTGCGGCGGAGGGGGCCCGAGGCACATTGTCGGTGCCTGCCCCTCCGCGCTGTTGATGAGGAGAAGGCTCCGCTGAGGGTTAAGCCAGGAGAGGTCCCAGAAGCGGGACCTGTCGGGCACATTGCCGGTGCCCGGAGACTGCAGAGACATCCAGAGGGGCCCCAGACTGCCGGTGAGTGGGGCTCAGTCATCCTGTGGTTGGGGGTGTGTCGGGGCACATTGTCGGTGCCCGCCCCCGGTGCCAGTATTCTTTGGAGGGCATTGGTTGTGTTTAGAGTCCCATAGGAGGGGGGCTCCAACGTGCCCAGTACTTGTTTCCTCCCTCAGCTGCACGACAGAGGCATTTTGGGAAATTCTAGAGTCCCAGAAGAGGGGCTCCACCGTGCCAGTGTTCTTGTGGGCAGATTCCTGTTAGAGCCCGGAGTGGGGCTCCCATCGCTGCATTGTTGATGCCAGTGCTTGTTGAGTTTACCCAGCTACCCCGCAGGACAGGGGGCAGCTGCCACGCATTGGGGGCATTGGATTACCCAGAAGGGAAAGAGAGAGGAGTGAGGGACCCTCCTACCCTAGCGCTTTCCGCACCTTTGTTTTCGCCGCCCTTGCAGCCAGCCCTGATTATGGCCTAATGAGATGCCCAAGGAACTTAAGTTGATGCTGTTAGGATGCATAATGTGCTTATATGCCTAAGGTGAAGCCTCATGCCGTACAACAATGTTTTCATGCTGAGGTTATGCATAATATGTTTTACACTTCAGGCTCATGTGCCTATTGAACTGCCTCATGTGTTATGGCCCATGCTGAGGGTGTTGCCTTTTAGGCCTAAGGTGGTTATACTCCAGGATTGGTGCCTAGTGTATTTGATGTATGCCTAACGTGTCTTTACACTGATGATATTGTATCTATGCCTCATTTGGTCTACTGCCCAAGGTGGCTGCAGGCTAATGCTATGCGTAAGGTGTTTCAAAGCCTAAGGTTGATGCC